>JAYEPQ010000013.1:9043504-9408504 GCA_036321105.1 Dracaena cambodiana | reverse complement strand
AACCCAAATTTTCAACACCGGTATTGATTAATAATATAAATTGCCCAAATTAATAATGTGCATACTCAAAACATCATATATGCACGTGATCCCGAACAAAATAGGTACGGATCAAAATGTACCTTTCCAGATCACAAATATATCAATGATTGTCTCAGTCTCAAATTAAATAGGTATAATATGTGAAAACCTAAATTAGTCTTCTAATTTGTTTAACAACTTAAGACTTAAAGTTATAAATTTTAGAAATAAAAATTAGGGAGACTAATTAAATATTGCAATTATTTTAAACTGCTTGACCTATCAAACAAACAGAATTCTTTATTTATATATAATCAACATCCCTATATGTCACCTTAATAAAGGTATTTATTCAACTACATGTAAACTGGTACATACTTTTATTGAAAAAACGTGCATTGCATTGACATTCCTTTAATAAACGAGTATTGGCATTCTCCAAAATTAACAATGAGAATATTGAAAATATTTAAATATTATCTCTTGTAAAATGTGCGTGCCATGTGAATGGATCATAAAAATGGGAATGTCATGAGAAAAGTTTTGATCTATGCAATTTCAAACATAGGAGGGCTAAGAAAAGTAATGTTTTGGAGAGTTATTACTTAAACATTATGTACTACCAGTTGGAGCCATGCCATAATCACTGAAATGCCATATGGTTGGCTACCATGATGCACATGTCAAAACCAACGGTTTACAAAAAAAAAGTACATTGGTCAAAATCTAATTATCAGTTCCCTACAATTACAAAGAATCCAATCTCATTATAAGAAGTTAGATACCACAGTTATAATGCAATTAAAGTAGATCAAATTATTTCCAAGTTCTAACAAACAAGAACAATGGTACAGAACTACAGACACAGTAGTGAATGCTGCTGTGTCTTCTAGCACGACATATATGCACATAATGGCAGAAGAAACGGTGGGTGCATATAAGTATATGGCTGCTTTTCCGAAATTGAAAACACACATCACTCAGGTTATAGTTCAAAATAATAAAGTTCTTTCTGGGTAGCATTTTAGGCTTCAGCAAGGCAGCTGCCCATTGAATTGTTCTGAATCTTGTATGCTTAATTCAATTAATGTGAGTTTATCTCCACATATTTGACATCACATTGTTACGGTTATAGGAGGTTCATCTGCTTTCAATGCCGAAACAATTCCATTATGGAGAAAAGAAGAAAGAACATCTTTAATTCTTCTTCAAAAGAGCTTTACGTTAAAGTAGTAATTAACTAATTATAACTTCAATTAATAAAATCCTAAACATTTGCTTTAGCACAAATCACGTAACAGAAACTTCTATTATTCAGGATGCATATGACTAAACTTCAGATAATTATTGCGCCATGGATTTAAAACTAACAATATTATACATATCAGCTTCCTGCACCATGGAGTTAAACTAACAATTCCATTATACAAATAAAACTTTGTTACTTTTGAAAAAAGTATGCCGCCATCTGGAAAAAAAAATTTCAATGTGAATACTGAACTCATCATGTTTAAGGGCAACCACTTTGGCAGTACTAACGAATGTTCATACTGACATTAAATCAACTAACGACGGAAAAAGATTCATGTGCCAACTCCAAAGATTTGGTCTAAGACTGTTTGTTGCTGTTCTAGGAAAACAGACAAATAAAAATAGCCAACAACTGTTTTCAATGTAATCAGTATTAGTGCTATGCAACTATCTTTGTTTTTGATATTACCAGTAGGCATTCCATGCATGTAATAAATTCATACATTTTATTCAAATAGAAAAATAATTTACACAGAATGAACAGTCTCATCCAGTGGGTCAAAGTCTGACTTAGTACAGCGAGATATTCAAACCAAATAAAGATAAGCTACCAACTATAAAACAGTAGCAGCAGCAACAACAACAACAAAACCATTATCAAATATCCAGCACATCAACATGAATTCCTTTCCCCATTCAGCTGTTAAGGGTCATTTCCTATGTTAAATGTGTCAACTATTAATGGGTAATATTCCATATATAGTGTCACAAAAAACTAATAATCCTATTCAGCGTAATTGCCGAATATGAAGGAGTTAGTTACACAAGCGTTTCAAGTATCTGGATGTTCTGAAATGACCAAAACAGGAAGTTCCCGAAAATCTAATGCCGGGACAAGGCTATGTTATCAATATGCAAGAAAATAGATAAACAGCCATGTATATGATGAGTAATCAACTGAAAAAAAAAATTTGGAGTTCAAACAAATAACTAGAGTTTCTTCAGGAGTGATTTCCTGTGTATCAAGCTCCAAAAGCACAATATAATTGTGATATTGTCATAGTTTTATTACTTATAGTTATTTTGCACAAAATATTGCATCATGCAAGCTTAATCCAAGCATTGCTACAACTAGGACCGCAAAAGCTAGGCATAGAATAGCAAAATTAGTTACAAAGATCCAATACAATTCCAACAATCAAAAAAGCCCTAAACCCAACACCAGCAAAATAATCATACAGAAGTTAACCTAAAAATCAGATTTTTAATACAGATCACTGTAAAACAATCAATTACTGATGCCGATACAATCAGACCAAATCTTTCATAACACACACAAAAAAAAAAAGCTGCAAAATCTAGGGTTTCTACTAAATCTGTTTTTCGATGTGATTTCAAACCGTGGACAGTATTAATCAGAAACAGATCCGTATAAACCCTAAGTGTAATAATGAGTCCTAAACTCACATTCATAGGCTCTGATACCAAATGTAAGAAATAATATATATAACATGAATGTAAATTTAGAACATCAATATCAAGTTATTAAGATGCGAAATCATACTTGTTTGAACCATTATGTTGAATATCACTCTCTTTGGGCTGAAAAAAAAAACGCACCTATTAGGGTTAGGTCTTCCTCTCCTTCTCCAGGAATAAGAACGACGGCTCTCTATGGGTCAAGCAATCAAAACCCTTGGAGTGGAGGGGAGACCTAGCCAACACACATATATATATATACACAGTCCAATGGACCCTCCCATAAAGAGACCATTAGACCCATTAGGCCCACACTTACCGTCCAACCATAATTACCTTTAATAGGTGTGCATGAGCCCAACAAAATGATCACCACAATGACCCATTCTCAATGTCTCATAACCAAATTGGTTCAGCCCGTTTTTAAGAAAACAAAAGGGAACAATTAATTGCAGCTCAATTATAAGAAAATTCTAACAATTACATTTACACTTAACTTTTATTTGCGGCACTCACCCTCACGAAGGGGTTGTGATTCATTCACCTTAGTTCTTTGTGAACTAGATTTACTTGGGATAACTGGTGGAGTCTCTAGCGCTCCAAGACTTACGGAGAGTCTACAACACTGTCTCATCTATCTCTTGAGCCCCCACTAAAACTAACTAGATTAGTAATCTTATCATGTTTGGAGTGGACCAATGAAGAACCATTTGACAAATTCGAAGTATGACAACCCACCAATATTTTAGGCCGGTCATTCCTAAAAAATAATATGCATGGTGGTAGTGTTGGTGCTTGTGCTGCCTAATCCAAAATGATTGTGGAACCTATTGCAAGGACTAAATCATGTTACTTTCATCACACAGAAAATGTGATAGTTATGATAAAAAGCACATGGAGGATATTACAAACGTGATATTATTAGATACTGAAGAGCAAATCCCACCAAGGGAAGGTAATCAAGAGCACCACACATACGAACACATATGTATCTTCCTCTAATAACATGAACATCTTGAGTTGATCAATCGGACCTTAAAATGATGTCTTTCATCATTTTCCAATGTTCACCTTGAAGCAAAGGGTAGAAATAAGAGACATGGTTTAGAAAACCACTGTCAGAACTAAAAGACCGGAACTCGTCTGCCATCTCGATTTAAACTTCTTGACACATTAAAAGCATGAAGTGATCCTAATGCATCTGCTTCGTCAAACTTGAGGATACAAGCTAACCATACCCAATCAAAATCGAGCACACACGTTTGGTTTGATTTTAACCAAGATATGAACCCTATCGGGACATATCTCAAAGGTTCTCTTTATCAATCGAATCACGCTAGTATGCTTATGCATCATGATCCCATTTATTTGCCTAGCACAGCCACAACAAGCATACCTGCTCTATGGACTACGTCATAAAAATTAACTAGAGTTCCCTACCTACTACTATGAGTTTCTCTTATTCCAATCCCTTATCTAAAAGAAATCCGCCAATTACTCCCGTGTCAGTGTAGGCACAACACACAGTTGCACTATATCCTCCATAAGTCCCACAAGTTTTGTTACCTCCCTCCACTATGCTTTTGCCTTAGGACGAACCAAGTCCTAATCCAATTACGTCTATATCGTGGAGTCAACCCACTCCTTTAGTTCTAACTTTATTAAACTCATCTTTTAACCTTAACCCTGAGGGTAAGGTACTCATATAATCACTTCAAATCCTTTGAGTGTTAATTCTACCACTTAACCTTAGGGGCAATTCATGTAGCGGGCAATTCATGTAGCCCACTGCTATCCAAATTTCACACAGTGCTGCATCATAGTGGGAGAAAACTTCGCAACATATAGTTGCACATCATGCATCGCATCCTATATGTACAGTGTTAGGGCCCAGATCAACACGCAGTTGACCTCCAAGCACGTAATGCATCTCATGGCAATTCAACATCCAATTATTTAAAATCCAATATATCAACATGTGCTTCTAACAGTGTCCTTTCATAGGATAGGGTACTGGGCACAATTTCAGAGTATGTAAGAAGCAAACTCAATAAAAAAAAATCGTTCAGTAACTACAACATGATGCTAAACTTTGCACTATCTCAGATTCAAATACTTCAAGTTCAAAATACTTGCATACTCTAGATAGACATATCCATAAAATTAGCTATGTAGGTTTTGCAAGATGATGGGATCAAACACTACGATTCAGGGAATATTGCAGAATTAAATCAAGTATCACTTAAGGGACTAATGCTCAAGAGGTTCAACTCTTTAAAGTCTACTAATTTATTTGATAATATAATATATCTTTTTCAAATTGTCTGACTTGTAATAAGATTTAAGAACTAAGTTGAACATATGCTTGAATTGTCTGACTTATAAGTCATGTAACATAATGAAGGTTTTATTCACCTTTACACCCGCTGGCATAATTTGTATGCTAAATCAAGTTTTAATTTGTCTGATGAACATTGTGTCAAACAAATCATTACGTACTCTGATCTTATGATCAGATGTTGGTTAGTGTAGTAATATAGTATGGAAAAACTTTTGCTAAGTGAGCCAGCATGGCCTTGAAACAGAAACTGGCCCGTGATGGCATGTTGCCTAAATTGGACAATATTCCTACCATATTTACACCCACAAATATTATCATATTGATAATGATTTGCATAATGGCCTTGCTTATAATGACATGGTCCATGTAGCTCCCAACACACCACAACAAGGGGCAAATTGTCTTGTGAAGGTTAATAGCCCCAGAAGGTTATGTACGCTAATCGATTTGCACCATACATGAAAGCGTTTTAACTTTTTTATTGATAACAGAAAGATAGAATTGCCCAATAAAGGGAGATTACAAATCCAAATCTTAATTATATTTATCACAGGTCTTGGGGATATAACACTTATAATGTCATGTGCGGAATTTAGTTGATTGGGATATCATCATGAGGTCCATCAAACCTGCTATGTTGCAAGGGGCAATTAGCTTACAGAAGTCATTCAAAAGTTGTTGCTCGAATATCAAGTAAGAGCCGATACTATCTAAGGATCTAACTGGGAGTATGAAACTCTCTTGTTTCATCAAGATAATCATATACACTCGATGATGCAAGGGACAGGAAGAATACTCGAACCACTACTCAAATCTTCAATAATGACTTCTAGGCCTGCAGTGAAGCTCCTACTACGCATACTCATGCTTTGAAGTATAAACTGGCTTTGAGGCTTCGAAAAAAGGGCAATTGTTGCACTTTCTATGCCAAAAACTCAAGAATACGTGGCGTGACTGTGCCCAACAAATCATGGACCAGGTTTGGCCTTTGATTAAAGAGCAATTAGTTCTTCATCTACTCTAGCTATTGAAGAATATCATGTTATGGCTCTACCATCTTATTATCATGAAGATATGCTAAAATCATTGCAGTGGAGGGCCATCTAATCTTCCTCGCTATCTGCGATCATGTTCGTGCTACAACGACAAAAGTCCTCGCCAAGCGGCCCAATATAAGCACAAAATCTAAACTAACCTATGCTCAAATGCTCGAACTTCCTCCACCATCTACTCTTGAGGAACAAAAAAAAAAAAAAAAAAAAAAAATTCAATTTTACATGATAAACTTGTGTTCAAATCTTTAATAGAGGCATCTATTCTCATTTGTTTACACCATCTTAAGTCGGCCATAAGAATAACATGGTGATCAAGTCTATATATAATGAATATGATGATGATGATGGCCATCTTTTGTTTAAGAGAGTATCGAGGATGAACACAAGGCGCAAGACAATAGCATCAATGCAGAGAGCTCTCCTCCGGTTCAGCACTCACACATACTTGATTATAAAAAAAACTCACATCTTTAAATCGAAGTTCGCTCCACTATTTCCTATATAAGTAGAGAATCACACCATTAAGAATTGTCGAAGGGTTTGAGGGCATCTTCTTCAAAGAGTTCTCTCTTGCACATGATGAATTAGAGTTCTTACCTCAACATTTAAAGGTGAACATTTCAGATCACCGCGAGGAGGTGAAGGAGAACCTAGCTAAAAGTTACGATGTAACTCTTTTACGTGTGATTAACTATATTGAAGAAGGATATATCATTAAAATGATTGAAGAAGAAGACTCATTCTATGAAGATGACCAATTGGAAATTCTCTTCGATCACACTAGTGTCATCAAGGAAGGAAGAATATCACTCATTTTTCTCTCACGTGAGTAAGTTGGTTACAACTGCAATCACTCATGTGAGGATTCTTAATTCTCCATCAAAGAGCATTATCGAGAAATTCAAAGGGGGCATATCGGGAATTTAAAGTCCTATTCGGCCAATGAGTCACATGGATACCTAAGAGAAGGTTAACTCTTAAATTCTGTAAGTATGTAATTAGTCTCTTTCTTTTATAAAAAACAAAAAAGAATAAAAAAAGGATAAAAATGTTGAAAAAAATGATAAAAATGAAAAGAAAAACGAAAAGAAAATAAAAAGTAAAAAAAAAAAAAAAAAAAAAGATTTACATGTTATCCAATCAACAAATGAGTGACGATGAATTCAAGTTGTATTATCTATTAGATCGTGCTTTTACATTTAAAGTCATTAACTTGACTATAACCGACTAATTTTGATAAGTTAGGATTAAGGGGTAATAGAAAACTAAAGCTATATTTGGAACTGAACTTTGATGGTCAGGACAAGAGTTTAAGTAAACTTTCATGACTAAATCTTTAAACAATTAGCTAACTACTCTTTTACTTTTTTTGGTTTACAAATTCTGATCTCTGAATCTGAAATTGATTAAAAATTGATACTAAATATTTTATGAGCATGCTAGGGTTGAAACCCCACCAAGCAAGGAGGCACTTCCGGTTAAAAGTCCTCTGGGTTCTTCATAAAGTTGTCTCTCTCAGTTTTCCAACAAAAATTCTCGTCATGTTGGGGGCAATTTGTTTAAATTCAAAATTATTTGAAAAACTACTAGAAACTTAAAAATAAAAAGTAATGTAAAGAAAATAAATAAAAAATCAAGATCCCATGTAATCCACTTAGCAAGTTGTGCTGTCAGTTAGAAGTCCCTATGGTTACCTTAGCACGCTAATTTTGGTCTTCATATCTCTTTCCACGATATGAAAAGGGTGTACTTTCAAGAATCCAATCTACTTCTAACTCTTGAGTAATTACGGGTAAGGGTTCATGATCTCTTCCTATTATCTTCTCTTCTCCCACTTAGAAAGTTAAAATGCTATAAGATAAAACTATGGTAGAACAGTTAGCTTAAATATGATCTTTTGGAAGCAAACCAAAACAGATGATGTCTTCATCCAGGTATCAATTTCTACTGTATCCTTAGCCAATCTAGGACAATTGGTTTATATCAACAAAATCCTAAGATGCAAAGTTGCAAACTGACTAATACAAGATTTCTCATGCCCCATTGTGAACTCAAAACTGTTGATTGGTAATATGAATTGAGTCCGAAGTTGTTAAACTATGACCTTTCAATAAAGTGCGATCAAGTCTTGCTGACTAGATTGAAATGAATCCAGTACCCAGTTTGGTTAGAAAGCAAACTTAATATATGACTTGATGATGATAAACAATTATGAGGCCCCAACTCTCTTAAGGTAAATCATATATCAAAACTTCTATTTTATTTATGATGGAATGTCCAGCCTGAAACTAGGCTAGATAGATCTAACAACTTGTTCACTCAATTCTAGAGGCAAAAAAAGATAAGCATTATCCTATTTTAGCCTATGATTGACAATCACACTAACTCCACCATGAGGCCATTCCAAATTTATCTCACATTTTATTCCTTCAGCAGAATGTGAGACCTCGTGGAATCTTTAAAATGCTCTTCCAATAATGGTTTTCAAGTCTCGACAGATCTTATCTAAGGAGAAAGCATAACAAATGTCCCATGTGGTCCCATATGAGAAATGTATGCTTTAAAGTTTACTAATGTGTTTATTTAAGTGTGTAGGTATATGAGGATACAACAAAATCATATAAAGTCCCAACACATTATGGATTTTTCATCAAGGCAATGACAAATAACTTTCTTGAATGACCCATACAAAGGAGATCCCATCACAAATTAATAGGGAAGAGATGAATCAAGAAGTCACACCCCAAGAAATGAAAAAGATGCGATTCCCACAGCCCCATTAGCAAAAAAAGATACAGTCCAATCACAATGGTGATAATTCTAAAAGTCCCACCATAAAAGGATAGGAAGAAAATCCTTATCATGATTACCTCGATAATCATGAAACTTTTGAAAACCCCATTATCTTGACCGTTACTTGTGTAGCCCCCCACCTATTGAGAGGGTGATAATTGACATTCAGTTTTCAAAATTGCATCATGCTTCAAGAGAAAAATAAAAGATTTGCGTCATGATTTTCAAAATAGATTTGCATTTTTCAAAATCATGTCATATTACATAAAATATTTTCAAAAATAGCATTCCTTTTGCATGCACCTGTTTCTCAATAATTCTCTATAGTTTTCAATCCCATTATGTTCTAACATGGAGAAAATCGAGTTTTTGCATCTTAATCAAGTTGAAAATTTTCACGAACCATGAAGATTTCTTTGAAATTGACCCATCAACAGTCTATTATCAAACATTATTTTGAACTTAAAACTTTACTTTGCCAATTAATTAGCTTTTTCTCACCAAGCACGTTCTCTTTTCCTGACTCAAGGTAATCTGACACTACGACACACTGTACCCAGGCCCTAAAGTGTCCCAATCTATGCGCATAGCAGATGATGAATGTCATATATTACATATGTATATTCCTCATCTTATCTATTTTTGTATATAAATAATGCTATCGGGTATATTTAGTGTATTTTTTATGTAAAGCCTATTGCTACAAGAATTTGGCTTGAAATCAGTAGAAAACCGGAAAACCCGACTCTGGAAAGAGCAAAAGAGAAGAAAACTACATAAACACAAAGTTAGAAACTATCAAATGAGAAACCAGTCATGCACATGAGAAGAGAAAAGCCAAAAAAGCAACTAACAAGAAAATGAAGCCCAGAATCAGAGTTTTTGCCGCTAAATAGTGACAATAGTGGCTATTTCGCTATTTAGCAGCAAAGTGGGGCCCAAACCTGATGCGCTTTCTTGTCCTGACTCAGATGCAGAGTAGGACTTTAATGAGAAGGTTTGACCACCGTTATTTGGTGGTCAACGCTTCTATTCATCAAAAAAGAGAATCTATATAGCAGAAAGTTTTATAAGGTCTTTGTTATAATTATGTAGTTTTAGTTTCATGACTGGATTAGGGTTCTGCATTCCCAAGGTCTATATATTGGCTATGTCCTTTTAAATTAGGGTTTTCTATGGTTTTTATGAGATAAATAAAATTAGTGATTAACCCTAGGGAGCGACGACTACTACACCAGAGCTATGAACGACTTGCTGTTCATCAATGTTTTTCGTAAATAATTTAATTTAATTGCTTTAGTAATTAATTTTTATTGCTTTCTAATTAGGGTTTTATAGGCTTAATAGTAAAAAGTTAGTTTTTTAATGGTCCTCATGCATCAAAAGATTATCTTGACTAATAAAAGCATGAGTAACTAATTTTGCTTAGTTCTCGAATGTGGATAAAGATAGCGATCAGCCGTAGCGTAATTTTTATTTTTCATCTTCTTAACATAATTAAAAGGATATAATTTATCAATGATAAAGATTAAAAGATGATAATTCATAGATCTTATTCTTTGATAAATTATGCTTAAACTTGTTTTTGATAGTCTATACTTAGTTAGGTTTTGGAATTGTTTCTTTTGATTTTATTTATAGAAATCTCTATTGATATAGTTTGCTTTTTATGAAAGTCACAAATTTTGATGAGTTATGCTAGCATGGTACATGATGATTCATGCTTAGGGTGATTGAATAAAAGTTGAATTATAAAGATCTTCTTTTTGATATAATCGTAATGTTTATGTTAAAAAAATGTAGGAAGATAATAAAAAGAGTGCTAGGTTGTGAACTAGTAGATTTTATGCTCTAGGGTAACTCTAGAATAAGTAAAAAAAAAAAAAAATTCATCTTTTCCATAGTAGATCATATTAGTTAACTTGTTAGGATAATAAAAAAAGTGAATTGCAAAACATTAGAGATCTCTGTAGGAATGACCAGTAAAGTGTTACAACTATACTATGCAATTGTAGTATATTTATCACATCAAGTTTTTGGCTCTATTGTCGAGGTCAAAGGTATTTTTTTATGAGTTTATGAGTTAACAATTTGTTGAGTGTCCACGGATATTGAAGTATAGGTACATGGAGCTAAAGGGATCAAAGGAGCAATAGGGAGTTACCGTAAAATTCAGGAAGTCAAGTCCTCTGGTTTAGCATTCAAATAGTGGCTAGAGCCACTATTTAGGGGCAGTTATACTTTGCCTCTGCCTATGATTGGAATTCCTGGTGTAATTAAAAAGTAAAAAAATAATAAAATATATGTGCATCATATTTTATTTAACCATATTTCTTCCGTTTTTTATCTCACCATACTACATCCAACACTCTTGCATTAGTTTTAAGAAACTCATGCATTCATCTACATACGTTGGTTTATGACACATCAGACACATGATCAATTTCATTAACTCATGAGATCAGATTTTATTATAGATGGTAAGATAGACCAACCGATACTGATCCTTTGGGATTGCGTTGTGCACATTATTACAGTCATGCATCAAATTTCTATCAACCACGGGTAATAACTATGAGTTAAAACCGTAGTATATTAGCATGCATCTTAAGTTCATTAGATCTGATTCTGACGATGCATACCTATTCATCACTGAATTTTAAAAAGTGTGCATGATGATTAAACTACAATACTTATCAAAAGACGCAACAAAGTTCCATTCATCCCGTTTGCCTTAAAATATAATGCTAAGAAGTGGTTATATAGCATGCTTACCGGTTCACTCACTACTTGGGATGAATTTGTGATAATATTTCTTAAGAAGTACTACCCCATGCACTAGACGACTAAGATAAGAAATTCTATTAATCCGTTCCATCATGTACAAGAACTCTTCTGGAAATATCTGAAACAATTCAATGACTTATTAACACAGTGCCCACCATGCAATGAAAAGTTGCGGTTGTATCAAATCGTGTATGAAAGACTTGATTACACTTTCAAAACTCTTCTGGAGACTATGTATTGCAGGAGTTTATGAGGAAAGATGAGGATGAAGCAAGGGAACTCTTAGAAAATCTAGTGTGGAAAACTATGTAGTGAGACATGCTGAAAAGCTTAATACATCGACTTCTATGAATAAAGGTAGGATCCATAGCATCGACAACTCTATAGCTATCGAAGCTAAAATTGCAACCATTATGAGGAGAATTGAGGTGTTAGAAGTTCCTTGTGCTCCGTAGAAAGGTCAAGTCAATGAATTGTATACTTCCATATGCTTCAATTATGGAACTTTGAATCACGTTATAGAGGACTGTCCATTTTTAGTGAATCCTATGGGTCCAATATCTAAGTAGGCTAACACTTTATACCAATGACTCATGAACAATCCATACGCTCCTATATACAATCAGAGTTGGTGGGATCACCCTAATATTTTATGGAGTCGGAGCAATATCAGGGAGCCCCCAACTCCAACATGCAATATTCAGCTATTAGTCAGTTTCCGAGATCAAATATGGGTGTTTATTAATATCCAAACGTTGCGAACCATGGGAACAAGCAGAATATATTACCTGTATCTAGTCAACCCTATCCACAATAGGAGTCAAATAATGATCATGAAAAGCGACTATTATCACTTGAGAAAAATGCCGAGAATCTTTTTAACCTTGACAAGCACATATAAAATCTTAAAGAAGTGTCATCTGATTCCATTCAAAGAACTGATCAGCACATGCTTGTGAATCTCAGTGGATAGCTAGTGAGTCAAATGAGTGAACGAGATAAAGGTACTTTTCCAAATCAACCCTTAACGAACCCTAATGCTAGTTCCTCTAACTCCATCCAGTTGCATGTTAGCTAAGTCAATACTATTTGCACGCTTCGATCTGGCAAGTCAGGTTGACAACTGTGTATCCACGCTCTGATTCCACTCTTATTGCACCATAGGCTACATTTCCTAATTCCACAATTCCGATTACGAGTAAAAAGTGTAGTTATTTAATTTATTTTATGCACTCGTAATCTAATTTTGTTGATTAATATAAGAAATTAATGATAAATTATTTTTATTGATCAAATTCTCCATTTTAATATTTTTCTAGTATTTTATAGTTTTTTTGCAGGGTTTTATGTGGGAAAAAAATAATCAAAGAATCGAAGTATATATCAAATATCATATCAGAACTATGATTTTACAAGTCTAGTTGTCGACACTACCTATTGGCTGTCGGCAGCCGTCGACTATGATTCAACTCGAGCGTGGTTGTCGAAGGAGCTTTGGAAAGCCACGGCTGCAAAGTAAGATTTTGGGACTATTTTATGAGATTTTCTTGTAAATAGAATTCTTACTAGGTTTTGTGAGACTATAAATACACGATGTAATTCAGAATTATACAAGTAATTTATGCAAATTTAGGAGATGTATAAGATATTAGAGATTTTAGTTTTTGTATTTTTTCATCGAAATCAATAAAAGATTTTAGGTTTTATACAAGACATTTCTTTTCCTTTATTTGTGCCTATGATGAGTATAAATGACTAAATTCTTGCATTAGTTCTGATGAGGTAATGAACTCCAGAAATTTATTGGTATGTGATTTATTTGCTTATTATGCTTAATTGATTTATATAAAGTTGATATTTTTGGTTCCCTATTGTGTTGTTAGGTTTTAGATATGATTTTGAGCTTTTGATAATTTATCATTTGATGATATATTCATTACCTAGTTTTTGATATACTGTATACTCTTTGGGCATGGTGTATGCTTAGTGTTTTCAATGAAATTTGACTTTTATTGAACTTGATAGAAAGTTTGAATAAGAATGGTTGCCCGCTAATAAAAGATGAGGGAATGATTCCTATTTGTTTAAAGCTAGGGTTCTCTGTAGCCATGGAGGATGATCCTGCTCTTCGTTAATGATCCGAGCATGAACTTTTAAATTGGCAGCTTTGCAAAGCTCTTGAGCAAGAACTCTGGTTTTTTAGCACAAATTATCAAAATGGAGATAATTCAACCCGTTCTTTAGTCCACACTTGGCTATTTATAGGGGTTTTGAGGCTTTTAAATTGGTATATCTATCCAATTAATAGCCTCTTTAATTGAGGATTAATTTTTTTATTTTTAATCCATTGGATTTGTAACTGAAATCTTAAATTCTCTAGATTTGTAATTGAAATGTGAATCTCGGCCTTAGATCCACATTTTACCTTTTAGCAGCTCATGTGCCATGCCTAGATTCATGTTTCATGTTTGAGTCCTAATACAGATATATCTTTTCTAGATTTTGGAGTGAAAACGCGACGTAATAGGGTTCGTGTTTTAGTTATATTTAGCTCTAATCATGAGCTCAGAAGCAGATCTCTTTATAATTGATCGTCCACATTTTGACTCCGAGTAGTATATTTTGCTTGATTTGATCCGTGTTTGGGTACAAGTGAGGATAGTTTTTTTTCTTTCAAGCCTTTGGAATGAAAATGCGACCCAACGAAGTTTGCATTTTAGCTATACTTAGCTCAAAATATGGGCTTTTGTCAGAATTCATAAGATAGTTTTTATTAGCTTAGAACGTAGATTATGATCAACGTTTGAATTCTTAGCAACATATCTTGCTTAATTAGGCCCAAATTTATATTAAAATGGGGTTAATTTTAGTTTTAAAAGTCCTTAGGGTCATAATGCTACCCTGCATTTGAAACGCGGGTTAGATATGCATTTGAGTTAAAATGCAACCCTAAGGGTTCGTGTGGATCTCTCTGGATGAGGATATGAGTTTTGCTCTTTAGTAACTATTCTTACTTGTTTAGATTTGCATTTGGGGATGAAAGGGATTAACCTTAAATATTTAAGATTGTGAGAGCAAAACTCAATCCTAAGGGGCTCGTGTTTAATTTTTTTTTACTTAGCTCAAAGTATGAGTTTTTCCTCGTTATTTTAACTCAAAATGCGGGTCTCTCTGGATGAGGATCCACATTTTATTTCCTTCTCCATTTTCAGGGCTTTGAGGTTTGTATTTAATTGGATTTTGAGATATCTTCTGTTTATTAAGATTATGGACACAAAATGCGACCCTAAGATGTCCGCGTTTAAATTCTAAAAGTGGTTCCCTTTGTTAATCTCCTTATTTATTCAAAAATGCAAATCACCGTTTTTTCTTTTCATAAAATATTTGTCAACAAGACACCCTTCAAAATTTTCAAATATCCATAACTTTGAAGGTGTTATGGAACACTTTTGATTCAAAGTGTGATCAACCTGGATTTTAAATTTTGAACATGACCCTGCGTTTGATTCGCAGATTCACGTTTGAATGTAACCCTGCATTTGATCTGTAGATTTGCATCTGAAATAGTATTAATGCGGATCTTTGTTTGATTTGTGAATTTGATGTAAATACGACTCTGCATTTGAAATTTCAAAACGCGGATCAAATCCACATTTTTAGAAATTCAGGTGAAGCGTCGCCGCTATTTGCCACCTCTTTGACACAGAAATTGAAGTGCTATTGCGCTTGTAAAGTTGAGAAATCTTCTTGAGATTTGAGCCATATATCGCGGCCATCAAATCTTCTATAATAGACAGAGTCTTTTCAAGAGTTATGCTTGCTGTAACTCTTGAATTTTCATGCTTCTAGCTTTTGGGCTCTCATCTTCTAGCTTTCGAGCTCTCCTCTTTCAAACTTTCAAGTTTTTTTTTTCTTTCAGCCCATTAACTATGTCGAAGAGAACTTCCTCTTCTATACAGGCCACTGGTGGCTCTAACAAAGCTTCAGCCATTGCCGCCCTCTTTCCGACGCCAACCCGAGAAGAACCTCCCATCTCAGATGGGTTCAATAAGTCTTACTCGTTTTGATAGGAGATTCGTTGCCATGGACCTTAAAAAATTAATTAACAAATTAATTTAAAAATTATAATCTTTTAAAAATTTCAAATGTCACAAAACGCAGTTCTTTGCGTTGAAGTTTTTTAAATGCAGATCTCCATCGTGTGATCCGTGTTTGACACGTAGTCCACAGATCACCTTGTGATCTATCACTTTTGCTTGAAACGCGGATCTCCACTATATGATCTGCATTTGACACTCAGTCAATAGATCATATTGTGATCTTTAATTTTGGTTCAAAACGCTGTTCTCCACTTGTGATCTGCATTTGACACTTAGTCAACAGATCACATTACATTCGCATTTGACACTTAGTTAACAAATCACATTGCGATCTTTGTTTAAGCCCAAAATGCGAATACCTGTGATCCGCACTTGACACTTAGTCAACAGATCGCATTGCGATTTTTAATTTTAGCCCAAAATGCAGATCTCTACTTGTAATCCGCACTTGACACTTAGTCAATAGATCACATTGTGATCTTTAATTTTAGCTCAAAAAGCGGATCTCCACTCGTGATCCGCGTTTGACACTTAGTCAATAGGTCGCATTATGATCTTTAATTTTAGCTCAAAACGTGGATCTCCACTTGTGATGCGCGTTTGATATTTATAGTGTCTAGATCAGCCATTGACCCATCACTTTAGATCGCAATGCGGAACTCCATTATGTGATCCGCATTTATGTTTTACACTTTACTGAATTGTTCACTTTCTTCTTTTTTTAGTGAACTATTTCTTGAATCTCACCTCCAAGCTTCATTAGCTTGGACATGTTGGTGGCTATGATGGGACAATTTAGTTCAAACTTAGGGAAGAATTCCCTTTGTGTCATCAGGATACTAGTACAGAACGTCTTGAGAAGATACTCAGCTCGAGTCCTAACACAATGAGGGAATTTATGACAGATGCAGTTTTTAAGGGAAAAAATAGGAAGAAGATGAAGAAGCCCAACATTCTCTTTGGAGACAAAACGGAATTGCTTGAGGACTACCTTTTTTATGATAATTATAAGTGGTTAAGATAGGTCTAAGGACGACACATGTTTCTTCCAAACATGGAACGATCTATCTTCTTTGTTATCTTCAGGCAACTTCCATTCCTAGGAAGATGGATGACATCTGACAAAATTTCAAGATGGGGTTCTTCTTAGAGCTCTTGGATCAACTGGACCTTTTCTAACACTGCTGGCAAGCACGCCACTGGTTTTCTGCCTGGTTTACTAAAGAAAGTCTATCCCATTGGTGAAACTGCCTGAACTGCAATTTTTTTTAAACTGCTTCATCACAATGCACAATGAATTTCCTTATATTTTTTTATCATTGGGATGACTTTATTTTTTAGAAAAGGGGTGGTGGTCCATTTTGATAGCTTTCATTTTGAAGAAATTTGAAAATCTGCTAATGAAAATAGGACTTTATCATGCTGTACGGGCTGTTCAACATGGAATACCACCTAGCCATTTTCATTTTTTTAGTATCTTGGAACTCTTTAATTCAGAGATAGGAACATTTTTTACTCCTGTTAGTGAGATAGGCATAGCTCTCTATAAATTATATGAAATTTCTGGATTGCCCATGGGTGAGGTCCCTTACGAAGAATATGTCCTGACAGGGAAGAATTGCATCTGTTAAGAGCTCAACATGCTGTAGTTTATGACACTTACTTGTAGTTGATGTGTTATTTCCATATCAAATGACTAAGTTGAGAAACTAGGGTGTTATGTAGAGAGCATGGTTTGAATATTTATTCTCAAACTTGTTTACTGATGTTGAAGAGCTTTTTACTCTTTCAGCTTGTACTAAGGCCAAGATAGAAAAAAGAATAACTCATTTAGAGACTCAGGCCTATGTTGTAGAATCGGATGAGGACATATTTAAGGCTAGTATCTCTTTTAATAGCTTTCATCATCAAGCTAAGTACCCCTTGTCTAAAATGGCCTTACTTGTGGGATTTTTAATATTGTGGTTGATGTGCTGCGTAGTCCCTTCCACTCTACAAGAGGCTTTATCTCCCAGTGTTGTTTACCCTGCAGTTCTTCTAGCATACGGTCACCCCTTGGGTTTTCTACCGGCCATGGCTTGTGATATCTAGAGTGGACTTAGAGCTTTGATGACTCGATTTCTTAAGATAGAGAAGTTTCAGGACAATAAAAGCAATGATAAATATAAGACTCCTAATCCTAGGGTTGAACTTCCATATACATATTTCATGGCTTGGTTTGTACTACATTGTCCTTCCCTGATGATGCCAATCCATCAGTCTATTGATCTATCTGCTCCAATAGTTCAACACTATAAAAAATCACAATGGTAAGGGCACTACATGGTGATGATTACGAAGCACCTTCAGCACCATGGCAACTTCCACTTATACAAATATTTTCCTTACTTCCAAAGGCAGATTATGGTGGTGCAGAGTCTACAAATTTATCTGCACTGATCAGTTTACTTCTTTATCTATGAGAAGTTTTTACTGGCTAATAAATATTAGGCCGAGTTATCTTGTATACAACCAAGACAACACCTATTATTTGGAACCCTACTACTGAAGTCATTCTGCTCGTCAGTTTGGCTACGATCAATTGCATATTGGGAATCAAAATAATGTGCAGTCAGTCAGCAACTTATTTGAAGGAGCAAGGGTATGGTACCATTTCATTGGAGGGTACACTTTGGCTCATTTCAGCTTTCTACAGAAATATCCAAACTTGTACACCTCTTTTGGTTTTTGTGGTTGGTGTTATAGTGCAAACTTGAAGCCTCACAATTTTAATGTAAATAGCACATGTCTTGAGATATCAAGTCCTGGTATGCTCAAAAGAGGAAAGCAGGATTTAGCAAGACTCCTAGTCTAGATGAGTTTCAAATTATTGAATCAGAATAAGAAGAAGCTCATGAGACTGAAGCTGAAGTCTCTGCTATTCAAGTTACTGATGCTTCTACTCAAGTAGTAACTTCTGCAGCTACTGTTTCTTTTCCTAGAAGGTGATTATCAAAGTGCACTGAGAAGGGTAGGAAGAAGAGTTGGAAGGAATCCACTTTCAGTGTTGCTCCCAGAACTCTTACAATTCGGGAAGAAAAAATGGATATTGCTGCAGGAGATGATGATGCTGAAGAACAATTTTCTTGTCTGTGCCCTTACACTGTCAAACCAAGTAGGAGCATTGGGCCAGTTATGAGAATTGAGGGTGAAGCTCTTGTACCCTCCACTGCTATGGTTGAGCCCAGTCCAAGTATTGTCCAAGGTGATGATGATGCTGAAAAACAATTTTCTTGATTGCGCCCTCACACTGTCAAACCAAATAGGAGCATTGAGACACTTATAAGAATTGAGGGTGAAACTTTTGTATCCTCCACTGTTGTAGCTGAGCCCGGTCCAAGTATTGTCCAAGGAGTTGTTGTTGAAACTCAAGTAGCAGCTAATGTTTCCGAAGAAACTTCTTCACATATTGATGTTTCTCCTGCAAACATCGCAGTAGAGGCTGAGACTGCTACTCAATAACTAGTGCAAACATATAACGATGATGAGGTATAGATTGTAGGTGAGTCTTAGAGGCCAAATTCATAATCAGTGATGATGCCAGCTACTACGGTTCCTCCTACTAGTCCCATTGACCTCTTCAAAATTGTAAGGCTCTCTTCTCTATCTCCTTAGCTTCACTTTGCTTTATCAAATGCATGACTTTGCTTCAATAAACTTGTATAGGGGGGGGGGGGGGGGGTTGTGGTCTCTTCTTCTAATTCATCTGAGAAACTTGATTATTTAGGTGGAGATGATGATGATGATTATGACGATAATTTCCGTTCCTCGACACCACCACCATATCATAGTAAACACACCAATTTCACGGCATAAGAAAGAGCCAAGGTGTATGGTCCTGACAAACCGAGTGTTCAACTCTTGAGTTCTTCACCAAGTAAGGCATAATATCAATTGTTTTTTTTCAGTTTTATTTGTTATCTTCTAACTTCGTTTCCATCTTTGTGTAGGATTGCCATCTCCTACGCCAGCTTCTGAACTTGTACCTGCAACTTCTTTAGCAATGGTGCCACTTCCAACAACAACAACTAAAGTTTTTTCTATTGAAGCTGCTCCTTCATCTTGGGATTCGACACAAATTTCTGCAATCTTGTCAAGTCTGCTTCCTCATCTACCTCTAACTACTAAAGCTATTAGGATTGCGTTGACTTCCGTTATTCCTCCACCAGAGCCAGCAACTTCTTCAGTTTCATCAGTAGAGGGCACAGAAGTTGACTCTTTTTTCGATGATCTACTTTAGTATGCCATCAAGGACTTCTTCTCTTTCCTAGATCACTGCATAAATGTAATCTTGAAAGGAAGGTCATTTGCTTTTATTGCCAATCTCTTAAACAATTATATTGTCAGTATAGAAAGCATTGGTGGAGAGGGGAAAGCAGCACCATATAAAGCCATAGTGGTCCAACTACAAAGTGACGCTGAAGCTTTATCGAAGACTCATAGCACTGACAAGTCTGAGATGATTGAAGTCACTTTTAAAAAATTGTTGAAGGAGCAGCTCAGACTTCTGAAAGAAGCTCAGAGAAAGATGCTCATCAGGCCCAACTTAATAGTATCCAATCTGCTAGCAACTCTCTATGTGCTCAGATAGAGTGTGCTATTGCTTCAACCAAGAGTCAAGATCAAGCTATCATCAGGACCTGGGAGAATATTGCTAAGGCCCAAGCTTATCTTGACAGGACACTTAAAGCCCACAAAGAAACTGTGAAGACCATTGCTGACTTATCCAGACAGCTTTATGATCTCAATAAGGTTTTTTTGGCTAAGCAAGCGGAACTAGAGTCTCTTAAGTGACCCGTCGAGCAACACAACTGTTAGTGATGAGAGTTGCAAAGACAGGCTATTGTCCAAGCTTATGAAGTTATCGAATTAGAAATAAGAGACATTGAAGAAATGATCAAATCTCTGATGTCCCGATAATATAAACTTTTTAGATTGTATGAACTTGAGTATTTTGTTGAAACTCTTTTGTAATGTTAAATCGATAATCTAATCTTATAATGTATTTTGGATTACCAACATTTTTATTGTCATTCATTTAGAGCTGACTGTTAACTTGATAAATACACTTAGTGTTGATGATTAGAGGTATCTGTTAACTTAATACATCATTGACTATTTGGTATATTATTTAAAGATAATTATTAACTTGACAATATAGTGTCTGAATTCAAACATCCATGTATGTCTGCAACAAATGAATAGTTTTCTTGTGCAAGATAGAAGTAATTGTTAATTTTCCTGGACATGGTTGGTTTTAGCTATTCAGTAACTTATAGTATAATAGTTTTTGAATTGTTAGAGGTGATATTTAACTTAACAAAGTTCGGAGGAATGGGTTGTGATTTTATCAAAGGTATTTTTAACTTGACAAATTTTGGAAGAATGAATTTGATTTTGTCAGAGGTAATTTTTAACTTGACAAATTTGGAAAAATGAATTGTGATTTGTCCGAAATAATTTTTAACTTGATAAATTTTGGAGGAATGAATTGTGATTTTGTCAAAGGTAACTTTTGACTTGACAAATTTGGAGGAAAGAATTTAATTTTATAGAGGTAATTTTTAATTTAATAAATTTTGGAGGAAGTGAATTTTGATTTTGTCAGAGATAATTTTTTAACTTGACAAATTTGGAGGAAATAGATTTTGATTTTTGTCAGAGCTAATTTTTAACTTAACAAATTTAGAGAAAATAAATTTTGATTTTGTCATAGGTAATTTTAACTTGACATTTGGAGGAAATGGATTTTGATTTTTATTAGAGCTAATTTTAACTTGACAAATTTGGAGAAAATAGATTTTAATTTTGTCAGAGGTAATTTTTAACTTGTCAAATTTGGAAGCAATGAAGAGTTCTCTCTTTATTCGTTTCATTGGGAAAATTGTTGTTATAAAACAACAGGCAACAACATGTTGACTGCAGCGCCATTTAGTGTCAGGATATATGTGTAGAGTTTGTCTTCTTGCGGAAAAGTTCTCTCGTTAATCACTTCGCTCAGAAAATTGTTGTTATAAAACAACAGGCGACAACATGTTGACTGCAATGCCAATCAGTGTCAGGATATATGTGTAGAGTTTGCTTTCTTGCGGAAACTCTAGATTGAACCAATCTTATAAGATTATAGATGAACTCTATTTAATTGGTGGAAAAATTGGTCATGTTTTAAAGATAATAATATCAAGAATTCGACACATTTGTTAGTCACATTAGGAGTAACATAAGAATCAGAGTATTTATTCTTTATGTTTTCTCCTTATGATTTGTGGAATATCTTTTCATTTAAAATGCTGTTATTGTAAACTTTGAAGCAAGAATATGTATCAAGATCTTTATACACTTTGGTGTCTAGGCAGACTGATGATCAAGATATAGTGTTGATTTCTTTTATTGACAAAAAATTTTTAAGTATGTATATCAAATGATTTGATAATCATATTATCACTTTTTTCGGGTATCAATCGAGGATATACCAGGTAATTCGGTATTTCTTGATACATTTGGGCATCAAGGTAAATCTTTAGTGCCGAAGATCAAGAAATAGTATTGAATTCTTTTGTTGAGGGAAGAATTCAAATATGTATGTCATATAATTTGATAATTTTATTATCACTTTTCCGAGGTACCAGTTAGAGATATACCGACTGATTTGTATATAACTCAGGAAATGCGTTATTCTTTGCTGCATTTTTCAGAAAAAGTACTACAAGAAGTTTATCTATAAAATCTTCTTATTACCAGCAATTTGGTTGAAGATACAACAAATGATTATAGAAGAGGATATGTATCTCAAATCGCTCAATATTTAGCTTGATTGCTTTGTACTACTACATAAGCTATTTATACATGATTTGATTTGTATTGAATTTCTTTTTTAGTGATTCGGGATTCTTCTCATACCCGTCAGAGCATCTTTTCTCTCTTGCGACACCTATTGGAGACCAGATAACTGGTTTGGTGATGATCAATTTGAATTAAGTGGATTTTCCCATTGGAGAGATTAGCAATTGGATTTTCCAGGATTATTGCTAGTATAGTCTATGTTGAAAAGAGACTCCGGACATGTGGTGGTGAAGAGAAGGCCAAGAGATTCAAGCAAATGTGCTTCAAGGCAAACTACAAGAAGAGAAGCATTGTTGTACTTTTTGGCTTCTATTGTCATTGCCACCATTGGGTACTTTTGTGATGGACATCTCGAATATTACATCAAGAGTAATATTTCTTTAGAAATTTTCTATTGATTGACATTAAAATCTTTTCGCTGTTTGATTTCATCAGCTGATATGTACCATCCAAGTAAACTGTGTCAATGACAAAAGGTCCTTTCTATTTCGGCTGGAACTTTTCTTTGGCTTTCTGAATAGTTATGATTGGTCTCCTTACTGTAAGAACCAAATTATCTTTCTTAAAAGTTCTTTGCTTAACTTTTTAGTAAAAGTTTTGGAAATTCAAGCTTAATAAAGTTCAATGCTCTATTGTGCTTCAAGACGCTTGTCATCGAGGGCTTCCAACTCTAGGAGTCTTTGTCGATGTTTATATTCTTGTGTTATTTTAGTTGCTAATGCAATTTATAATGATGGAATTTGGATCTCTAAAAGGAAGTACTGTTTTGGATCCATACACCAAGGAAAAAGGTGTAACATTTGTAGGTGTTTCAATAGTTGTTCGGTATGCCCAGAGGGATTCCCTAAGTTTTTCATCCCAATCATATTGGTTGGATGAAATGAATTCTTTAATGAGCTTCACAGTGATCTTGTTGAAGGCTTCCGCTAAACCATTGATTGCAGGATAATATGGAGAAGAAGCTACAATTTCAATTTGGTATTTGTTGCAGAATCTGGAGAAAGACTGACTCACAAACTGAGATATGTTATCATGAACAATTCTCCTAAGTGCTCCGAAGCAGTATATGACATGATATTTGATGAATTTGATTATATCCGATGTCTTTGATTCTGTTAAGGGAATGACTTCGGTCCATTTTGAAAAGTAGTCTATTATGACCAATATGAACCTATGACCCCTTATTGATAGTGGCAAAATCGATCCAATAATATCAATTCTCCACATTTCAAGGGCCACGATGTAGCCATTGGGTGGAGATATCTCAGTGACTGATGTATGAATTCAACATGTATTTGAAAGACTTTGCATTTTCTGGCATAAATAATCAAATCTATCATTATTTTGGGCCAATAGTATCCCATTCTTTGGAGTCTGTCCCAAATCTTTGGTCCTAATGATGTGCTCTACAAATGCCTCTATGAGCTTCTTCAAGTGCTTCTTGGGTTTCTTTCTTAGAAAGGCAACGAAATAAGATCCCATCATAAGAATTTCTTTATAATATCCAAATTTTGGCATTATAATATAATCAAATAGACTTTCTTTAAATCATTGCTACTTCTTTAGGATCTTTTGGTAATATTCCATAGAGAACATAGTCGATATAAGGAAATCGCCAATCTCTTGGTTTAAAATCTGAATCTATAGCATGTATCTCATGTGCTTCTTGCTTATTGCCGGAGTTTAACTCAATTTTGAGTTCATACTTTGGGCAAAATAATTCTTTACTATCCACTATTATGCATTTGATAGAATTTTTAGGTAACACTAGAGTGGCAGCCAATGAAGCTAATCAATCTGCATAACTGTTTTTATGGCATGACACATACTGATATAGAAGCCATTAAAACTGTCAGTCATTTTCAAGGCTACTTGGTAATTAGGTAAGAGGTCTTCATTTTTTACTTTATATTACTTGACTTGGTTAACGATAAGTTGAGAATCTCCATACGCCTCTAAATATCTCACCCCTAGCTGTTTAGCTATCTTTAAACCAATCATTAAGGCATTGTATTCAATGATATTATTAGAGAATAACTCTGTTAATGAATAAGCTCGAGAGATGATATAATTTCTAGGGGAGACAAAAACAACCCCCTGTCCTACTACCATCTTTCGTTTAGATCCCATTTTAGAGCCACCATCAAAGAAAACTTGCCAGACTTCTTTTGTAGTGGCATTTGCTTCAGCAGTAGTGACATCTTTTAGAATTACATTCTTTCAACTATTTTATCAGGAATACCTTCGTATTGTTTTGAAGATGCTGGAATTGAGTGCTCAACTAAAAAGTCAGCTATAACTTGACCTTTGATTGATTTATGTGGGATGAAGTGCATATCGTATTGCGATAGTAGGATAGTCCAATTAGATAGTCTCGAATTTAATAATCTTGATTTTGTCATTAATTTTCTTAATGGATTAGCTCTTGATATAACATTGATGGTTTGTCCCACAAGATAGTGTCACATTTTCTGTACTATGAATACAAACTAGACATTCCTTTTCCACTGAGTAATATCGATGTTCAGCTCCAACCATCTTTCTATTCAAATAGTAGATAGCTTGTTCATATCCTAGTTTATTATTTTGGGCTAATAAGGCTCCAAGAGAATGGTCCATGGCTCTCACGTATAATAGGAAGAGTATTTATGAAATTGGAGCTACAAGTACTGGTGGCTTTTTAAGGTATTCCTTGATCTCTTCAAAAGTCTGTTGACAAGCATCACCCCATATGAATAATACTCCATTCTTCATTAGTCATGTGAATGGTTGATATCTTCCAAACAAGTTTGATATAAACCTGCGTATATATGCCAACCTAACTTGCAGTCCTTTCAATTCCTTGAGATTTATAGATGGTTACATATCTTAAATTGCTTTAATTTTAAAAGAGTCAAGATGAATTCCCTGAGATGTGATGACAAATCTAAGAATTCTTTTACTGGAAACTCCTAGAAAGGATTTAGTTAGATTCATCTTAAGTTGGAGTTTCCGCATGAGATCGAACACCATTCTCAAATCCTGAAGATGACTATCCTCACTTTTGCTTTTGATGGCTAAATCACCTGCATAGCATTTCACAGTCTTCCAGAGGTGCTCTTGGAATAATGGTATTCATGGCGCATTGATATATGGCACTAGCAATCTTTAGGCCAAAGGGTATAACTGTGTAATAGTACACCCCAGTGGTGTTTGAAAAGACGTATGCTTTTCATTATCAGGATACATTTTAATTTGATTGTCCCTGAAAACCCATCCATGAATGATATTCTTACAAAATCGCAAGTATTGTCAATCATGACATCTATGATGGGTAATAGAAATTCATCTTTTGGACATGCTTCATTTAGCTCTCTAAAATCGATGCAGACTCTAGTTTTTCCATTCTTTTTAGTCATAGGGGCTATATTTGCAGCTCAATCAGGGTGTTGCTTTTCGAGAATTAAGCTTGATTCAATTAATTTTTGATTTCAACCTCAATAGCTTCTATTATTTTGGGACAGAACCTTTATTTTTGTTGTTTAATGGGTTTCACGTCTGGTCGAATATTCAATATATGCATTGCCACTTTTGGATCTAATCGTGTAAAGTCTTCATAATTCTAGGCAAAAATATCAATGTGTTCTCGGATAAGAGCAATTAACTCTTCTTTTTCTTTAGAAGATAAATATTCACTTTTAAATATGGGTTTATGATTAGTTTCATCACTCATTTATTTGGATCACTTTATCATCTTTTGGAGCTTCACATTGTTCAAACTCAACTTTCCATTTCATATTTAGATGTTTTGCCTAAGAATCATCTTTTATTGGTAACAATTCTTCATCTTCTTCTTTATTGGTCTGCAAAGACCATGTTAATTATGACTTCTTGAAAAATTACTCCAATACTTACATATGTATCCCAACATAAGGATTCAGATGAATGACTATACTAGAGTGCTTCAAAATAAGTTTCTGAAAGGATTTTAGGAGTGGTAATATATCCCAACGCCTGCCAGTTTTATCATAATAATATGACATTTTTCCTTTTGGAACAAAAGGTTGAAACATAGTTCTTCTCTCTTTTCCAAAGTTTAACCCCTTGTCTTCCACTAGGTTATATCCTAGCTTTTTCATTATTTTTTGGGTTTTTTTTTTATTACAATGGAACAACTCGGAATTTTCCTACTCTTCTTCAGAGTCTAAATATTTTTCCTTATTATTGGCTTTGCTTTTCCAAATAAAATAGGTCGTTGACCTTTTATTTGGGAGGGACTTCAAAAATTGCTTTACTTGCATCTCCAGCGTCATCACTTTGTATATTAAAGGATGAACGAATGGGTGCTTAGAATAATGTTAAGGAATATATTTTATCTAAGTACCACTAGCTATATCAGTATTAGTACTTGAAGGTTCAAAATCAACACCAAATGAATAAGCAAACTTTACACTTTCATTGATAGCCCACTCGCCATAAAGATTGGCGGTGTCATCTACATCAAAGCCTTCAAATTTTATTACACTTATTTCTACATTCCAATCTTCATTATCTTCAGATCTCGAATCTTTGAATCCTAATTTGGAGTCAATCTCATTGCCGCTATCTAACTCTTCAGGGAAAGGGTTGTTCAGCTACTTCAAAGGTATCTTGATATAGTAGCGCATCTGTAAAATAATTTTCAACCCTTTTGAAGGATTACGTCTCTGCTATCAAGGTCTTCACTTTCCCTTTTTTGCCTATGTATTTTGTACATTGATGAAATATAGAAGGAACACTGAGATTGAGGTGGATCCACGGCATTCCAAACAATAACTTGTAAGATGTGCCAGCATCTACTATGTAGCATGTGACTTCAGTCTTTAGATCGCCAATCTGATACTTCAACTTTACCATTCCCAAAGGTTTATAACCTTTAGTGCTGAAACCAAAAATGGTTCTGTTTGTTGATGCCAACCTATTCTTGGGGTCCCCAAGATGCCGCAATACCCTTCTTGGCATTATGCTTAAAGTGGATCCAGGATCAACTTGAATTTGGCCATTCACCATTGACCCCATGTAGCCTTTGTAGTATAAAGGCTAGTGATGTTTATTATTCTTTACTTACATGTCCTCTGAGGAGAAAGTTATACAAGGCATCTCTTTAGAAATTTGATGACATAATGCACAAACTTCTTTTTCTTTTGTCATTTCTGGGATATATGCCAAAAATACTTCAGAAACTTATAGAGCTTTCCTTAAGGCTTCCCTGATTTGCTTGGGTAGCTTAGGAGCTCATACAAAGAAAACCTTGCCAGGATGTTAGCCAATTGTGCTAACACATCAAATCAGAAAGGCTTTTTAGAGCCTTCTGTAATTTCCTTACTTTTATTTTTAAGAGCTTTGTCAAACTTGAGCTCTTTTTATTTCCCTTTCTCTTGGAGTTGAGCTTCAACCACCAGATCATAATCTTTCAAGTATTTCTTCCTGAAAGGGTTCTAGTAGGTTGCTGCTATTGGTCTTCACCGATCTCCATTCATTCTTTCACTTTCTCCTCAAAATCTGTTAGAAAATGAACTGTTGCTTCATCTTCAAGAATTACAGTGATAGCATTGGAGGTGCATGCATTCTCTTTAGACTTCTTTTTTGACAAACTGGAGATCCATTGTTCATCCTTAAGAAGATCTAGATGTACCCACATTATCTCCTCTTTCGATATTCCAAAGAGAGAGAATCCTTTCTTTTGCTATTGATGATGATCATAATTTACAATCTTTATAGTACCTTTGGGTATTGGCTTCACCCCATCTTGAATGGTGGACTCTATATAATCTGGAGCTTTTCCAAATTTGAAAGAGACCATATTCATTCTCACTTTCTTTTGCTCTGGTAATAGCTTGATGGCATTTGTGTCCACTAGGGCTTATATGTTGGCTTTTAAGATGTAACAATTCTTAGTAAGATGGTTAATGATCCTATGGTATAAGCAGTAATTAAGATCATCAACCTTTCCTAGTTCTTCGAGGTGTTTTGCCTCAGGTAACTTCAACATATTCCTTTTTAAGAGCAAATTGAAAATAGTGATGATATTCTCATCTTTGAAGGAATACTGCTTCTTAGGGATCCTTGATGGATGAGGTTTAGATTTTTCTGGAGCATCCACTGCCAATGTCTCTTTTCCTTTAGGTCGAGAGGTCTGAGGTGTTCCAGAATTATTTCTTCTTAGCTTTCCTCTTTCTTCGGCCTCAAGCTATTCTGCGATTTCTTTAGCTTCTTCGGCTTGTGTTGATAGTTCTTTCCACGTAGTGGATTTCACCGCCCCCTTCTTGGCGAGAACTTTTTGGAAAGATTATGATTGCATGTTCCCACTAAGGACTTCTGTGGTATCTCATGCGGATATCTTAGAGAAATATTGTAAAATCTTTTAATAAAGTCTCGAGTCGACTCCCCTTTCTTTAGTTTTGTAGCAAGAGTGCTGGCATCAAGATCTCCATGTCATCTTTATAGAAATCTGGTTAGGAAAGCCTTTTCCATGTCATTCCAAGTGTTGATAGTTCCCGGCTCCAATCTATGAAACCATCCAAATGTTAGCCCTGTGAGGATGCTAACAAAAACCCTTGTGATGATAGGACAGTTTCTAGCCAAATGCCCTGTCTGCGACTTGAAATACTAAAGGTATTGATTCGTCGATCCTTTACTATCAAAATAATTGAGGTTCAAAGGTTTGTAATTATCCAAGAATGGTATGTTTTCCTATTCCATCGGATATGGCCTTAAGACCCCCAACTCTTGCAGATCATTCTTGTAGACAAGAGCATTAAGCTGATTCTGGAAGCTCTCTATACAAGCAACATGTGGGCTGCCTTCTTATTCTAAATTCTCATATTGATAATGTGAGTGTTAAGAACGGTTGTCTTCTTCTACATGCTCTTCACCGCCAGTGCTTCCAGGAGGAGTTTGAGATTCATTTTCTTTACTTTTCCCTTTATCCTTCCTTGGAATTCGAGAACTTCTGGAAGAAGATTCTCCTTTCTTCTTGATGTGTTCTTTGACTAGGAGTTGAAGCATCTCCCTGATCTGACTTATAGAGTCTTGTTGCTTATGGATAATTTTTTTATGCTCATCCATCCTTTTCATAAATTCTTCCGGATTTCCTTGCATCGTGTATGCAAAGGTAAAGTCCTCCATAAATGAGTCAAAAGTTTGGGATTTTGCTATAACGGAGTTTATTCCTTCCTCTTTATCGGAGGAGATTCCAGCTATTTTCCAGTAATCTAGAGTCATTGCAACTCTTTTTGAAGTTGGGTGTTTCAAGAAACACCACGAATATCACTGAATACATTCTTTAAATCGAAAGAGTATTTAGAATTTGAAGAATCTGACCGAGGAACATTCTTCGTCTTCTTCTTCTTTCCCAAAATTATCATGTTTAATGACACTCCAAGGTATTCTTGTTCTAAATTTTTTTGTTTTATATTGCTTCGTCTTTGCTTTGGAGTTTAAGTTGGAGATGGCTCAAGTCTGTTGAAAACAGAAGCCCTAGTTGGAGTTAAACAATGGCAAGGAGATAGTACCAGATTGTGTAATAACAGTGGGTAACTTGGGATTTTTCTCATTTTTAGTTAAGAAATTCCCTAATATCCCCTATATTGGAACTCGCAAAGTTACTGGTTGAAGCAACATCCCTTGCAAATAATATTTTTTGGGCAAGAGTATCTACCCCCTTGAAGATTGCTGGAACAAACTTCACTTTAGCCATTATGGCTGGCAAATGAGCTTATGATGAAGTTGGAGTAATTGGGACTGAAAGTCTATGAGACTTGGAGGTTAAGTTTTCTGAAGAAACATGAGTCTGATGGTCGCATTTTTCTATTGAGATGCAGATTTGAGATCTACATCTAAATTTAGAAATGCGGGTGCGAGACCTGCATTTGGTTTCAAAAACGTGACCATGAGGTCCGCATTTGGTCTCTAGAACGCGAGTCCTCGCATTTTGGTTCAAAAATGCAACTCTGAGGTTTGTGTTTAAACTGTGAAATGCGAATGTAAGATCCACGTTTGGAGTCAAAGGTGTACTTAGTGAGCAAATGACATTTCTTGTAAGAAACGCGAAGAACCCATCCGCGTCTTAGTTCAACTTTTTGTTGGGGACCATCACTTTGCTTTCGGTCTTAATACGTAAATTGGAGTTTCGCATGGTTGTTCAATATTAGGTCTTTCTTTCATGGCTCTGTAGAAAGTGCAAGACTTGCTTCTTCTTAGGTTTCTCTTCATGGTGCGAATAAGAGAGACCTTATCTTCAAGATCATCTCCTTGCAGATTAGAGAATGGCCATTCCCTTTGTTGTTGCCAGGATTTTGATCGATCTCTTTGAGATCAGTGAGGGTCTTAGGTGAAACAGACCCTGAGTTTCGTGTTAGATGGGAGAAAACGTTTCCTTAGAGACCAGTAAGGCCTTGAGAGTCCTTGGGTAAATTACCCTGGACTATTGTCTTTTTAACCTCATTAAATGCTAAGTTTGTTGACATCTTGTAGCATTTCCATAGAGATCTGGGACTCGTAAAGCTAGAAGAGAGAAATTCTTCATACTTTTCTTGGTTGAACTCGATAACGAGTGATTCGACTATAGTATCAATAGGAACCTTATATAATTGGGCTACGGCTGTATCATCGGAGATGATAGGACTCCTCAATAGAGTCGCTAATATTCTGTTTACCATGAAATTTGAATTTTATGGTAGTTGAAAGAAAGTTACAAAAAGAACGGTTTCCATTTTTAGAAGATGAGCAAATGATTCCTATTCGTTTAAAACTAGGGTTCTTTTGTAGCCGTGGAGGACGATCTTGTTCTTTGTTGACGATCCGAGTGCAAACTCTTGAGTTAGCGGCTTTTGCAAAGCTCTTGAACGAGAAGAACCCTAGAATTTTAGCACAAATGCTCAAAGTAGAGATAATCCAACCCCTTCGTTACCCTAAATCTTAGCTATTTATAGCATTTTAAGGCTTTTGAATTAGTATAACTATCCAATTAATAGACTCTTTAATTGAGGACTAATTTTCTAGTTTTAATCCATGGATTTGTAACTGAAATCTTAAATCCTCTGGATTTATAACTGAAACATGGATCTTAACATTAGATCCACATTTTAGCTTTTCGCAGCTCATGTGCCATGCCTAGATTTGCTTTTGAGTCCCAATAAAGATTTTGGAGTAAAAATGCGACTTAGTGGGGTTCGCGTTTTAGCTATATTTAGCTCTAATCATGAGCCCAGAACGTGGATCTCTCTGTAGTTGATAATCGTATTTTGGCTCCTTGTAGCATGTTTTGCTTGATTGGACCCGCATTTGGGTACAAATGAGGATAGTTTTCTTCTTTTAAGTCTATGGAATAAAAACGCGACCCATGGGAGTTTGCATTTTGGCTATATTTAGTTCAAAAAATGAACTTTTGCCAGAGTTCATAAGCCTAGCTTTTATTAAATTAGAACGTAGATCTCTCTATGATTGATGATCCTCGTTTGAGCTCTTAACAACATATCTTGCTTAATTAGGCCACATTTACATTAAAAACGGGGTTAGTTTTAGTTTTAGAAGTCTTTAGGGTCATAATGCGATCCTGCATTTGAAACACGATTTAGATCTGCATTTGAGTTAATCTACGACCCTAAGGGTTCGCACGGATCTCTATGGATGAGGATCTATGCTTTGCTTTTTGAGCAACTATTCTTACTTGTTTAGATCCGCATTTGGGGATAGAAAGGGACAACCTGGGACAACCTTAAATATTTAAGGTTTTGAAAGCAAAAGGCGACCCTGAGGGGCTCGCTTTTATTCTTTTACTTATCTCAAAGTATGGGCTTTTTCGTCATTTTAACTTAGAACTCAGGTCTCTTTGGACAAGAAAATGCATTTGATTTCCTTAGCCATTTTCAAGACTTTTGAGGTTCATGCTTATTTGATTTAGAGACATCTTCTATTTCTTGAGATTTTGGAAGCAAAATGCAAGCCTAAAAAGTCCGCGTTTAAGTTCTGAAAGGGGTTCTCTTTGTTAATCTCCTCATTTATTAAAAAATGTGGATCACCCTCTTTTCTTTTCATAAAAATTTCACCAACACTTAGACGTTGAACGTTTATTTTTTTTTTCATATGTTGTGCTTAGATAAATTCAAAATACATATAGGTTTAATTGGGGTAAGTTATCTAAATTATCAAGTTTGCAATTTTATTTACTTTTATGCTTTAAAGATATATTTTTTTGTTGTAGAAAGATCATGTGATCTATGTAACTAAGATAAATAAGTACAAACACATCCATTAAATTATTTTATGGGGAGTTAACTTATCTGACCAATAACTTTATTTCGAGTAATTTAAAACTTTCAATCTTTAGATTTAGTTAATAAAAATTCAATCTTTCTTTTTATTATGTAGTTTATTTTCTATGGTGTCTAACATGATAAATAAAATGATCTTCGAGAGAACGATCTTGGATTACTACCCGTGTACTAGTTGTTCGATATCTTGCACTTGATAGTGTACGATTAAGATCATAATTAAGCATTTGGCGCCATTGCCAGGGATCAATATTATTGTGTTACATTCTAATATAAATTACAGTTCATATGTCATTAATTTATGCAATCTTGAATTTGTATGACCAGTAGGAGGAGAACTTCTAACGGCAGACTCATTCGATCATACTGAAATCCACAAATACCTCCAATCCACCAATCAATTCACAACATGAGCACTAGTAATAATAACAATATGAATAATGGTAATATAATGGATTTAGAGACAACAACATAAACAATAGCAACAACCCTCATGGAGGCAATGGAAGGTCCTTATGTGATTATCTACAACGTGATAGGATAACCCAATCTTCATGTATAGCATTGCCTTTGAACATGGGTAATTTCGAGATTACATCTAGAGTGGTTCAACTTTTGTCAAAATTCTATGGGATGGATTCAGAGAACCCATGTTTGCATCTTCGAGAGTTCGAAGAGATTTATTCTATTATTAAACTTCAAAATATTACTGCAGAGCAACTAAAACTTAAGCTTTTTGAGCAACTAAAGCTTAAGATTTTTCCATTCTCCCTTAATGATAAAACAATGACATGACTACATTTATTACATCCCAATCAATAGAAAGATGAGATGCGATGCAAAAGAAATTTTAAAGAAATTCTTTATTTCACATCGAACAAATTATATGCGAAAGTAAATTCTCAACTTTCATGAAAATGAAGATGAACCCTTGATCGAGTGTAGGAATAGATTTAAAGTTTTACTACTCTCATGCCCACATCATGACTTTGAGATATGGATGACTGCAAATAATTTTTATCAAGGGCTAAACATTGCAACCAGGCAATTTGTAAAAATTATATGTGATGGTGAATTTTTGAGCAAGGATGATAAGGAAATATGTGATTATTTTGATTCACTTGCCGAGAATTCACAAATATGCGAAACTAAGGATATTTTGAAAAGAAACCAATTGGTAGAGAAGTCTCAGAATAGAGCTAGAATTATAAAATTTGGAGAAACCGAAGATATAACTGCACGACTAATCACTGTCATGAAGAAATTTAAAGATTTGCTTACAAAGAAAACATAAACAGTTAAGGCAATAAAAGAAATCCTCGAAATTTGTGATATTTGAAAACTACAAGCATATGTAACTCGCGATTGTCCAACACTTCCTACTTTTAAGGAAGTAATAATTGAACAAGCTAATGCCTTCAACACCATTTCTCAACCAGTAAACAATTCTTAATCACATACTTATAACTCTAATTGGAGGAACCATCCAAATTTTCAATGGAAGCAGAATCCTCAGCGGTAATAAAATCATCAAAATAAGCCACCCACTAATCTGCTACAGCAATACATCCAACCTTCTAATCCACGTTCGATGTACCAACCACCGCTGAAGAGGAATCTTGAGGATAATATTTTGTAGATATAGTAGAGAATTGATCAAATAATTCAAGCACAATAATAATTTATTTAGTCACAACAAATGATCAACAGTCAGAATAATGCAACAACCTTTAGTGATATACAATCACAGATAAACCACCTTAGTTCCACGTTGCCAACTATGGAAAAGGTAAGCTACCATCTCAACTGGAGGCTAGCACTTCAGGTAAAGTCGAGGGTATAAATGCTATTAGTTCTTCAATTAATAATGATATACCTGAGATATCTGTTGCAATTAATTTGCAAAGTGGAAAAATACTTGTGAGCTCATTTAAAAGGAAGATACTGAGAAGAAATAGGACAATGATTAAGTACAACAATCTATGGATGACAATTCAAAACAGTCCACTCTCGTAACTTACAAACCACCTATATTGTTTTCCCAACAATTAAAAGCTAAAAATATTAGTACATCTTATGCTGATATTTTAGAAATTTTTAAATCTCTCTGCTAGAAGTAATCAAACAAGTCCCCTCAGATGCAAATTTTTTGAAGGGCTTGTGTACAATCAAAATACGTCATAATGAATAGTAGAAAGTATTTCTTACAGAGCAAGTGAGTGCTTATGAGATGCCTCTTAAATATTAAAATCCTAGATGTCCCACTATTTCATGTGTGATATGTCAACACAACATTAAAAAAGCTCTACTAGATTTGGGAGCTAATGTAAGCTTTTCACTATTTTTGGTTTGCAAGCAACTGGGTCTATGAGAACTTAAATTTACACCTGTCACACTACAATTGGCTAACATGTCAAAAAGGTAATCTAAACGCGTAGTGGAAGATGTTTTAGTGCGGATCAAAAATTTCTATTTTCTAGTAGTTTTTATAGTCATCGATACTATACTTGTAAAGAATTCACTTCTTCATATTCTTATTATTCTCAGATGTCCATTTTTAGCCATGGCTAATGTGGTTATTAATTGTAGGAACGGTCTGAGAAAACTATCATTTGAGAATATAACCCTTGAGCTCAATGTTTTTAATGTTTGCAGATAACTAAATATCAACACTAATGAATTGCAGGACATTAATTACTTTGAAGAAATTTGTGAGGAAGGAGACATTGTATCATTGTGTATCTTCGATCCTTTGGAGCTTGTATTGACAATGGAGGATGGTTTGCTTGAGTGGCTTAAATCTGAACACATCGTTAATATCATAAAATATTTAATTGATACTCACTGTTCAAATGTCATATAATGGATTCCAAAAATGGAAGTATATGAAAAGTTACATCAAAGTACAAAGAAATTAATACCACCAATATCTAAGCACCAATAATTGAGCTAAAACCACTACCCGAGAATCTCAAGTATGCATTTTTGGGTCCTAAGGAAACTATCCGGTGGTCATCCCAGTATATCTTGATGAGAATTAGGAAGAGTGACTACTATCAATATTACGAAAGTATACGGGAGCTCTTGGATGGAATATGGTAACATCAAAGATATGGACCCTCTTATTTGTACACATCGCATCACTTTGGAAGATGAAGCCAAGCCAATAAGGCAAATGTAACGAAGGCTTAACCCTGTTATGAAAGGAAGTGGTTAAAACCGAAGTGTTGAAACTTCTTGATCCTGGCATTATATATCCAATTGCTGATAATAAGTGGGTGAGTCCAATCTAAATTGTTCTAAAGAAAAATGGGATAATAGTAATTAAAAATGAGGATGGAGAGATATTGTCCACTCGATGTTGTCCACTCGTATAACTATGAGTTGGTGTATGTGCATTGATTATAGAAAATTGAATCAAGTAAGGTTAAATTGATGACTTTCCATTTCCATTTCTTAGCTAAGTACTTGAAAGAGTTGCTAGATACGAATTTTATTATTTTCTCGATAGTTATTCTGGCTATTATCAAATTGAAAATTCTTAGGAAAAGACAAATTTTATCTACCCCTTTAGCACTTTTGCATTTAGAAGGATGCCATTTGGATTATGCAGTGCCCATAACATTTCAAAGGTGTATGATAAGTATTTTTAGCTATATGGTTTGAAGACTATCTAGAGGTATTCATGGATGACTTCTCGGTATTTGGAAATATTTTGAATCGTGTTTGTCTAATCTAGGAGCGGTGCTTGAAAGATGCCAACAGAACAATTTACTCCTAAATTAGAAAAATAACACTTTATGGTTACAAAAGATATTGTATTAGGTCATATAGTTTGATTTAAAAGAATGGAAGTAGATAAGGCTAAGGTTGAGTCTATTTCCAAAATACCAAAGCTAAGACTGTAAATGATATATGTGCATTCATAGGACATGTAGGCTTTCATAGAATATTTATAAAGGATTTTAGTAAAATTGCTAGATCACTTTCTCATATTCTTTCACAAGATGTGCAGTTCGAATGGACATAGGCATATCAAACAGTTCTCGATATGCTTAAAAAGATACTTATCACAATACCAATAATGCAACCTCTGAATTGTTCATTTCCATTCGAAATCATGTGCAATGCAAGTGACTATGGAATTAGAGCACTATTAGGGCAATGAAGAGACAAAAAGCCCTATGTGGTCTACTATGCTAGCAATACTCTCAATGATGTATAGACAAATTATACGATAACAGAGAAGGAGCTTCTAACTGTAGTCTTTACTCTTGATAAATTTCGTTCATATATCTTGGGCTCACGTATCGTTGATTTTACCGATCATTCAGTGCTCAAATATCTTTTATCAAAGAAAGATGCAAAACCACGATTAATCCGATGGATACTGTTGCTCTAATAATTTGATCTTGAAATTAAAAATAAAATGGGAGTAGAGAATGTAGTTGTTGACTACCTTTCTCATTTGACATTTGAAAATGACAAGCTACCAATTTGGGACTTTTTCCCTGATGAACAGCTATTTTCTATAATAACAGCTCCCTGATATGCTGATATTAACTTTCTTATTGCAGGTGAAATGTTGAACTACTGCAGTGCAGAAAATAAACAATGATTCCTATACAAGTACACCGTTTCTTTTATGGCGACTCTTACCTATTTAAATATTATTCAGATCAAATCATCAGATATTGTGTGCCAGATTGTGAGATTAAGAGCATAACTGCCTTATGTCATACAGATGTATGTGGGGGCCATTGTTGTCTAAAAAGATGTTAACCAAAATATTCCAATGTGGATTTCATTGGCCAACAATGTTTAGAACACATATGAATATTATAAATGTTGCGAATCAAGATAGAAACTAAGAGCGTTAACCCGGAAGAATGATATGCCTCTAACACCCATTCTTATAATTGAGATATTTGATTGTTGGGGCATTGATTTCATGAAACTGTTTCCTATTTCTAAAGGATATGTTTATATCCTTATAACAGTCGATTACGTCTCTAAATGGGTGGAAGCCAATGGCATGTAGAAGTAATGATCAACAAACACTTATCAAATTTCTCAAGGAACATATATTGTCCATATTGGAGTTTCTAAAGCCATAATAAGCAATGAGGGTTCTCATTTTTGCAAAAAAACCATTGAAAATTTGATGAAGAAATATCACATTACACACAAAATTTCTACACATCATTACCCATAATAAAATGGACAAGTTGAATTGGCAACAAGAAAATTAAGCAAATTTTAGAAAAAACAGTTAATCCGTCTTGCAATGACTAGTTGTTTAGACTAATTGATGTTTTATGGGTTTACTGTACTACATTTAAAACACCCTTAGGTATGTCTCCATACTTAATAGTTTATGGTAAACCTTGCCATTTGCCTATAGAGGTCAAGCATGAGGCATATTGGGCAATCAAATCAGTTAATTTTCATCTCCATTCAACTGACACATTACGAAAATTGTAAATAAATGAATTGTAAGAGTTAAGAAGTGATGCATATTATAATTCATGCATTTTGAAGGAAAAGATGAAAATATGACATGATCATCATATCACATGCCGTGTTTTTCATCCATCCAATAAAATACTTCTCTATGATTCACACCTTCATCTATTTCCAAGAAAATTGCGTTCACGGTGGACCAGACTATTTATTATTAAAGTTGTATATCCACATAGTGTAATTAATATTGAAAACCATAAAAATGATCATAGTGAATGGGAAACGCCTAAAACACTACTTGGAATTTTCAAAGCACATGGAAGAATCTCACAATTTAGTGGATCCTCCAACATCTCAATGATACGAGCTTAACGAAGGCACGTATATTATTGTATATTATGCACTAACAATTTTTGTTTTGTAGTTGATGCACTATGAGTAGTGAACCAAGATAATATCTAACTACTCTTTCTTAATTCATACTTGTTCTTAATAGATTTAATAGAAATATTAATCCATTGGGGGGGGATTGATTATAAAATTAACCTTAAGTTTTGATACCCATAATGTTTTCAACAATTTTGTTTTTAAATATTTCAATATTTTTATAAATTTTTAATCATTTATGGTTTTTCTTTTATAAAAATAAAAATATTTGCTAACAGTAATTTAGTTACTAATCTTAGAATTAAGAACTAGCATATAGTTTTTAGAAATAACATTAGTTTAGGATCTAACACTTACATAATTTTTTTTGGCTTGATGTAGTTCTCAAAAGAGAACGACTGTCGAAACCTCTGTCGACAACTGGTCACTGTAGGATAAGGAATTCCTTGTCCAAGAGCAGTTGGTTAAGCCACTATTGACAGCTGTCGGCAGCAAGACCCATCTATAAATAGTTCTGTGAGTTTCATTTTCACCATATCCAAAACACTAACATCTTTCTACAGCACTCAAGGAGAAAATTTGTCCCCTTTCGAAAGCTAAAACTAATCTCACAGATTTTTCTTCAAAATTTTCAAAGAACACTAAGTAGGTAAGTCTTCTTCTCTTCGATTTTTTTTTTTGGATTGTTCTTCATAAAGAGTAGATTTTTATTTTAAAAAACTAGATCTATAATTTATATGAACTAATTAGAGTAGATCGGGAATGAATTTAAACTTCATAGTAGATTTGGAGTGGTTTGGCTAATTTTTATGAATTTTTGACAAATTTATGTGAATAATAAAAAATTGCTAATACAATGGTAAAATAAAATAAATTTTTTTAGTATAAAATTTGTGGGTTGCTTGAATAATTAACATGTATCAAATTCATATATTAAAAATAAAATTTGAATAATGTTTGATATATTTGGGGAGGAATTGGGAATTATAAATGATAGAGAGAGAATAGACCAAATAAAAATAAATAAAAAAAAGAAAAAAATATGAAATAATAATCATGAATAATTTTGAGAAATAGTGATATTTTGTTAAGAAATATATTTGTAATTATTTTTTAGGATGGGACCAAGAGAGCAAACTGTCTCGTAAAGAGCAAGAGCAGACTCTTCAAGCCCATCTCTTTCATAGAGATATAAAGCTACAAAGGCAAATAAAAGCTCTTGGACAAGTATGAGGATTTCAAACTCTAGCCTGAACGAGCAATCGATTACGCACATATACATGAAAATCTTGCTTTCAGAGCATAGATATAAGGTGCATGATTGGAAGAAAACACATTGCATAAGCACACACCGCCTTGTAACGAGGTAGTGTGAGAATTCTATACCAATTTGCAACCAGCAATGGGGGATTAACATGCGTACTCTATAGTAAGGGGCAAGAAAATACTATTTACTAGAGAGGAAATCATATGAGCTATCACTATCCCTAATGTGTCTGAAGAAGAACCGTCATTTAATGATAGAGTCAATAAAATACTAAGCAGCTCCCGAGCAATCAAAGAGTTTTGCACCAAGATCAATGATTATGCTTCAATAAAAGTTTCATGAAAGTGGGATATTTGAGACAAGAGTATGTTTTGGTGAGTTCATTTATCAAATATAGCATCTGATTAGTATCATATATTGTATTTATCCTCCCATATTTTATCTATTTTTTGTATATAAATAAATTCTACTTGGATATTTTTAGTTTGTTTTCAGATAATCCGATTCATATAAGGAGATGGTATGAAATCAGAGCCAAATTAGGAAACAAAACCAGAAAAAGAGTTTAAAAAGAGCAAAACTACAAGATTAAAATACTTTAGAGAGTTAAAGTAAAATACAGTCAGGAGATCCAAGAGTATAAGACACGAGACTCATACGAAAGAAAATTCAAGCAATGTTTCATAAATTTATCGGCACATGTTGAGTTTTCTTTGAGGGCTTCGATGTAATTTTTTAGTTTTTTAGTTGTATTAGAATTACGGTTTGATTTCTGAAGCCTATATATTGCTCATATGCTTATATTCTAAGATTTTTTATGCAGTAGTTAATATAGAATGAGGATATAGTTTGTACTCCTTTTTAATTTAAAAAAATTAGGGTTTTGCTGAAGGGGTAATGACTACAATACCAAACTCCAGATGTAATTCTCTTTGTTCTTTAATTTTTGTTTAGTTAATTTCTTTTAATTGCTTTGTAGTTTAGGTTTTTATCGCTTTCTAGATTAGATAAAAATTTGATTTTGCTTGTTAGAAATATGAGTAGCTAATTTAGCTTAGCTCTAGGATGTAGATGAAGTTAGGATCCACCATGTAATTACTCTCTAGAATTTTCTTCTTAAATAAAATAAATAAAGACATAATTTTTCTATGAAAAGATTAAAATACAAGAATTTGAAGATTAATACTTTGATCGGTTATATTTGAGTTAAGTTTCTTGATAGCCTATACTTAGTTAGGATTTGGAGTTGTTGGTTTTCATTTTATTCAAAGAAATATCTAATGATTTAGTTTATTTTTATGAAAAGTAGTATTTTTGATGAGTTATACTTGCACACTACTTGATAGCTCTTGCTTATGGCACTTTAAATAAAAATTGAACTTAAAAATCAATTTTTTATGATAGAATAAGATAATAGAAGTAAGAACAAGATTGAAAACTAATAGATTCTAAATCCTATGCTAATTAGAATAACTCTCAACTCCAACTTAGAATCCTTCGTTAATCCGTTAGACTATAGAATTAGTGAGAATGCAAAAATACCTGAGATCTCTGTGGGACGACCTGTATAGTGCTACAACCGATACTGTACACTTGTAGTTAAATTATCACATCAGCATCATACCATCCTCTATAACAGCATAATTATATTTGAGGGACGTGGTGTTATTGAATACAATTTTGGAATGGCGCCTCTTTAATGTCACCTCCATCATACACTCCGTGGTAATTTAATGCGTGGGGAAAGCCCATGAATGTATCCAACACCCAAGAGTGGTAAAGCCAGTTCTAGTTCTACCATCTCTAATAGCGAAAATTTATATTAGCAACGGGATCGATTTGTTATCAACTGACATATTCACCTATCTAGTATAACCATTCTTGAATATAACCATTCGGAGGAGCATGAGTGCTTAACACACCTAGCAGGAGTAGAAGGTACAACAAGAGCAAGGAGAATGTGTTGTCCCACTGATTGGTCATGGAAAACAAGATCAAGGGAAAAGAGGTATAGCAGCTCAAGCAACCCAGCCAGCAATGATCACAATCTAAATATTGAATGTGTTGATAATATGAATGACTAATACATTCAATGAAAGGCTACAAGTTATCGAGACATGGCAAAGCTGAGCCGAACATCGTCAACAATGCCAATATTCGCTCCTTACCAAGGTATATAGACAAATAGCTGGTGATGATGCCACCATTTCTCCCGCTGAAGATGAGTAGACATGCTAGGGAATAATAGGGTTCCGTCGGTGTCAAAGATGCACGTGACAAATAGAAAATTATTAGTAGCGTCATTGATATCAACTATTTAAAGGAGTGGATTTTTTGGAAAACTGACAAAACTAAGTGTTTTATATTTTAAACCTCTTATATTATTTCTTAGTATATTGTTTGCATAGTTATATTCTTGATGCACTGAGGACACTGCATAATTTAAATTGGGGGTGGATAGATACATTTTACTTTACTATATCATATGAATCGCAACTAACTAATTTATAAAATCATATAAAAATTTAAAAAAATTTAAAATATTTTAGTTCTTCATAGTAAAAAAGTAAGATTAGAATAATTCTACATGGTATATTCATGAGATTGACAATTTAATATTGATGCTTATATGATAGTAGTTTTTATGTATTATTGATTGTAAATTTAAATTCGACAATAAGAAATATGGATACTTAAAATTTGAGTCAAGTATGCACTCTAAATACTAATACAATGAGTCATGAAAGGTTGATAACAAGAAAAAAAAACTTTAAAAGAAGCCCTATCTTATCTTAAAAAAAAGAAAAAAAAAAAGAAGTGAGCCTGGTATTTGGGCAATATTCTTCGATAAAATATAATATATATAATAATAAATAATAGAAAGTTAGTGTTAAGTAGTTGGGTTTGTGCGTCTCAGTAAGCATGCATATTCACACGAAAGATACTTATGAAATTTTATTAAAAACATGAGCTAAGCAATTGGACATTTGTAACTCGGGAAGTATAAGTATTCATATGAACAAGTGTTTATAAAAAGAAAAAAGAAAATACACACACACACACATATGAAAAAGATTCCTATTAATTTGGTTGGAGTTTGAAACTTGACAAGATCATATACATGATCACAAAAGTGCATAGAAGAGGATAATCCAAAGTAAAAGTATATCTACGGTATGATTTATATGATCATGATAGGTGCATAAAGATATTAGATTATAAGTGATTTGTTAAGATTGATATGTTTATAAATATTCATGTGTATATCTCTAATTCAGTTTGATATGGAAAGGAAATAAAAGCAAAAATTAATAATAGATAACAATAGGATATAGTATTTTTATTTTTCTTTATTTTACACATATCCTTATTTTTCATTTTATTTATTTTGTTAAATCCAACGTTTCTTGATGTTTATGGGTAACCTTATTAGAAACCCTCACGAGACAATACTCATCCATTAGGATAACATAGCGGTCTAACAGCTTGTTGCATGTACTAAGTGCAATCATAATTCCTACGAAAATGGGTTAGGATTTATTTTCCTTTTAGTTAGGATTTATTTCACTTTCTTAATTTGATAATTTTGCTAGCAACTAGCAAAACTCAAGTTAGAGGCATAATTACGAGTAAAAAGTGTAATTATTTTAGTTTATTTTATACACTCTTAATCTAATTTTGGTTATTAATATAAAAAATTAATGATAAATTATTTTTATTAATCAAATTCTTCAATTAATATTTTTCTAGTATTTTATAGTTTTCTTGCAGAGTTCTATGTAGAAGGAAATCGCAGAATTGAAGCGTATCTCAAATATTAGCTCAGAACTGTAATTTTACAGGTCTGCCTGTTGGCAGCTACTTGTTAACTGTCGATAACTGTCGACTGGGAATCAACCCGAGAGTGGCTATCGAAGGAGCTCTGGAAAGCTACGGCCACAGAGTTAGATTTTGAGACTATTTTGAGGGAAAAAAATAGTTTTCTTATAGATAGAATTCTTGTTGGGGTTTTTTGAGACTATAGATACATGATGTAATTAAGTAATTTATGCAAATTTAGGAGATATATTAGAGATTTTAGTTTTTGTACTCTTTCATACAAATCAGTAAAAGAATTTCATTTGCTTTACTCATAACTATGATGAGTATGAGTAGCTAAATTCTTGTGTTGATTCAGATGAGATAATGAACCCTAAAAAATTTACTATTATGTGATTTATTTGCTTATTATACTTGATTGATTTACATAAAGTTGATATTCTTGTTAGGTTTTAGATATGATTTGTGTCTTTGATAATTTATCGTTTAATGATATATTCATTGCTAAGTTTTTAATATACTATAGACTCTTTAGGTATGGTGTATGCTTAGATTTTGAAAATTTATTTTTATTATTCATATATCATTCTTAGATAATCTCAAAATACATATAGGTTTAATTAGGGGAGATTATTCAAATTATCAAGTTTGCAATTTTGTTTAGTTTTATGCTTTAAAGATGTATTTTTCGATTGTAGGAAGACTATGTGATCTATGCAACTGAGATAAACAAACATAAATATATCTAGTAAATTATTTTATGGGAGAGTTAACTTATCTGCCCAAGAACTTTATTTCAAGTAATTTAAAAAGCTTCAATCTTTAATAAAAATTCAATCTTTCTTTATATTTCGTAATTTATTCTATAGTATCTAACACAATAAATAAAACGATTATGAAGAGAATGATCTTAAATTAACACTCTTATACTAACTGTTTGATCTCTTGCACTTTAGAGTGTACGATTTCGATCGAAGTTATATTCCATCATCACCTCTCATTCAACATTATCACGATCATCGCACACATCACCCACAAGCATGATAGAGGAACCTAACGCCTTAGCATCTGATCTTCCTATTGACCATATTTCTAAGTCTAAGGCTCCCTATCCAAATTGTTTAAAGAAAAATTTTCCTTAGGTCAAGCACATTCTTAAATTATTCAAGACAGTAAAGGTCAATGTTCCTCTTCTTGATGTAATCCAGCAAGTACCTGTTTACACAAAATTCTTAAAGGATTTATGTATGAAGAAGATGACAACAAACATTCTAAATAAAGTCTTTCTAGTTGTTAAAATCTCTAGTATACTTTTTCAGTTAGTACTTGTAAAGTATAAAAACCCTGAAGTCCTACTGTCTTCTGCACTATAGGAAGTACAGTGACTATAATGGCCTTACCTGATTTAGGAGTAAGTGTTAACTTGCTATCTTATTCAGTATATTAGTAGTTAGAACTGGATGAGTTGAGATCTATCAAGATTACGTTACAGCTAGCTAATAGGTTTGTGAAGAAGCCTATGAGAGAGATTGAGGATGTTTTGATTAAGATTTGGGAATTTCTTTTCGTAGTCGATTTTATAGTTTTTGAGACACAACTAGTGGTGAATCCATAGTACCATATCTCAGTTATTCTGAGACGACCAATCCAAGCCATCTCTAACACTGTTATTAATTGCTGGAGTGGGCCGATGAGACTTTCATTTGAAAATATGGTACTTGACTTGAATATATTCAATCCATGGCACCAACCAAATGATCCACATGATGAGCCCCAAGATGTTAAAATGAACCAAGGATTATCCAGTGAGCACCTTGAGGAGGTTCTTCGATGAGCTGGATAGTTTAGTCAATGAGAAGTTATTCTCGGATATGCTCAATGAGTCATCTAACTATGTGCCTTTCATATTGATCAGAACTTCTACTAGAGCCATTGACTACTGAACCATGAGTTCAGTTACGACCATCAATTGAGTGTCCACTTGAGTTTGAAATGATGACCCTTCTGAGTCATCTCAAGTACACTTTCTTAGGTGAAAATAATATACTACCAGTCTTTATCTCAAAAGATTTAAGTGAGGCTCAGAACAAGGCGCTCCATTTAGTGTTGAAAGGGCATAGGAAAGCCATAGAATGTAGCTAATATCAAGGGGATTTGTCCATCTATAGTGCAATATAGAATTTATTTATTGGATAATGCATGACGTATAAGGGATTCTCAACGTATATTGAATCTAGTAATGAAAAAAGCTGTGAAGAAGGATAATCTTAAGTGCTTTGACAATGGAATCACCTATCCTATCTCTGATAGTGCATGGGTGAGTCCAGTTCAAGTAGTGCCTAAAAAATCTAGAATCACTGTAGTAAGGAAAGATGCAAACGAGCTTTATTCCAATGTGCATGTAAATAGGAAGGTGAGTTTGTATCAATTATTGGAAGCTGAATGCTGGAACTAGGGATTACCACTTCCCCTTGCTTTGTATTGATCACATATTAGAGCGGTTACCAGGCACAAGTTCTATTATTTATAAGATGGATACTTCAATTATAACCAAATTCTCATAGCTTATGAGGATCAAGAGAAGATCTCATTCACATGTCAATTTGACACCTTTTCATATAGACAAATGGCTTTTGGGTTATGCAATGCACCTGCCGCATTTCAAAAGTGTATAGGAAGTATTTTCTCCGATATGGTTGGACAATTTTTAGAGATCTTTAAGGATGACTTCTCCAACTTCAGAGATTCATTCCAAGAGTGTCTGAACTACTTAGAGCTAGTTCACTTACATTGTCGTGAGAAACACTTGCCACTCAATTAGGAGAAATGATACTTTATGGTCCAAAATGGCATTGTGCTAGGGCACATGATCTCGAAGAACGACATCAAGATTGATAAAGCCAAGGTGGATCGAATTACAAATCTTCCACCTCTACAATTAGTGAAAGTTATACGATCCTTTCTTGGTTATGATGGATTCTATAGGCAATTTATTAATAATTTTAGCAAAATTGATAGGCCTTGACACATCTACTGGCCAAGGTACCATTAAATTTTAGCTTAATGTCTACGAGCCTTTGAGCAACTCAAGGAGGCACTTACTCCCAATCCCATCATTCATGTGCTAGATTGGAGAGTGTCTTTTGAGGTAATGTGTGATGCATCTGATTATGTTATCGGTGTAGTCCTTGAACAACATATTGATAAGCAGCCACATGTCATCTAGTTATGCAAGTAGGACACTAAATAATGCTTAGTTGAACTAAGTTACCATAGAGAAAGAACTTGTAGAAGTCATTTTTGCACTTAAAAAGTTTCATTCCTACTTGACTAGATCACGATTAGTATACACTGACTATATTGCTTTGAAATATTTGTTGACCAAGAAAGATGCAAAAGCAAGGGTCATTGAATAGATTCTCTTATTGAAAGAGTTTGATTTTGAGATTATGGACAAGAAGGGTGCTGATAATCTAGTAACTGATCACTTACCTCACCTGCCCAATGCTCCATCTAGTGCTTAACCCATAAATGAATTTCCTAATGACCAATTGCTTGTATTAACTCATGAATCATGGTTTGCTGATATTGTGAACTATCTTGTGACCAAAGAGATTCTACCTCATTGTCCAACCATGACCGATATAAATTCTTGTCCCAAATAAAATTTTTTATTGGGAAGATCTTATTTGTTCAAATGCTGTCCAGACCGAATCATTCAACAATGCATACCAGACAATGAGATACAAATTGTCCTCTCTTTTTGTTATGATTCTTGCTTGTGGAGGACACTTTGGTTATAAAAAAAAATAGTCGAAAAGGTATTGCAGAGTGGCCTTTATTGGCCAATTCTTTTTAGAGACACTGTGGAATATTGCAAGATATGCACATGATGCCAATCTCTAGGCAAGATTTAATGATACAACACAATGTCTCTGCAACCTATCCTTGAGGTTGAGATATTTGATATATGGGGTATATGAACCATTGCCTAACTTATTTGGAAACCAATATATATTGGTCGCTATAGATTATGTTTCCAAATGTGTTGAGAAAGTTGCCACTAAATCGAATGACAATAAGGTTTTTGTCAAGTTCTTGAAAATATATTTTCTCGATTTGACATTCCTCGAGCTTTTATTAGCCATAACAGTACCCATCCATTAATCGGTCATTTAAACTGCTTATGCAGAAATATTCTATTATTCACAAATTGGCTACACCATATCATCCACAAATAGTAGGGAAGTGGAAATTTCCAATTGTTAAATCAAACTATTATTGGAGAAGGCGGTGCAACACCATAGGAAAGATTGGTCATGTATATTTAGGGATGCATTATGGGCTTACCGTACCTCTTATAAAACCAATTTAGGCATGTCTCCATATCGGTTGATTTTTGACAAAGTACGTCATTTGTCAGTGGAACTTGAGCACAAAGCTCTATGAGCTATAAAGTTTATAACTAAATTTTATAACCTTTGAGCTAGAAAAAACTAATGAGCAGTAGAGGATACAATTAAATGAACTAGACAAAATTAGGAGGGATGCTTATGACAATACTAAGATTTATAAGAGAAGATTAAAGTGCTTCATGACAAAGCCCATTATTCACAAGTCATTAACACCAGAACATAAGGTTCTCTTATATAGTTCAAGACTATATCTGTTCATGGGAAATTGAGGTCTAGATAGAATGGATCATATGTAGTATGAACTGTGCACCCTTATGGTACCATTTATATCGAGAATCCTTAAAACGGTAACATATTCAAGGTGAATGGACAACTATTAAAGCCATTTTAAGAATCTTGAATGCACGACAATGTTGAGACCGTGATACTTTACATAAAGGCATGTAAATATAGATGTTTTTACAGCATTTTCTGTATATTTTGTATTGGCTACTGAAATGCTTGGTTGAGACTATCTCATTTATCAACCATCATCATTCTATGTCCCTAACCTTGTAGAGGAGGAGTTCTACAATGGTTTTGCGAAGATTGATATTTTGAACAATCACAAATCATTTCATCTAAAATGGCGCGGTCAAACACTCACTATGCACGTAGGGACGATCTCTATCACCATTGGTATGCTTCTCCACAATGAGAATCAAATTTAATTTTTAATTGAGGAGTGTCTCACAAAGATGGGCCCTTATTGCATGTTCATATGAAATAGGGGGGTCAACAACATGACTTTATATAGAAATATTCACGTTACTTGTCGCTTGATCAATCAAAATGTAATGTGGATCACACACATGTCATTGTTTTATACACCCACATTATGTATAATTGATTGAAAAATGAACTAAGATCCAAACTTTTGCATGTGTACACAAGTAATTGACACGATAATAGATGCAAAAATGTGGTTGAGGCTAAGTTCGCTTTTACCATGTTTGCACAACTGTGTTGCACGTTTATATCAGATGTAGAGTTAGATGCTTACACAACCTCTCATGTCCAAATGGTATTGAGGACATACTGGTGACCTATCATGCCGTTGTTCGATATGATTGGAATAAAAGCACCGTCGAAAAAATATTTATGCCACCAATCTTACCCAATAGGAGGATTATGTCTTTTTTTTATCAAGACCTTCCAACGGATCCTAATGAACAAATTCATGTTGTTTGGCATGGTCCTGAGAAAAATTTTGCGATGACTAAAGCATATGGATCGTGGCGAGAGTTCGAGTGCATGTACACAATGTATGGTGATTTGAGTCGACGGTAGAGGGGAGGAAACTAATAATTCGTGTATGAGGTTGTAAAGCCCCTTTCTAGAATATGAATAGCTAGAACATTTGGCTAATAATAATTTCATAAGTCTCAATAAACATTACAACTATATGACAATGAAAATATGAACAAAATATAACTCTAAACAATAATTTTTCCAATCAAAAAAATAATAAATTATTCAGCCTTACATAAATTCAATAGAATGTAGCTATGAAACTAAATAATGTGTCATATGCACTTATACTTTTCTTAAGAAGAAAATAACAAACTAGAAAGACCGTCAATCTTGTAGGTCCACTTACTCCTGAAAGTAAGTCGAGTTTTATTTTATTTCTAGTAAAACTATTTCTTGATAAGGATCTGTATTTGATCATGCATAATCAGGATCGTCTGTAAAGTGATTCAATAATATATCATAAAACATGTGAAAACTTTAATTTCTTGGTAATATAAAATGTCATTTGCAATTAAAATGGTGAAAAATCTGATATTTATCGCATTACATAGTTTATTATTAGTCTTTCACTTAACATCCTTTAATTACAATAGTTGGAAATTTAGGAATGGCTGGTCTGAAAGCATCCCAATATCCCCGAAAAAACAGAATAGTAAATTTGATCAGAGCCTATCCTGATCCTTAGAAAAAGAAAAATAATGGTAGTTTTGATCGAACCTATCCTAATCCTCCCGTAGGGAAGCTGTAGTTGTTAGTATTCAGTCTGTATCTTATCATGTCTTGTTTAAGTATTTAGTTTCCTTTACTTTCTAGTATAAATAAAAATAAGTGAACTAGAACTTAAAAATAGAATTTTGCATGATATGTATATCATTAAAATGGATAGGAATATGAAGTTCATAATAAAATATTCATACTTGATATTATAAGAATATGAACATAAATTTAGATAAAAATAATATTTAAAAATGTAAATATTTAAACTACCAACAAGTAAATAAATTATTTGGGACACTTGATTTTCTTTCTTTCTTGCTAAAACATGAAACATTCAATTTAGAGGTCAATTATTATGAAAAAAATTAAAGTTACAATAAAGATTTCTAAATTCAAATTTTTAAATTTATGATAGAAATGAATTCGAATATGAAAATAAATCCAAAATAAAGGTCATATTCATATCAAGATGTATTAAGAAGATATCGCATCAATTAGGAGTCAGTTAGTTGATGTGGTGGGGATTAGCCACCTGCGAGTAATAATCAATATTAATTATGATTGGTGTATTTTGGCCATTATAGTTGCTTTGGGCTTAGTTTAATGTATGTGTTTATATGTGATTAATTGTTCATAAAAATTGAAATTTGTTTCTATAATATTGCTTTTAATATATGTTCCACGTGTGTTTATATTTGCAAATCATAATGGATAATTTTAGAACTTGAATGGACTACAACATACCGCACCATTCTAATTGTTACTTTTAACTAATTTGTATTCCCTACTGCACTATGTGAAGTCTTGAATTACTTTTTATCTGAATCTTCTTTCTGTCTCACTAGTTCAGGATATGTAGCTTTGTTAATCGATGGAATTTCGCTTGTCATGATGTGCAAAGACAGGAATGCAAGGCTTTGTCATTTTTTCAAATCTTATTTTATTTTAAAATAGAATTAAATTATTAAGTATAGATTAAAAGAACAAGAATTTAGTGTAGGGGCAAATGTATTTGGTGACCAATTTAATTTTTTTTATCACAAAAAGCATAAGAGAATAATGCACATGTATAGGTAATGGAGCAATAAAAGTTATTTTATTTTAAAATTTAAATTAACTCGATGAAAGATGAAAGAATAAATAAACTTTAAAACTCATAAATTATTACCTAAATAAGATAAGAAGTATTTGATATATAAACTATACATCATCTAAATTTTTATGTATATTTCAATTAGAAGATATCATCTACAATTTAATGTAAAAATCAATCTGTACATCATCATATAAATATAATACATATTGTTAGCATGATGTTGAGAGAGTTGGACTCACCTTGGTCTTGATCTAAATTGGATCTATATCTTTGGTTTGAATAATGATAAAGTCTCTAAAGATGCTCCCAGAATCTTTGCCTAAAATTCTCTGTTTTTCCCCTATATTTCTCTCTCTCTCTTTTTTTTCTCACTTACGTTCTCTAAGTTTTTTCCCCTGTGCTTGAGAAGTGAGGAGATGATTGAATTTCTATTTCGTTAAAAGAGTTTAAATAATTAAAATAAATTCTTATTAATTAAAGAAAACTAAAAAATTAATTATTAGATAAGAGCTAATTTAATAATTAGATTTCTATTTAGATTCAATATCCATTTAGACTCTTATCCTTTCAGATAATAATCAAATTAGAATTTTGTTCGTTAAAGTAACCAGATTAATCCTTATCGTTATTAGATAAGAACCAATCTAATTTATTTATTTATCTATTTAGGAGTTGTGATGCTATCTGACTTCTTTTCTTTTATTTCTATTTATCTTTTGTAAATCTTTTTGTTACAAAATATTATTTTTAATAAATTAGAAAGTTGAAAAATAACACATGATAAAAGTGGTTGTCACATTCTCCCCCTTAGTTAAAAATTTCATTCTTGAAATTTCTTAAAACTCAAGTGATGTAAAAGAGGATTTTATCTTTACTCAAATAAATGTGAAAATTGCTCTTGAATGTCTTCTTCTTTCTCCCAAGTTGTCTCCCAGCTCGAGTGTCGATTCCAAGAAACCAACACAAGTATAATTAATTTGTTCTTTATGTCTTCTCTATGCAGTCATCTATGGTTACTGGTTGCTCTAGATAGAAGAGATCTGGCCTAATCTCAAGTTCCGAGTAATCCATGATGTGCGTCTCATCATGGACATATTGCTTTAGTTGTGAGATGTGAAAAATATTGTGTATTCCTTCCAAAGTACACGATAATGCTAAGTGATATGAAACTTTGCATATTCACTCCATGATCTCGATGGTTCAATAAAGCTTCGCTTAAGTTTCTGTGGTTGCCAAAAAGATTGATAGGCAAAATCTTCAAGAATATTGATTTTCCTATTTAATATTCTAGAAACCGTCATCAATTGTCTTCCCATTTCTTTTGATTGGTCTTTGTTTTCAGGGAAAATGGGGATTTTTCCATTGCCATTGAGAATTAAACTATAGAGTTTCTCTTGAATCGATTACAATTGATTACAATGAAAAGAAATAAAGAAGAAACAAAAGCAAACGAGAGGACTTGTAGATCGTTGCTCTTTTTTACGAAATTCATGGGATCGAGGCAGCAATGAGGATTGATTCTCTTCCTCGTTAATGATCCGACGTCGAAGCTTGGTAACGGTGGAGATTTCTTGAGTTCACTCTTCTCTTCTGTTGTTGGAAGAAGTTTTGGACTCTTGCGTGGGAGAGAGATCTGACAAAAAATCCTTTTTGAGTCCCTCTAGAGGGGTATTTATAGGCTCTAAGTTGTTGAGAGAGTTTTTATGTAAATAGAAATAGAATCTTCTTTTAATCTTGATCAAGTATTTGAGTTTCCTTTTGATTAGATTTGCTCCATAGATTCGTTGTCTTTGGTTTTTATTCTACTCCAAAAATTAATTAGAGTAGAATTAGAATTTATAGAATATGCAAAATAACCCAAAGTGGGCCCACTTATATTGTGCACGAGACGAAGGCTATCGTTGCTGCGTGAGGCGAGCGACCTACCTCGCTATGCGAGGCTAGTGACCAGCCTCATGGTGCGAGGCTGGTGACTAGCCTCGCGACCACAAGGTTGGGCAGCCCTTGTTGTCGCGAGGCTGGCGACTGTGAGATTGGTTGCCAGCCTCGCAGCGCGAGGCTTTTGGCTAGCCTCACCGTGCTGCCCCTTTTTTTGTGTAGGATTCGGTTCAATGCGGGGTTAATTTTTTTGTTCTACAAGACCCCTTCCAAAATTTTCAAAATTTTATTTGTTTTAGAAATTTTGAAATACTTTAGATTCCTATTCAAAATTTGTGTCCCAATCCTGAACTGTCAACTTCAAACCTAACTATTTAAGGTGCTCAAGACCCCTCCTTTTTCTCTCTATCTTTTTCTCAAGAATCTAAGTAAGCTATTCCTCTTCTCTTTAGATTCTTGCAGATTCTTCTCAATTTTTTCGACCCAATGGCTTCTCAACATTCTTCCTTAAACCACAACAATGATCTCTCCGCCCTAGGGCTGTCGTCTGCTGGAATTTCACTATCGGTTTGAGTTAAAAGTAGAGAAACAAAATTTTGAGCGCATGGCCATTGCACGTCGTGAGGCTAAACCGGCTTGTGCATGCTGTGGGCCTGGTCGGTCTTGCGCAATGAGAGGCCGCGGAGCTTGGCCAACCTTGCGAGCGACTCAACAATTTTCTTCAGCTTCCCTTTTTGGATTTTTCTGACTGTTTGCTTTTCTGTTTTCGATAGCCAATTACTCCAACGATGCGCTCTCTAAGCGCAATTACTTCGGGTATCAAGGTGGGCCCCACAATTTCAGCTTGTTTCAGTTTGAAGAACCGGTGGTAATTTTTGCTCTAGGCACTTCCAAGGAGCGTGTTGAAAGACTCTCTAGAGGTAGTCAGGAAACTCTTAGGGAGTTGGCTACCGATGCGCAATTAGAAGGGACGAGCCATCGTTCTTTGGAGAAGCCTAGATTTTTGTTTGGAGATATAGTCACCATTCCGAATGAAGCTCTACATGTGCAAGAGCATAAGTGGTTGCGAAATGTGGAAGGAGTTCGGATGTTTCTTTCAGATATGGTTAGAAATTATCCGCTAGCATATCTCCAGAAATTATCAGTCCCGAACACAATGAGTTAGCAGTTGACCAAAGAGCAGGATGGGGTAGACGTTGGCAACTTTGGCAATGTAAGTGCTTATCTGGATGATCCCAGCAGATCCATCATTGGCCTTCTCCCTAGCAGATTTAATAAGGATTACTCCCTTTGTGAGGTTCCTCAAAGAGTCAACACTTTTTTGAACAAGTTCTTGTCTAAAAGAGGGCAGTACCGATCTAATAATTTCAGGACTCCTGACTGAATTTATTCGACTAGGAATATGTGGTGGAGGAAGATGGTGGGTTTCGTACTCACTACTTTTGGGGATATTCTATGGGAAATTACCCTCTTTGGCACTATTAGGAATGTCCAGTTTTACCTTTCTCATAACGCCTATCACCTGTATAGTTTACTTGTGATGTTCAATCCACACTCGGGTTCTTTCTTTACTCCAGTGCGAGAGCTTGGCTTCGTGCTTCATGAGAAGTATAAGGTTTCATTGCTGGTCAAGGGAGAGTTGCCATATGAAGAGTACGTGCCCACTTCTACTGAGTTAGATCTGCTGAAGGGGCGGAACAGGTTTGCATACGAGATGTATTGGGAGATGTTGTGCCACTTCAGAAGCTGTGCTGATATTTCTCGAACAAAAGGCTGAGGAATTGGGCAAAAGACATTGGCCTTCTATTTATTCTGTAACTTAGATCAATCTCAAAGTAAGGTGGCCAGACATGAGGGACTAAGCGATGAAGCCATCCGAGAGAGGATTTCAGATCTGGAAGCTACTTCTCATATTGTCAAATCCGATGAAAATGGATTCAAGTCTGGCATGCGGTTCGAGAGCTTTCATTACTAGGCTAAGTATCAAATTTCTGATAGAGGAATTATTGCTGGTTTCTTGATGTTGTGGCTCAAGAGGTGCATTATTCCCTCACTTTCAAAGGAGGCCATCGCCATTGATGTGGTATATCCTGCAATACTTCTTGCCCACTGCTGGTCTCTTGGACTTCTCCCTACTATGGTCTATAACATACTGAATGGTCTGAGAGAGCTTCACACAAAATTCGCTAGGTAAAGGTTGTTGTCAATGCTGAAAGGGAGGCAACATATAAGAATCTGAACCCGCGAGTCGAGCTACCATACACGTATCTGATGGTTTGGCTCGTGCTTCACTGTATCTTCTCCAAGAGGAGTTGAAGAAGAAGGAAGAAATATATGCTCGAGAGCTTCAGGATTTGACCAATATTCAGAGTAGAATTGGTAATGAGCTCGAGCGGGCCGAGCTTGAGATGGGGGTCATGCAAAGTAATATCTCCTGCATTCATGAGGCCAATGTCATTGCTCAGGCAATTTGTCAGGCCGAAAAGCTAAAGTTTGATGAGATCGTGAAGTGCCGTGAGGTTTTGGTCCACTAGCAGGTGCAAATACGATGGGAGGTAGCCATGCAGAGCACGGCTTTAGAGGATGTATGTACTGAAGTAACACAATGCCTTACTGTTGATGAGGATGAGTTACGTTGTCAAGCCACTACTGCTACTGAGGAAGCTTATTCGAAGAACCTGCAAAAAGCAGAAGAGAAATTAAGAATTTTGACAGACTATTGATATCTCCCACTTTAATTTCTTCTCTTTTTTATACTTTGTATTTTTCATATATAAAGGAATAATATTACTTTTGCCTCTTAATATTATTGTGTTATTTTCAATCTTTGCGATATACAGTACAAGATGTTGACATGGATTGATGTTTGTGATATTCTAAGAACAACATTGTGGGGACCGGATTTGGTGAATGGATTTTGTTTGGGGTTGGCGGATGGATTTGCATGGAAGATGGAACTTCCTAAGAGTGTAGAGATATCTTAGCAAGCTGAGCATTTTGATTATGATGTGACTTGTTTGGGTTGACTAACAGAGCCGATGATTCGCTTGATTGACGACAGAGCCAGTGATTGTTTTCGAATTGAGGGCTGATTCGCCTGGCTGGTAGATAGAGCCAGAACAATAGAATTGAGATCGAAGAACCATGGGCATAGGTGTATTGTTAAGGTACCCATGGGGTTTCAGCAGAGGTATACTGTTGAACATACCGAGACGACCAGATTAGGGTTGAAGAACCATGGAAAGAGGTGTACTGTTAAACATACCCATGGGGTTTTGGCAGAGGTGTACTGTTAAACATATCCAGATGATCGGGTGGGGGTCAAAGGACCATGGAAAGAAGTGTACTGTTAAACGTACCTAGGGTTTCGGTAGAGGTGTACTATTGAACATGCTGAGATAACCAGGTTAAGATCAAAGAACCATGGGAAGAGGTATACTGTTAAAAATACCCATGGGATTTTGTCAGAGATGTACTATTCAACATACTGATGTGATAATTATCTGCAAATGTATAATGTCAGTTGTAGCGCTTTATAGGTCGTTCCCATGAGAAATCTAAGGTATTTTGCATTCTTAATAATCCTATTATTCTAACGGTCTAACAAAGGGTTCAAGTTGAATTCAAGTAGTTTTAATTAACCTAGGATATAGAATCCATTAGTTCACAACCAAGTATTACTTTTATTATTTTATTCATATCGTAAAAATTGATTTGTTAGCTTTAATTTTTATTTAAAGTATTCTAAGCATGAGCTATCAAGTGGTGTAGAAGCATAACTCATTAAAGATACTACTTTGCATAAAAACAAACTAAATCATTAAATAATTCTATGAAAAAGATAATAATCAACAATCCTAAATCCTAAGTATAGACTATCAAGAAATTTAACTCAAGTATAACCTATCAAAGCATTAATCTACAAATTATTGTATTTTAATATTTTCATGGAAAAATCATGTCTTTATTATTTTATTTTAGAAAGAAAACAATAATAAGTAATTACATGGTTGATTTCTAGTTTCATCTACATCCTAAAGCTAAACTAATTTAGCTACTCAGGGTTCTAATTAACAAGATCCTATTTTTATTTATGAAAACAATTAAAAAACCTATTTTTCCTAGAAAAAAATTAAAGATCTACACTAGAAAGTGATTAGATCTATCTAAAAAGTAATAAAGAGCAATAGAATTACCTCTGGAGTTCGGTATGGCGGCCATCACCCCTTTGGAAAAATCCTGATATTTATTAATAAAAAATATATCTAAAATTACATCTAAAAAGCTCTCCCTAATTACAAGGATTCATGAGGTATTTATAATCCAAACACAATTCTACTCCTACTCTAACTCAATACAAAAGATATAATCCTAATTCACTACAAACTAATCTTAAGATATATAATTTTAATCCAATCCATACGTATTAGAAACCAATGATTGAGATTAGATGGCATAAAATAATAATTTTTGGGACCAAAACCCGAAATTAAGTTCAGCACACCCATAGTCCGCTGGATCGAATTTTTTATTCTGTAGTGCTTCAGTAAAATGGCCATAACTTTTGCATCTGAACTCGGATTGAGATGTTCCTAGGCTCGTTTCAAAGATAATTTCGAGATCTACAAATTTTTATTAAATAAATCTTTCTAGTTTAAGCTTTATCTTGGCTTAATATGCTCTTGAAATTATTACTGCTGCACTTGAGTTTCTGCCTTCACCAAAATTGACTTTCTATGCTCATATTCTTGACAAATTTGTATCTTCTTCTTCTTCTTCTCTTCCTCACAAATTCTTTATTACCTATAAAAACATACTAAATGTACCCAGATAATAATTATTTATATACAAAAATAGATAATATAGAGACTATAAATATACAATATATGACACTCATCACACCCCACACCTATTTTTTGCTAGTTCTTGAGCAAAAACTAGACCTAAAAAGAAAAAAAAATCCTAACTCACTTTCGCAAGAATCGCGATTACACTTAGCATGTGTAACAAGCCGTTAAACTCCTATGTTACCCTAGTGGACGAGTTGTATCTCGTGAGGGTTTGCAGTGAATATATCCACAAAATTCATGAAGAAGATAGATTAAGAAATAAATAAAAGAAAAATATGGATAACCAAAAAATAAGAAAAATAAAAAATTTATACAAAAGAAAGAAAAATCTTTTTTGATATTTTCTTCAATTAAACTCACTAATATACCAATTCAAGAATGCATTTAGATTATCAGTTTTTAATTCAAGTATCATATCAAATACACCTATCATTTTAATCAAAAATTCAAATCCTATCTTTCAATACCCACTAATAAATAATTAAATAGCTCCTATACATCTACGTGTATGTGTGATAGTCTAGTTCGACCTTGGACTCAACTCTAACTCATGATTCATCTTCTCTTTCTAAACAATTTTTTTTCTCTTTTTTTTGCCAATATTTCACCTTTCATGTTAATATTCACGCTTGCTTAGGTGAAAATTACCCGATTACTTGGATTATACTCTTTTTTTTCATTTCTGAGGCTATTACCTTAATACCAGGCTCACCCCTTTTTTTTTTTCTTTTTTTCCTTTTTTTTATTTCTAAGCCTATTGCCTTAAATACCAGACTCATCTTTTTTTCTTTTTTTTTTAGAATTATTGCCTTATATACCAGGCTCATCCCTTTTTTTATTCTTTTTTTTCTTGTTTAGAGAGAGAAAACTACTCAATCGTTATAATTTTTGTTCTTAACCTAATAACCTATTTTGAAGTGAAAATTAGATACATACTTACCTCAAAATTACTATTAACGATATTTATTTTTTGGATTTTTATTTTCTTCATAAAATTTTAAGAGTATTATCTAATCTACTCTCCTATCAAACTTTAAATATAAATTTATTCTTTTATTTGTAATTATATTGATTTATTGAAGAACATATTTTTGTATTTATATTTTAATTTTTTTACTTTTTGTAGATTTTTTCAGATTTTTTAACTTTTTATTTAATTTTTTAAATTACCCTAAAAACTACCCAAAGTGTAAAATAAAGAAACCAAAAAAGAATCTAAAAATAAAATAAAAATCATAGAAAAATATGAAGAAAAATCTACTAACCCACTCCCCATACCTAAACTCATGTATGCCCTTATACACAAATCAAGAGTGGTAAAATAAATATGAAAACTATTATACAAATATTATACAAATGATAAGAGTTATGAAAACTCACGATCTCAATATCTTCACCCTATCAAAGCATGGAAAGCGGTTACGACCTCTCAATCGCTTCCCACTTTCATAGTGTATGCATTTCGAACGTGAAGTGGGTTCAGTAAGGGGTCTCATCAATCTCCTAGTGATCGTAAAAATTTTCCTACCTTTTATGGCTTTTCTGCTTTCTCTTTTCCCACATGCAAATTTTGGTTAAACTAAATAAATCTTTAATGCACATATCACAATAATTACAAACATTAAATAGGCATGTTGGATTATCATGAGATGTGAAGTGCATACTATGATCAAGTGAATCACGGACTGTAAAATGTGAAGTCCCTTCTAACTCACGAAGCAACTCGAGCTCCTCCATTAATTAATCCTTAAAACTTTGTTCATTGTTAAGTGGCACACTCGCAAATGTGTCATCATATATAAAGTCTATGTGGGCCAACTCATCTAATAACATGATTTCCTCTTAGAAAATTTGCTCAAATATTGGTTCAACATTAGCACATGAGATAAATTCAGTATATATGTTGTGAACTATGCTTACCTTAATGGGTGAGCTCGTTATTGCCTTGCTCATGATAGAATCTAATCTTATAAGTCGACCAAATTAATTATGGACCACGTTGGTATATACCAACAGAGATGAGTGTATGCGTGAGTCTCCTAAACTAATGCAAGAAGTAGAGTGTGGTGAAGATGAAATGGTGGAAAAAATATGATCAAAGAAAAATGTGATGTTCTATAGTTTCTAACTTTTTTATATTTTTATAGAATCAGGGACCCAAAATATAGACCTCAAGAAAAATAGGGGGATAGTTACACCTAAATTTCCGCCAAATAGCAGTCTAGATCCTTGCACACTCAACAGACACTATTATCCTGTAAAATGTTAGAAAAAGCAAGAAAACACTGTCGATCCCCAACAACGGTGCCAAAAACTTGATGTGATAATTTTCTGCAAGCATACAGTGTCGGTTGTAGCGCTTTACAGGTCGTTCCAACGAGAATCTAAGGTGTTTTGCATTCTTACTAATCCTATTATTATAACGGACTAACAAAGGGTTCAAGTTGAATTCAAGAGATTATAAATAGCTTGGAATATAGAATTTACTAGTTCACAAACAAGTATTACTTTTATTATTTTATTCCTATCATAAAAATTAATTTTTTAGTTTTAATCTTTATTTAAAGTATTCTAAGCATGAGTTATCAAGTGGTGTACAAGTATAACTCATCAAAGATACTACTTTGAATAAAAATAAACTAAATCATTAGATAATTGTATGAAAAAAATAAAAATCAACAACTCCAAACCCTAACTAAGTATAGGCTATCAAGAGATTTAACTCAAGTATAACCTATCAATGCATTAATCTATAAATTATTGTATTTTAATCTTTTCATAGAAAAATTATGTCTTTATTATTTTATTTTAGTAATAAAATAATAATAAGTAATTACATGGTTGAGTCCTAATTTTATCTATATCCTAGAGCTAAACTAATTTTAGCTACTCATGGTTCTAATTAACAAGATACTATTTTTATTTATGAAAGCAATTAAAAATCATATTTTTCCGAGAAAGCAATTAAAGATCTACACTAGAAAGTGATTAAATTTATCTAAAAAGTAATAAAGAGCAATGGAATTACCTTTGGAGCTCGGTATGGCGGTTATCACTCTTTCGGCAAAAGCTTAATATTTATTAATCAAAAATACATCTTTAATTACATCTAAAAACCTCTACCTAATTACAAAGATTCTTGGGGTATTTATAACCCAAACATATCCTTCTCCTACTCAAACTCAATACAAAAGATATAATCCTAATCTAACACAAACTAATCTCAAAATATATAATCTAAATCCAATTCATAGGTATTAGAAACCAATGGTTGAGATTAGAAAGCATAAAATACTAATTTTTGGATCCAAAACCCGAAATTAAGTTTAGCACACCCATAGCTCGCTAGATCGGATTTTCTATTCTGCAGTGCTTCAGTAAAATGACCATAACTTTTGTATATGAATTTTGATTAAGCTGTTCTTTGGCTCGTTTCAAAAATGATTCTGAGATCTATAAATTTCTTCTACATAAAGTTTTCTAGTTTAAGTTTTATCTTAGCCGAATATACTCTTGAAATTAATATTGCTGCACTTGAGTTTTTGCCTTCACCAAAATTGACTTTTGTGTTCATATTCTTAACAAATTTGCATCTTCTTCTTCTCTTCCTCGTGAATCCTTTATTGCTTATAAAAACACACTGAATATAATTAAGTAGCAATTATTTACATACAAAAATAGATAATATGGAGGTTATAAATATGCAATATATGACACTCATCACATTCCAACATGATCGGGTTAGGGTCGAAGAACCATGGAAAGAGGTGTACTGTTAAACGTACCTATGGGGTTTCAAAAGAAGTGTACTGTTAAATATACCAAGATAACCGGGTGAGGGTCGAAGAACTATGGGAAGCGGTGTACTATTAAACATATCCATGGAGTTTTGGCAGAGGTGTACTATTAAACATACTAAGTTGATTGGATTAATATTATGGAGTGGCTTGCCTGGTTGAGAGACAAAGCAGGTGACTGTGGTAGAGTCAAGGGGCATATTGTTTGTATGATGATTCAAATCTTCTTGTCAGAGGTAAGAGTTTAACTTGACAGATTTATTTATACTTGGGTGAGATGGTTTGAATCTCGCAGTCAGAGGTAAGGGCTTAACATGACCAATTCGGTAGTTTTGAGATGAGATGGTCTGAGTCTCATTGTCAGAGGTAAGGGCTTAACATGACAGATCTGGTAGTTTTGAGATGAGATGGTTCGAGTCATTGCTGTCAGAGGTAAGAGTTTAACATGACAGATTTGATTGTTTTGAGATGAGATGGTTCGAGTCTCGTTGTCAAAAGTAAGTGCTTAACATAAAAGTTTTACAGGATTTTTAGCAAACCCCCAATTACCAACAGATTTGACATGCTTTTACCAATCACCGTTTGTGTTGGGCAAGCCATGCTATTCCCACTCAGCATGATGAGTTGTCGATGATTTTGTTTGGCTTAGATGTCAAATGTTCCTTCTCCCATTTTCCTTTTTGACATCGAGTTATTTCTACCCCCAGTATAATAAGACTGGACAAGGATTTTAGCTTCTTCTTTCCCCTTTCCTTGAGGGCACTGGACTCTTTGCACATTATTCAGTATCATAAAAGGTTGGCGAGGATTTTGATTTCCTCTCCCCTTTGCTTTTGAAGCATCGGGCCATTCATACTTTTTACCTCAGCATGATGGGCTGGTGAGAAACTTGTTCTCTTTCCTTTGTTTTTGAAGTATTGGGTGGTTCATGCTTTTATCTCAGTATGAGGAGTTGTCAAGGATTTAAATTCCTTTTCCCTTTTCCTTTGAGGCATTGGGTTATGAATATCCTTATAGAATAGTATTTGATAGATTTGTCATGGGATTTTAACAAACCCCCAGCTATCAACAGATTTGATGTGCCTTTACCAATCGTCGTTTGTGCTGGGCTAGCCATGCTATTCCCCTTAGCATGATTAGTTATCAAGGGTTTTGTTCGGACTTAAATGCCAAACGTTCTCACTTCCCTTTATCTTTTTGGTATTGGGCGATTGGTTTCATACTCTTATCCCCGGTATGATAGGGTTGGTAAGAAACTTTCGATTTCTCTTCCCGTTGCTTCTAATAGCACAGGGCAGTTGATTTATTAGCCTTCCCTTCTCTTTTTTAGGAGGTGGCTATATATAGTATTTCTTCAGGAACTTGTTCTTGATATGCGTTATCATTCTATTGCCATCTTGATTGATCAAATGGTAGGCTTCATTTGATTAGATAATTTCTACTACAAAGGGTCCTTCCCACTTGGGTTTGAACTTTTCCTTAATCTTGTGGGTCATAATCATTGGTCTTTTGACAATCAAGACCAAGTGTCCCTCTTTGAAAGTTCTTCGTTTGCCTTTCTTCTTAAACGCTCTCGAGATGTGCACTTGGTACAATTCAATTTATTATTGTGCATTCAGATTCTTATCATCCAAGGTTTCTAACTCTCAGAGCTATTTTTGATATTTTTCTTCAATCGTCATCTTCGTAGCCTCGCAGGGACAGGATTTGAATTTCCAGTGGTAATACGTCTTCGCAACCATACACAAAGGAAAAGGGTATAGTTTTGGTAGGAGTTTGCACCAAGTATAGTAAGCCCACTGACACTCACCTAACTTTTCATCCCAATCACGCTGATTTGAAGAAACAAGTTTCTATATGAGTTTTATGATAGTCTTGTTGAAGGCTTCAGCTAATCTGTTGGCTGCTAGATTATAGGGTATTGAAGCCACATCTTAGATTCTAAATTTACTACAGAATCGTATGAAACCCTGACTAATGAATTGAGTTTCATTGTCATGGATGATCCATCATGGCACGCCGAAATGGTCAATTACATGGTGTTTGAGGAATTTCACCACATCTGTGTCTTTTCTTCCCTCATGGGGACCACTTATGCCCATTTGGGGAAATAGTCGCTTATTGCCAATATGAATCGATGTCCTTTGGAGGACAGTGGAGTAAATGGCCCAATAACATCCATGCCCCATGTCTCGAATGGCCAACCAAAAGTTGATGTATGCAAGTACTCTTGCAGTTGGTGTCTGAAATTGGCATGCACCTGACAAGTATGGCAATACTTTGCATATGTTACTGCATCTGTAATCATCATGGGCCAGAAGTTTCCCCAGCTCCTGATGTGGTCCCAGAGTTTTGGTCTCGGCTGATAGGCCCTGCAGGTCCTGTCACGGTTTTCCTTAACCACTTCCTGTACTTCACTTTTGTCAAGCAGCAAAGTAGGATGCCATCATGAGACCTTCAATACAGAGTTTGGAGCATGGCGTTGTTATAAAATTTGGTTGCCTTGTTTTCTATGGAAGCGGCTTCTTTAGGGTCCTCCGGGAGGATGCCGTGCAATGCGTAGTCAACAAGTAGAAAGATCCAGTCTCATGGCTTAAATTTTATTCCAACTTGGCACATTTCGTCTACTTCCATGATTGCTTCTGGATGTAGGAATTTGCTGCTTTTGATGGTGACATGTTTGGTTGACCCGAGAGTTGCAGCCAATGATATAAGGGCATCAGCATATTTATTCTCATATCTTAGCACATGGTTAATGTAAAATTCTTCGAACTTGTTTGCTAATCGCATTGTTGTTTAATGATACAATATAAGGATTTCATGCTTTACCTCATACTCCCCGTTCAACTGATTAACGACCAGTTTTGAATCGCCATATGCTTCGAGATGCCTTACACCTAATTGCCAAATATTTGGAGACCAATTATAAGGGTGTTGTACTCTGTCACATTATTTGTGCATGGCCTGGTTAGCAAGCATCTTTGAGGCACCACGTGCTTGTTGGGAGATACCAGGACAACTGATGTGATAACTGCTGCAAGCGCACAGTGTCGGTTGTAGCGCTGTACAGGTCGTCCCACAGAGATCTAAGGTGTTTTACGATTCTTACTAATTCTATAGTCTAGCGGGTTAAGTACGAGTTCTAAGTCGAGAGAAGATTGATTTTAATTTCTTGAAATTAGCCTAGAATCTCGAATCCATTAGAATAATAGCCTAATAATGAATTATCTCTTTCTTCCTAACTTTTTAATTATGCACGGTTAAGTTACATATTAAAAAGGTGATCTTTTTAATTTGATTTTAAGTAAGTGCCCCTAAGTATGACCTATCAAGTGATGTGCAAGTATATACCATAAAAAATAATACCTTTCTTAAAAACAAATCATATCAAGTAGAAAATCTCATAAACAAAAGAAAAGAAGTAAACTTTAAACCTTAATCTAAGTATAGACTATCAAAAGACCAAACTTAAGTATAACCTATTAAAGAATTAGATTTACAAGTTTACTCAATTCAATTTATTTATAATAAAATCTTTATTGATAATTCTAAAAATAAATAAAGAATAAGAATTCCAAACTTCATCTAAGCATAGATTATCAAAATATTAATTAAGCATAATCTATCAAAGAATTATGATTTGTGAACTCTATCTTTTATTTATTTATAGAAAAATCATAACTTTATTTCTTTTTAGGAAGAAGATGAGATAAATCCATGTAAGATCTATTAAACTAAATTCATCTACATCCTAGGGCTAAAGAAAATTAGCTACTCATATTCCTAATAAGCAAAATCCTATTTTTATTCATGAACACAATAAAATCTAATCTAGAAAGCGAATAAATCTATACTAGAAAGCAAATAAATCTATCTAGAAAGTAAATAAAGATCTAAAAACGATAGCTTATCTCTGGAGCACGGTGTTGTGGTCGTCACCCCTTCAGTAAAACCCTAATTTTATTAAATTAAAAACGAGTACCAAACTTCAGGATTTTCTTAGAATATAAGGATACGGCCAATATATATGTTTCGAAAAACCAAACTCAATTCTAATATAATTGTGAAACTAGAAAACTACAACGAAGCCACGGGAGAAAATTCAGACTGTGGGGCCCACTTTGGGCTGTTATTTTGCGACAAAAACCGCCAATTAGAGGTCAAATTAATAAATTAATTTATGAAATTTCTTCCCCTCAAGTATTTTCTCCTTTTGAGATTATTTTGATAACTGTATTGCACCTTTGACTCTCTTCAGCATCGAAGTCTCGTAGTTTCGCCAACTTTAGAAGCTTTTCGGACTTTGATTTACTAGTCCAACTCTGATTTCATACCATCTCCTTGTACAAATAAAATTTCTGAAAAACACACTAAAAATATCCGAGTAGTATTATTTATATACATAAATAGGTAATATGAAGGCTATAAATATGTAATATATGGTACTCATCATACCCCCACACCTATTTTTTGCTAGTCCTCGAGCAAAATCTAAACCTAAAAAGAAAAATAAAAATCCTAACTCACTTTTGTAAGAATCGCGATTACACTTAGTATATGCAACAAGCCTTTAAACTCCTAGGTTATCCTAGTGGACGAGTTGTGTCTCGCGAGAGTTTACAGTGAATATACCCACAAAATTCATGAAGAAAATAGATTAAGGAATAAAGAAAAGAAAAATAAAGAAAACCGAAAATCAAGAAAAATAAAAAAAATTATACAAAAGAATGAAAAATCTTTTTTTAATGATATTTTCATCAATTAATCTCACTAATATACAAATTTAAGAACGCATTTAGATTGTCAATTTTCAAATCGAGCGTCATATCAAATACGCTTATCATTTTAATCAAAAATTTAAATCGTATCTTTCAATACCCACTAACAGATAATCCATTGGCTCATATACATCTACGTGCACGTATGATAGTTTATTTCGGTCTTAGACTCCAACTCTAATTCATGATTCATCTCCTCTCTCATAACATTTTTTTCTTTTTTTACTTTTTTTTTCTTTTCTTTTCTTTTTTTTTTACTTTTTTTTTCTTTTTTTAAAAATATTTCACCTTTCATGCGAATATTCACGCTTGCTTAGGCACAACGTACCTGATTACTCGGTTCATACTCTTTTTTTTTTCTTTTTTTTAGAATATTTCGCTTTTCATACGAATATTTACGCTTACTTAGGCGCAAAGTACCTGATTACTTGGATCATACTCTTTTTTCACTCTTGAGGCTATTGCCTTAATACCAGGCTCACCCCATTATTTTATCACTCTCGAGCCTATTGCCTTAATACCAGGCTCACCCATTATTTTGTTCTCACCTTTCTTTTTTATATAGAGAGAAAACTTACTCAATCATTATCATTTTTGTTCTTAACCTAATATACTATTGTGAAATGAAAAATAGTTGTATACTTGCCTCAAAACTATTGTTAGAGGTATTTATTTTTCGAATTTTAATCTTTTTCATAAAATTCAAAATGTATCATCCAATCTTCTCTTCTATCCAATTTCAAATCTAAATTTGTTCTTTTATCTGTAATTAGATTGATCTATTGATGAAAATAAAAAAAAAAAAATTTCAATTTTTTTTAGGTTTTTTTTATTTTTTTAGTTAGTTACCCTAAAAACTACCCAAAAAATAAAGAAATCCAAAAATCTAAATTAAAATAAAGATTCTAAAAATCCTAGAAAAAACACGAAGAAAATATACTAACCACTCCCCCACACCTAAACTCATGTATGCCCTCATACACAAACCAAGTGTGGTAAAATAAATATAAAAACTATTATACAAATACTATACAAATAATGAGAGTCGTAAAAGTTACGATCTCAATATCATCACCCTATTAACGCATGGAAAGCAGTTATGACCTCTCGATCGCTTTCCACTTTTATAGTGTGTACGTTTTAAACGTGAAGTTGGTGCATTATTATATCTCATCAACCTCCTACAAATCATAAAATTACCTATCTCTAGCTTATGTCATCCTCGCTTTTTCTTTGTCCACATGTAAGTATTAACAATTGGGTTAAAGAACTCTTTATTATAAACCTGCCAATAATCGTTAGTAACAAGTATACATTTAGAAATATCATGAGGTGAGAAGAGTGCTATATGATCAAGTGAACATGGTGGTGGCTCTTCTAACTCACGAAGTAATGCAAGCTCCTCTACAAACAAATTCTCAAAAGTTTGCTCATAAATTAATGACACACTTGCACAAGTATCATCATATATAAAATCAGTATGTGCCAATTCTTCTAATAATATGAGCTCATCTTTGAACATTTACTCAAATGAGGGTTTATCATCAGTGCAAGAACTCAAATAAGAGTGCAAATTATGAATCATGTTGACCTCAATGAGGGAGCTCATTGCGTGCTCATCCATATTAAATATGTTCAATGCTACAGTCATATTCCCAAATGATAACTTTATGAGGCCACTCCTACAATCAATTAATGCATTTGATGCTGCAAGGAATGGTCTACCTAAGATAACGGGAATTTGATTCCGTAGATTGGAGATCGGCTCAGTTTCTAAGATAATGAAGTCTACAGGAAAGATAAACTCGCCGACCTTAATGAGCACATCTTCAACCATACCAAATGGTCTCTTGATAGAACGATCAGTTAGTTGTAATGTGACCTTGGTAGGTTGAAGTTTTTCTAACCCCAGTTGCTGATAAACAGTGTAAGGAAGCAAGTTGACACTTACCCCTAAATCAAGCAATGCCCTTTCAAATGTAGTGCTCCTAATGGTGCATGAGATTGTAGGGGAACTTGGATCTTTGTACTTGATAGGCAAGGAGTTAAAGAGGATTTGTGATATATTTGCAGCAAAAAAACTTTCTCAGGAACGTTTCTTGCTCGTTTCTTAGTACACAAATCCTTGAGGAACTTAACATAAGTAGGAATCTGTTGTATAATATCAAGGAGTGGAATATTAACCTTCATCTGCTGAAATATTTCAAGAATCTTTTCTACTTGTGGTGAAGGCTTCCTAAGCCGATTGGGATATGGTGCTTTCGGCTTAGAAACAGGTTCTTCCAAATGAGTATGTGACAGTGATGGAGGTGATGGAGATGGTTGTAGAGAAAGGGATGGAAGAGATGATGTAGCCTATGAGATAGTAGGAGTGGGGTCAGGGGGTATGGCTACTGATCTAAGCGTGTAAATGGCATTTCATTGGTGGACATGCGACTGATTGGAGTTTGAGGAAATGGCATTGGGGCTCGTTATGGGTTGACTTGGAAAGGCTCCTTGGCCACGTTCACTCATCTGACTTGCTAATTGTCCAACCTACTGCTCTATATTCTTTATAGATTAAGAGTTCACGAGCAGTTGCTGATTTGTACTTTGAATAAAGTTAGTTGACACTTTCAAAAGATTTTACATGTGTGTGTCAAGGTTGGAATGAGACTTGAGAAGATTTTCAACGTGCTTCTCAAGTGACTGAAGTCGCTTTTCTTTTTCATTATTAAACCCATGTTGTGGATGTGAGTGGTTTTGTGCAAGTGGACTATTCTGGTTGTTCCCATAATTTGAAGCATTTGGGTGTTGATAAGCACCCACATTCGGTCTTGGGAACTGACCATTTGCTGGAGATTGTATGTTAGGGTTGGGGGCCCCGTGATATTGCCCTTGATCCCATAATAGATTTGGATGAATCCTCCAGTCATGATTGTATATAGGAGCATAAGGATTGTTCATGGATTATTGATATAAGGCATTAGCCTGCTCAAGTGTGGAACCCATGGGATTCATTAATAATGGACACTCCTCTATAACATGATTCAGAGTTCCGCAATTAAAGCATGTGGGAATTTGAATTTGATTTACCTGACCCACCGGTGGAGCACTAGGAGTCTCCAATGCTTCAATTCTCCTCATAAGGACGGCAATCTTAGCTTCGGCAGCTATAGAGCTGTCGACGCTATGGATCCCACCCTTATGTGCAGAAGTTGATGCACTGGGCTTCTCAGTGGGACTCTCCCACTGCATAGTCTTCCACGATAGGTCCTCAAGAAAGTCACATGCTTCATCCTCATTCTTTCTCATGAACTCCCCCTGACACATGGACTCAAGAAGAGTTTTGGATGTGTAATCGATTCCTTCATACACGATTTGACAAAACCGCCACTTTTTTATCGTATGGTGGGGGCACTAAGCTAATAAGTTCTTGAACAGTTCCAAAAATTTCTAGAAGGGTTCTCCCAGCACCTGACGGAATTGATTAATTTGATTTCATATCCTTGCTGTCTTATGCATGGGATAATACTTCTTAAGAAACACCGTAACGAATTCATCCCAAGTAGTGATTGAATCAGTAGGCATACTGTACAACCACTTCTTGGCATTATCCTTAAGTGCAAAGGGGATGAAGTTGAGCTTAATTGCATCCTCCGATAAGTGCTGCAGTTTAATCATTACGCATACTTCCTGAAATCCACTGATACAGAGATATGCATCTTCTGAATCAGAACCAGTGAATTTAGGAAGCATACTAATATACTGCAGCGTCAACTCATAGTGATTACCTGCTGCGTGTTGAAGTTTGATGCATGATGGTAATAATGTGCGCAACGGGTAACATCGATCCTGAAGGATCGGGATCGGTTGGTCCATCTTGGCACCCATGAGCAAATCTGATCTCACTAGTCAACCAAATTGATCATGGGTCCAATGTGGCATGAACCAAAAACCGTGAGTGTATGCGTGAATTTCCTAAACTAATGGAAGAAGTGGGGAGTGGTGGAGAAAAAAAATGGTGGAATAGATATGATCAAATAGAAACTGTGATTCCTACAGTGCCTAATATATTTTATTTTTTATTTTTTTACAGAACCAGGTAACCAAAAGACAAAATTGGAGAAAAGAAGAGATTAGACCTCACCTTGATAGCCGCCAATTGGTGGTTTTCACCACTGAATAGCGGCCAAACTAGAAGATTTGACTCTCTAGTTTCGGTTGATTAGTTCAGAGGCTCTTTTGATCATTTTTATCTTCTTGTATCTGTACTGTAAGTTTCCTGCACACTCAACACACACTGTTAACCCGTAAAACGTTAGAAAAAGCAAGAAAAACACCGTCGATCTCCGGCAACGGCGCCAAAAACTTGATGTGATAATTACTGCAAGCGCACAGTGTCAGTTGTAGCGCTGTACAGGTCATCCCACAGAGATCTAAGATGTTTTGTGATTCCTACTAATTCTATAGTCTAGCGAGTTAACTACGAGTTTTAAGTAGAGAGAAGATTGGTTTTAAGTTCTAGAGATTAACTTAGGATCTCAAATCCATTAGAATAATAGCCTAATAATGAATTATCTCTTTCTTCCTAACTTTTTAATTATGCACGGCTAAGTTACATATTAAAAAAGTGATCTTTTTAATTTGATTTTAATCAAGTGCCCCTAAGTATGACCTATCAAGTGATGTGCAAGTATAGACCATCAAAGATAACATTTTTCTCAAAAACAAATCATATCAAGTAGAAAATCTCATAAACAAAAGAAAAGAAGTAAACTTCAAACCCTAATCTAAACATAGGCTATCAAAAGACCGAACTTAAATATAACCTATCAAAGAATTTAGATTTACAAGTTTACTCATTCTATTTATAATAAAATCTTTATTAATAATTCTAAAAATAAATAGAGAATAAGAATTCCAAACTTCATCTAAGCATAGATTATCAAAATATTAATTAAGCATAATCTATCAAAGAATTATGATTTGTGAACTCTATCTTTTATTTATTTATAGAAAAATCATAACTTTATTTCTTTTTAGGAAGAAAATGAGATAAATCCATGTTAGATCTATTAAACTAACTTCATCTACATCCTTGGGCTAAAGAAAATTAGCTACTAATATTCCTAATAAGCAAAATCCTATTTTTATTCATGAACACAATAAAATCTAATCTAGAAAGCAAATAAATCTATACTAGAAAGCAAATAAATCTATCTAGAAAGTAAATAATGATATAAAAATAATGGCTTACCTCTGGAGCACGGTGTTGTGGCCGTCACCCCTTCAGCAAAATCCTAATTTTATTAAATTAAAAATGAGTACAAAACTTCAGGATTTTCTTAGAATATAAGGATACGACCAATATATAGGATTCGGAAAACCAAACCCAATTCTAATAAAATTGTGAAACTACAACGAAACCACGGGAGAAAATTCGTATTTTTGCGCCCACTTTGGGCCGCTATTTGGCGGCAAAAACCGCCAATTAGTGGCCAAATTAATAAATTAATTTATGAAATTTCTTCCCCTCGAGTATTTTCTCCTTTTGAGTTTATTTTGATGACTGTATTGCACTTTGACTCTCTGCAGCATCGTGGTCTCGTAGTTTCGCCCACTTTAGAAACTTTTCGGACTATGATTTCCTACTCCAACTCTATTTTCATGTCATCTCCTTGTACGAATAAAATTCTTGAAAATTACACTAAAAAACCCGAGTAGTATTATTTATATACAAATATGAAGGGTATAAATATGTAATATATGGCACTCATCAACAACCCCCATGCCGGCTGCATCTCTTCTTGCTGCCCCATCAAAGAACAATTGTCATGCCTGTTCTTCTGAGATTGCATTAACTTTTGCGACTTTATCTGGAACGTCAGCTTGGAGTTTGGAATTTTTTGGAATAGGGTGCTCAGTGAGAAATCTGCTACGGCCTGGCCTTTTATCGCTTTCTAAGGCATGAAATGCATGTCGTAGGGAGACTTCAACAGTGCCCAATTGGCGAGCCTACCATTCAGTGACCTTGGTTTAGTCATGAGCACTTTCAGTGGATTTACCCAAGAAATGACATGTATTGTTTGGCTGACTAAATAGTGTCACATCTTTTGGACCGCAAACACTAGCACCAAGCATTCTTTCTCGATCGGGCTGTACTAATATCCGCACCAATCATCATTCAGCTCAAATAGTAGATTTCCTACTCATGGTCTTGATCATTATGTTGACCCAATAGAGCACCTAGGGCGTGGTTCATTGCCCGCATATAGATCAGGAAAGGCTTCCCTAAAATAGGTGTTATTAACATAGGCAGCTTTGTGAGGTAGTCATTAATGTCCTCGAATGTACGTTGACAATCTTTGTCCCAGATGAAAGAGACTCCCTTCCTCATTAACTTTGAGAATGGCTGGCATCTCCCTGACAGATTTGCTATGAACCGTCGGATATATATCAGTTTGCTCTGCAACCCCCTGCGTTCTCTCAAGTTCTACGGTGGCTGCACTTTTTTTATTGCCTTGACTTTGTTAGGGTCGAGATGGATTCCTTTCGAAGTCACCATAAATTCCAAGAACTTCTCGCTTGATACTCCGATAAAGGACTTAGTAAGATTCATCTTCAGTTGATATTTCTACATGATATCGAACATTATCCTCAAATCTTGGAGGTGATTTTCTTTCATCTTACTCTTAACGGTGAGGTCATACACATAACATTCAATAGTTTTACGTAAATTCTCTTGGAAGATGACACTCATAGCTCGTTGGTAAGTAGCGCCAGTATTCTTCAATCCGAAGGGCATTACTGTATAGCAATATACTCCAAGTATTTAAACGCCATGTGTTTCTCGTCTTCTGGATATATTTTAATCTAGTTGTATCCTGAGAGACTATCTATGAAGGACATCCGCTCAAATCCACACATGTTATCAATCATAACATCTGTGATGGGGAGCGGGAATTCATCTTTTGGGCATGTAGTGTTGAGATCTCGAAAGTCTATGCATATCCTTATCTTGTCGTTTTTCTTGGGCACCGTCATGATATTTGCTACCCAATTAGGATGCTGGTCTTTGCAGATGAATCCTGAGTCTATTAGCTTCTTGACTCAGACTCTATAGCTTCCATCATTTCGGGCTTGAAATGCCTTTACTATTGCTTCACAGGTTTAGCACCCAGCTTAATATTGAGTCGATGCATGGCAACCTGTGGGTCTAGGCCGGGAATATCTTCATAGTTCCATGCAAAGATATCAATGTATTCTCTTATGAGAGATACAACATTCTCTTTCTCCTGAGAAGTTAGACTCTCGCTTAAGATAGGCTTTGGGGGTTTTCCTCAGTCCCCATATTGACTTGAACCACTTTGTCTTCTGTTGGCATCTCTTGCTGCTCAAATCTAATATCCCATTGGATATCCATATATTATGCCAGGCATCATCTGGTTCTTCATGGCTTACTGAAACTATGTTCGCAGCAAGGGCCTTGAATTCCACACTTGTACTGACATCAAAATCTGATTCTACTATTTCTTTGGGATTTTTCGATTCGGTCGAGTCTATGTACTCTCTTCAAGAGGATGCTGATGTGGTGACGTAACCCAACCCACTATGGGTTTTATAGTAGTAGTCAGGATTCTTTCCTCGTGAGATGAATGAACGTAAGAGATTTCGTCGTCCTCTTCTGAAGTTTAGTCCCTGTTTATGATTGAAATCATAGCCCATTTTCTAAATCATTCAATGGGAAATTGCCTCATAATGGCTAAATTGAGGTGCCACTTGATCATCACTTCCACTATTTATGCTTGGCTCAGGCCACGACTCAACTCAGCCGAATATTATCAGTTGTTGGTTTGGCCATCGATCGGGCATCTAAAAAGTAGCCCCTTTTGCATTGTATAAATGACGACCATATCGGCAGATAGAATGCTGCTAGAGCCTCCTATTCAGATATGTTGTCAACTTCTGTGCTTGTACAAAATGGAGTAGAATCTGAAGCAACAGCAGGAACATAAGCAAAATCTAGACTTTCATTCATAAATCACTCATCTGCCTTGTTAGCAACGTTGGTTACATCAAAAATATTATTTTTTATTACAAGTGAATTTATCTCAAACTTGCAGTCTTCTTCATCTGCTAGTTTGGGTTCGATGTCCGCTTCATTGTCGCTGTCGTAATCCTCTTTGACAGTTTTCACTAAACCTGCAGACGTATGTGCTATATCTCTATACAACATAGCATATGTAAAGTAATTCTCCACTCCCTTAAAGGGCTGCTTGTCAGCAATTAGTGTGTGGACTGTCTCATGATCATAACAGTATTTCATGTATTGGTGGAGAGTAGAAGGCACCACTATGTTGGAGTAAATCCAGGACCGTCCTAAAAGATGTTATAGGAAGTGTCGGCGTCGATGACATACATGTTGCCTTAGACTTTAGACTTTCCATATGGCAATAAAACCGGATCTTTCCCAAGGGATGGTTACCACTGGAGTTGAAGCAAAAAATAGAGGTATTGGTGGGCGTCAGTCGGCTAATCGAGATCCCAAGCACTTGATCAATCTCCTAGGGATGATGCTTAAGGTGGACCCTGGGTCTAAGAGAATTCAGTCTACTTTAAGAGAGCCGATATATCTCGTATAATATAAGGGTCTATTATATTTAATGTTTTTGACCTGCATGTCATCCGGTGAGAATGGAATGCATGGAACCTGCCTTGTCACTTGGTGGAAGTAAGGGCAAAATTCTTCTGCGTCCATAGACGGTTCTGCAATTTGAGCCAAAAAGGCTTCGGAGTCAGCCAGAGCTTCTCTCAATGCATCCCTAATCGTCTTTGAGAATCGCAATAACTCATAAAGAGTTATGCGTGCCGGGATGTTAGCTAGTTGGGCAAGCACATCAAACTGAAATGACACACCATCTGCCTCACTGTCTTTCTTTGGTCCTTTTTGGAAGCGAAACTTTTTGTTTAGAGGATGAATTTTTATTTGCCGCGTTGGACTCATCAGGCCATGCTTTTGAGTAATATTTGAGATAACTCTTTCCCAACCGGGTCCCTGATGGGCCTACCTCAGCATGATGAGTGGCCAAAGCTGATGTCTCGGTTTCTGAATCAGTCAGCATATTTGCCTCATTGTTGTCTCCATCGATGATTGTAGAAATTACGTGGCAAGTTTTTCCTTTATTCAGCTTCTGTTTATTTGATAAAGACTATTGTTCATCCTTTAAGAGATCCGGGTATACCCACATAATTTCACCTTTCTTCGTAGTGACTGGAAAGAGTCCTTTTTCTCTCATGTTATGTGGGTCGTGGTTAACCAGCACCATCTTTGTAGCAGGTGCAGAGGACACTTCTGGAAAAATTTTATTCATTCCAACTGTTAGGGTAACCATGTTGGCCGCCACCATTTTCTGTTTAGATTTCAGTTGGATTACCTTCATCTCGATCAGTACTTAGATCTTCTTTTTTAGTGTGTAACAGTCCTTCGTGGAATGCCCCAAGTTCTTATAGTACAGACAGTACCTGGGGTCATTGGTCTTCTCCACTTCCTCTAGTCTCGGATTGGAGGGAAACTGGCGCATTCCTGTTTTATTGAGCAAATTAAGCAGTGTTACTGTTTGCTCATATTTGAAATTGTACACGGGTACGGAATACTGCTTGGACATGCTCTTGTCTTTCTGGTCTTTGGGCTTCTGTTGCGGGGTTGTTTCTGCCGCCATAACATCTTTTCCCTTTGGTTGGTGGTTCTATGGATTGCCTTCCTGCCGAGGCCCCTTATGGAGCGTTGTTCTCCCAAACGGTGGATGATATCTTCTGCTTGTTCGCCTTACTTAACTAGCGCTTTCCTACTCTTAGATTCCACAACTCTCATTTTGACAAATATCCTGATCTAAAGATTGTATTTGCAAATCTCCACCAATGTTTCCTGCGGCATACCATGTGAGCATCACACTGACATTTCGTGGAAATGCTCAATGTAGCTATTAGCCATCTCGTCTTCCTTTTGCTTGTTTGCTAGAAAAAAAGTGAATGGATACTTTGGTATCGTCTTCAAAGAAGCAGCTCAGGAATTCCTTTTTCACGTTAGACTAGGTATTGATAGTTCTAGGGGGCAGCTGCATAAATCAAGTGAATGCAAACTCTTACAAGGTACTTGCAAAAATCTTTGTCATCACTGAATCATTTCCCATTAGATGGCTTGTCTAAGATAGGAAATAGTACATATGCTGGTTTAGAGATCCTTTCCTATCATATGACTCTAACTTTGGCTTATATTTTGCCGAAAATGGTGTGGACTCCCACTCCATCGGATAGGGTCTCTAATTCCCGTCTCCTGCGATCCTTTCCAGTGCATTAATGCTTTTATTTGACGTTGAAGCTTCTCCATTTTTTCGTCGTGGGGATCAATGACATACTCCTTCTCCCCATCTTTTCCCCCGGTCTTTGAGTTAGAACCATTCTCATCCTCCTTGCCTTTATCAGACGAGGAAGAACCCCTTTCTCAGTCTTTTGTGTTCTTTTGAGTGTTTTCTACAACCTTCACGAGCATTGCTTTGAGCTCCTCGATGCTCCTTTGTTGCTCTTTGATGAGTCATTCTTGTGCTTCAATCCTTTGATTTATCTCGGTCGACCGTTCAGCCATATGAATTGTACTGGACCAAGAGGAAGCATGCGATCACGGTGTTGCTATGGCTAAATGATCACTAAACTCTCCATATTCCTCATCTGAATCCCCTACTAATCTTTTGTCATCGCAGGGAACTATTACACCTGACCTGAGGCATGTGTGATGATAGGTTTCCTCTGTTTCCTTGTCAGAGTCATACCCTTTGACGACTTGTTTCTTGCTTTTATTTACCATATTTGACGTGAAACCGGGCAAGTCTTGATCTTTGTGAGAATCTTGTTTTTGCGGTTATCTTCTTTTTGGAATATTGGATCCAGTGTTGACAGCCGGTTAAATACATATAGTCTTGGGGCTTGATAGCGATAGTGAGTCAAAACTGCTGCGATTAACTCCTCGCAATAGTAGGACTGATGGGGTTGTGTTATCCTTCTTTTATTTGTGAGATATCTCTGTAAATTCATGGTTACTTCATGGGATGTTGATAATAACCATCTTTTGAGGACAGGGCCCACTTCTTGTACGATGTCTATTTGTCCAGACAGGCGGTTCAGCAAAATCACAGAAACCATATTAGTTAACACCCAGGTTAGTTTGATGTCTAGCATTAGTTCCGGTATGTTTCGCATGAAACTACTTGGTAGCCTTGCATTTTCTATTCTTATGTTAGGCTGAGCCTTAACTCTAGCCTCATGCACTGGATGATCCTCACACGCTAGACGTGTCTAGTGTACTAATCCAACTTCACACACTGGCTTAGTTGAACTAGCCTTATGTACTGGCTTAAACTTAGTTTGATTTTTAATTTTACTTATGCTAGTCTGACATCAAGTGTTGTCTATACTAGGCTGATTTGTTCTAGGCTGATTTGTGCTAACCTGATTTTTGCCAAGCTGAGTTGTGCTAGGCTGATTCTTGTACGGCTGATTTGTGCTAGGCTAATTTTTTCCAAGCTAAGATTTGCTAGACTAATATTTGCTAGGCTCAGATTTAGCCTGGAATCCACCTTACTTCATGCTAGGCTGAGATTTAGCCTGACATCTTTCTTGATTTGTGCTAGGCTGATTTTGAGCCTGGCATCCCTCTTAATTTGTGCTAGGCTGATTTTGAGCCTAGCATGTAAAACGGGCTCAGAGTGCCCTATGGCATGCCCTCTGATTCTGGTTGTGGACTCAGGTTTGTCTTTGCACCACAATAGGTTCTCCTTTGGCATCGAGCGCAGCTAGTTCTATAAATATTGGAAGGGACACTGTTTGTTTTGATGAACCAGAGTTTGAAAATCCAAGTGGCTGTTGATGGATCAATGCCTCCTTATCATCCAAAACTATTAGGTCATCTTTTTGTTCAGGTGTCTTTGAATGTTTTGAGTTTATAGCTTTTTTGTGTCCATACCGTGCGGATCTCTTCTTGCGTGGACTTATGAGTCTGAGGATACATAATCCACATATTTTTGTTAGTCAACTTCGATCACCAACAACTCAACCATTTCTCCAATTTTGTTGACATCGTATTGAACTACAATCTCCTCTTCAATATAGGAGATTTCTCCCACTGTGGTCACTAGTCTCCCACTATGGTCACCAGTCTATTTTTGGGAAAAAAAATAGGGATCTTTCAATTGCCATTGAGAATTAAATTACAAAGTTTCTCTTGGATCGACTACAATGAAAAGAATTAAAGAACAAACGTAAACATATGAGTGGACTTATAGATCGTCGCTCTCTTTTATAGAATTCGTGGAATCGAGGCAGCGATGAGGATTGATTATGTTCCTCGGTGACGATCTGACGTCAAAGCTTGGTGACGGTGGAGATTTCTCGAGTTCGCTCTTCTCTGATGCTACTGGAAGAAGCTTCGGACTTTTGCATGCGAGAGAGATCTGGAAAAAGGTCCTTTTTGAGTCCCTCTAGAGGGGTATTTGTAGGCTCCAAGTTATTGAGTGAGTTTCCATGTAGATAGAGATAGAATCTTTTTGTAATCTTGATCAAGTATCTGAGTTGCTTTTTTGATTAGATTTGCTCTATAGATCCATTATATCTGGTCTTTATACTGCACCAAAAATTAATTGGACTCTGATTAGAATTTGTAGAATATGCAAAATAGCCCGAAGTGGGGCCCACTTTTATTGTGCATGAGACGGAGGCTAGCCTCGCTGCGTGAGGCGGGCGACCGGCCTTGCTCTGCGAGGTTGGCTACCAGCCTCGTGGCGCAAGGATTTTGGCTAGCCTCGCCACGCTACCCCTTTTTTGTAGGATTCAGGTCAATGCAGTGTTAATTTTTTTTGTTCTACAGTTTTGAGTAGCTTTCAAGTATTGCCATATTAAGTTAATCTTGTTTATGTCTGTGTAATCATCTCTGGTCCAAGTAGCTTCCTTTCTCCAATGATAGCCCAATACCTCAATCATCCAAATTTTCTCTTGTATGGAGCCTCGATGGTGCCATCTTGATGTTTACTTAGTAAGCGATATTGTAGGCAAATTTCAGTAGATGTAGAAAATCTACTATCAATTCATGCCACCTTCTCTATCTTGTATTGAGTTCGTTCTAAGTGAATACATACATAAGACTCTTATGATCTATGTAGATCTCCACTATACTACCCAGTAAATAATGCATCCAAATCTTTAAGATATAATTTTATCGTAACAAGCTCCAAATTATGAGTAGGGTAGTTTTTCTCATGAAGTCTCGTTTGCCGAGAAGCATAAGCTATCATTTGACCATGTTGCATCTACACAAAAAAATTTAATCCTCTGTTGGATGAATCATTTATACAATAATTCCTTCAGTGTTTTCTCTATTAGTAGTGGTATAGTGAGCCTCTTTTTCAACCCTCCAAAATTTGAATCACATTCGATTGTCTAGCATTCTACTATGCTTTTCTCATAACTTAGTCAATGGTCCTACAATCTTAAAAGAAGTCATGCACAAATTTCTAATAATAACTAGCTAATTCAAGGAAACTTCTCACTTCAAACACATTTTGTAGAACAAGTCATCCTTCACTACTGAGATCTTGTTAGGATCCATTGAAATTACATCTTCAAAAATAGTGTGTCCCAAAAATAAAATGCTACTCAGCCAAAACCCACAATCATTGAGCTTTCTAGATAGTCTCTCCTTCCTAGTGTCTCCAAAACTATCCATAAGTGTTAAGCATGTTCCTCTTTCATTTTGGAATACATCAATAAATCATCTATGAACATCACAACAACCTTATCTAAATATGGAGCAAAAAGTTGATTCAATAAGTTCATAAAAGTAGTAGGTGCATTCGTTATTCTGAATGGCATCAATAAGAAATCAAAATGTGATACGGAGTTCAAAAACCTATCTTAGGAATGTTTGACTCTTCTATTTCACTTGGTAATAACCAAACTTAAGATCCACTTTGAAAATTACTCTAGTTTCACCAAGCTGATCGAAAAAATCATCAATCTTCAATAGTGGGAATCGATTCTTAATAGTGATTCTATTCAATCCTCTATAGTAATGTGTAATCTGTTGTCTTCATCCTTCTTTCTAATCAAAAATACTAGTGCACCCAAGGTGAATTCTTTGGTTTAATAAATTTTTTAGATTTCAATTCATCCAACTAATCTTTCACTTCCTCTAACTCTGCTACCCATTTGATATAAAGATAGAGAGATAGATGTGGTACTAAGAATGAGGTTAATAGCAAGCTCTAAATTTTGTCGGTTTCAAGATATTGTTGCTCCCATTGAATTCGAACATCTAATATCTTGAAAACGATACTCCACTTCCGACAATTAATAATTGCATAGAAGGTACTTTGACTCAGTTTTCCAGAGACTATGATTATGACCATAAGCCATCACTTGAGATTGTTAATGGATTGATATAGAATTTCCTCTTACAAACTGCTACTAGATAAAATCTAAATATCTAACTAGAAATAATATCCCCACTCCTCATACTTATATTATTTTAACATTTATGTCCTCAAGGGTGAAGCAACATTATTTATAAAATAATAATAAAGTAAATTTATTTACATAGAAAAATCATATTTATATATATAGTTGTATTTAGCCCGAAATAGTTTAACAAAATTAAATTTATTTTGAGTCTGTTGACTATAATGATATCAAAGTCCGTTCAAATCACTTGAACTGACTTAAAGAACCTAGGCTTTGCCTCCACTTGTAATGCTCCACTTTTTGAAATATGAATAACTGGAACATTTCGGTATCGAATAATGACTCGACAAGCCTCAATAAATATTACAGTCACATTACAACAAAAATATGAACAATAAATAACAATAATTTTTCAGTCAAAATAATAATAAATTTTTTCACCATACATAAATTCAATAGAATGAAGCCATGAAACTAAATAATTTGTCACATGCACTTAAAGATCTCTTAAAAGGAAAATAGTAAACAAGAAAAACCATCAATCTAATAGCTCTACTTGCTTCTAAAAGTAAGTCAAGTTCTATTCTATTTCTGGTGGAACTATTTCTTGATAAAGATCTGTGTCTAGTAATGCATAATCAGGATCGTCATTAAAATAATCAAATAATATATAGTAAAACATGTGAAGACAATAATATCTTGGAAATATAGAAAGTCATTTGCAAGTAGAATGGTGGAAAATCTAATATCAATCATATTATGTAGTTTATCATTAATCTTTCAGGTAACGTCTTTTAATTAATGTATTTGGATAGTTAGAAAGATATTAATTTGGCTAGTTTGAAAACATCTCTGCGTATTCCCAGAAAAATAGAATAGTAAATTTGATTAAAAATTATCTCGATCCTCTCAAAAAGGTAAATAGTGATAGTTTTGATCGGAGTCTATCACGATCATTCCATATAGAAAATAGTGACAGTTTTGATTGGTGCCTATCACGATTATCCCAAAAAGGGAAAAATGGCACAGTTACGTTCAACTATTAAATTATATAAATTCTTAATTTTTCCCATAAACCTATTGTATGTTAATTTCTGTATAAGTTGTTTAGTTTAGTAAATTCAGGTCACTATATGGATCGATGATCATCATTGAAATTCAGCAATCAGTATTCAGCAATAGTAACATTAAGTAACAATGTAACAGTAATATTAGTTGTTCATAGAACATAAAATATGTTAATATAATATTGCCTTTAATATATTTTCCATGTGTGTTTATATTAGCAAATCATAATGGATAATTTTAGGTCTCCAATTTGAATGGACTCCAACCTACGACACCATTCTAATCGTTACTTTTAACTAATTTGTGTTTCCTACTGCACTATGTGAAGTCTTAGAATTGCTATTTATTTCTTAAACCATAGAAGATTTTCTTTTTTCAATGCTTTTGAATCTTCTTTTTGTCTCGCTATTTTAGGATAGGAATTTTGCTTGTCATGATTTGCAAAGATAGGAATGCGAGGCATTGTCATTTTTTCAAATCTTATTTTATTTTAAAATAGAATTAAATTAATAAGTATAGATTAAATGAACAAGAATTTAGTGTATGGGCAAATATACTTGGTGACCAATTTTGTTTTTCTTTTATCGCAAATAGCATAAGAGAATAATGCATATGTATAGGTAATGGAGCAATAAAAGTTATTTTATTTTAAAATTTAAATTTACTTGATGGATGATGGAAGAATAAATAAACTTTAAAACTCATACTTTTTTTTCCTAAATAAGGTAAGAAGTATTTGCTCTATAAACTATGCATAATCTAAATTTTTATGTATATTTCAATAAGAAGATATCATCTACAATTGAACATAAAAATCAATCTGTACATCATCATATAAATATAATACATATTGTTAGTCTGATGTTGAGTGAGTTGGACTCACCTTAGTCTTGGTCTAAATTGAATCTATATCTTTGGTTTGAATGATGATAAAATCTTTAAAGATGCTTCTAGACTCTGGCTAAAATTCTCTGTTATTTTCTCCCCCTATTTCTCTTTTTTTTCCCTCATGAACATTCTCTCATTTTTTCCCCCTACTTTGAAAAGTAGAGAGATGATTGGGTTTCTATTTAGTTAATGAAGTTTAAATAATTATAATAGATTCATGCAAGTTAAAGAAAACCAAATGACTAATTATTAGATAAGAGCCAATATAAAAATTTAGTTTTTATTTAGATTCAATATCTATTTAGACTATTATCCAGTCTTATAGAATCACTTTTTTTGTTAAAATAAACTTGATTAATCCTTCTCAAAATTATTAGATAAGAACCAATCTAATTTATTTATTTATCTATTTAGGAGTTAGGATCATATTTGACTTTTATTTCTATTTATCTTTTGTAAATCTTCTTTTTTCACAAAATATTATTTTTAATAAATTAGAAAATTAGAAAATAACACATGAGAATAGTGGTTATCATAGATGGCATACAAGACTTTAGGTGTGCAGGAAGATTAGGAATTTTTTTATTTTCATTCTAATATTTACATTTTTTTCTCATTTTTAACTTTTAGGATTTTTGGGTTTCTTTATTTATACTTGGGGTAGCTTTTAGGTTTTTTGAAAATAAAATTAAAATTTTAAAAAAAAAATTCTCCAATAAATCGAGCTAATAGAAATAAAAAAGTAAATGTAGATTTGAGATTTGATAGAAAAATAGATTGGATAATTCACTTAGAATTTTATGAAAAAAATTAGAATTTAATAAATAAATATCACTAATGATAATTTTGAGGCAATTATATATTTATTTTCCACTTCACAATGCTTTATTAGGTTAAGGATAAATAACAATAATAATAAAATAATAGAGTAGTCTTTTCTCTCTAAAAAACAATAATAATAATAATAAAATAGAAAAAAGGAATGAAGAGGTGAGTTGGTATTAAGACAATGAAACTTTATAAATAAATAATTTTTGTAAAAATTGCTAATTAGTTGGGTATTTATACCTAGTAAGTATGAATATTCACACGAATGTTATTTTTAAGAAATAGTGTATGATCTGAGTTATGGGGTATTTGTGCCTAAACAAGCATGAATGTTCACAAGAAGGGTGAAATATTCACAAAAAATAAAAGTAAAATTAAAATATTCAGAGAACAAGATGAATCGAAAGTTAGAGTTTGTGTCTAAACCAAAATAAACTATCCCGCATGTATGTAGATATATTGGAGCCAAAAAATTATTTATTCATATATATTACATGATATGATTTAAATTTTTGATTAAAATATTAAGTGTATTTGATATGAAATTTACTTTGAAATATTGATGATCTAAATGCATTCTTGAATTTGTAGATTAGTAATATTAATTGCAAAAAATGTCAAAAAGATTTTTTCTTTCATTTGTATATAAAATTATGTTTTTCTTGATTTTTAGTTATCCTAATTTTTCTTTTCTTTATTCTTTAATATATCTTCTTCACGATGTTTCAGGGTAACATCTCTAAACCCTCACAAGACACAACTCGTCAATTAGGATAAACTAAGGATTTAACGGCTTGTTTATATACTAAATGCACTCACAATTTGTAAAAAAGTGAGTTAGAATTTTCTTTTTCTTTTTAGGTCTAGATTTTTCTGAAGACTAGTAAACGATAGGTGTAGAGATATTATAAGTACCATATATTACATATTTATATCCTTTATCATATCTATTTTTGTCCATAAATAATATTATTTGGGTATATTTAGTGAGCTTTGCAGTAAAATCTATTGCTAAAAGGATTTGGCATGAAATCAATAGAAGACCAAGAAAACCGGTTCAAAAAAGAGCATAAGAGAAGAAAACTACATAAACACAAAAGTAGAAGCTATCAAATGAGAAACCAAGAGAAGAGCTAAAAAAGCAATTGACCAGAAGCCGAAGCCCACATTTAGAGCTTTTGCTACTAAATAGCGGCAAAGTGGAGCCCAAACCTTATGTGCTTTCTTTAGCTGACTCAGATGTCGTGATGTGGGTACAAGAGTTGTAAATGTTTAAATGTATCCCAACACTCAAACAATGGTTCATCTTCTTTCTAATGAAAATAGAGAATTTGTTTTCCTATATAATTTGTTCGATGTGATGGAAAGAATTCCTTTAAGAATTCTTTTTGCATCTTATCTCATCTTCTTATTGAATTGGGACGTAATGAATGTAGTTGTGTTTTCGCTTTATTATTTAAGAAGAATGGAAAAAGCTTAAGTATTAGTTACTTTGTAGTAATATTTTGAAAATTAATAGTAGAACAAATCTCTTCGAATTCTCGAAGATACGACTATGGGCTCTCTGAATCCATCCTATGAAATTTAGATAAGTGTTGAACTGCTACAAATTTAATTTCGAAGTGTCCCATATTCATAGAAAATGTTATGCATGAAGGTTGAGTCATCATATCAAGTTGTAGATAATTTCGTAAAGACCTTCCATTACCTCCATGATGTATATTATTATCATTTGTGTTGTTATCTCCAAATCCGTTATTATTATTATTATTACCATTATTCATATTGTTATTATTATTAGTGCTCATGTCATCAGGTGTTTGGTGGATTGGAAGTGTTATAAGTTCTCCTCCAACTGGTCATGCAAATTCAGAATCACAAAAATTAATGACGTAAAAACCATAATCTATACTAGAGTGTAACACTATAGTATTGATCCCTGGTAACAACGCCAAAAACTTAACTGTCATCTAAATCATATACTTTCAAGTGCAAGAGATCGAATAATTAGTACAAAGATAGTAACCCAAGATCATTCTTTCAAGGTCATTTTGATTATTGTGTTGACACTAAAAAAAAATTACCAACTTAAAAATAAAGATTGAATTTTTATAGCTAAAAGTAAAATTAAGGATTAATTACTTTAAAATAAAATTGGTTGGTCAGATAAGTGAACACCCCTATAAAATAATTTACTATATGTGCTTATACTTATTTATCTCAGTTGTATAGATCATGTAGTCTTCCTATAACCAAAAAATATCATTAAAACATAAATCAAAAAAAAATTCAAACATAGTATTTTGAGTTACTTTCCCCAATTAAACTTATATGTATGAGTTTATCTAAGCATACAATATAAATAAAAAAATAAACATTCAAAGTCTAGCATACACCGTGTCTAAAGAGTCTACGTTATATAAAAAACTAAGCAACAAATATATCGTCAAATAATAAAAAATCAAAGACTCAAAATCATATCTTAATCCTTTCACAGATAATATGGAATCAAAAATATCAATTTTACATAAATCAACTAAAAATAATAAGCATATAAAAACATATACTAGTAAATTATTTAGGATTTGTTATCTCATCTGAACAAACACAAGAATTTAGCCACTCATGCTCATCATAACCATGAATAAAGAAAAAAAATTCTTTTATTGATTTATATGAAAGATACAAAAATTAAAATGTCTGATATCTCTCTATTGTTGCCTCTCTATTGATGCATAATCCTCCTCTTCTTTTTTTTTTCAAATTGTTAATTACATTGGACATTTTTAGCCTCTTACAAAACTCTAGTATGAATTATATTTTAAAGGAAACTCTATTTTCTCTCAAAAAACACCAAAACATTAAACTGCGGATGTGGCTTTCCAATGCCCCTTCAAAAGCTGCTCTCAGGTATGCATAATAGTAGATGGCTGTTGACAATTAGCAGATGGTTGTCGACAGCAAGACCTGTAAATGCACAATTCTAAGATAATATTTGAGATACGCTTCGATTTTTTGATTTTCCTTGCATATAAAATCCCGCAAAAAGACTACAAAACACTAGAAAAATATCAGAGTGGAAAATTTGATTAATAAAAATAATTTTTCATTAATTTTCTGCATTAATCATAAAAATCAGATTACTCGTGCATAAAATAAACTAAAATAATTACACTTTTCAAGTAATCAATCTTTCTAAAATAATTAAAAAGATATAATTTTTCTATGATAAACATTAAAAGATGATAATTTGTAGATCTCATGATTTGATAGGTTATACTTAGGCTTTCTATTGATAGCCTATACTTAGTTAGGATTTGGAATTGTTGCTTTTGATTTTATTTATAGAAATATCTATTGATATAGTTTACTTTTATGAAAGTCGCAAACATTAATGAGTTATATTTTCATGACACTTGATAATACTTAGGGTGATTGAATAAAAGTTAAATTAAAAAGATCTTTTTTTGATATAATCATAATTGTTTATGTTAAACAGATATGAGGAAGATAATAAAAAGAGTGCTCGATTTTGAACAATAGATTCAATGTCCTAGGCTAACTTTAGAATAACTAAAAGCACATTATTTTCATATTAGATCATATTAGTTAACTTGCTAGGATAATAAAATAAAAGTGACATTGCAAAATATTGGAGATCCTTATAGAAACGACCTGTAAAATGCTACAACTATAGTGTGCACTTGTAGTAAATTTATCACATTAGCGGACACGGCTAAGCCATCAGTCACATAATTGTTCTTTGTCTCCAAGGCATAGATGTAATTAGCTAATACTTCATTTGTACTAGTGAGCAGTTATTTTCCTTTTCCATCGGACCCTAGCATTAACACGAATAAAAGTCTTGATTTTGATTTAACTTATAGCTTTCCCTTTCTAGGCTGATCTATCCGAATTTTTCATGTTCGATATAGGAGATTCCATCTCGTTTGTGAAAATCTTGAAATCTCATCTTAGTTACTCATCTCTATTCGAATCTCTTCGTTCAATAAGAAATCTAAGGAAAGACATTCTATTGATATGGATTTTTATAGTTATTTTATGATCGTGAGACTGTAGACATAAATGGAACAATCAGCTAGAGCAAGAGTGCCAAACGCATATTCCTAGGAGAGCGCACCAAACGGCACGTGTGCCTCCTAGGCACATGCATCACAAGTGAACGCATGCCAGGGAGCATGCGCCTCCAAGTTGGACACATCCTTGGCACACACGCACAAGAGCATGCACGCCTCCTAGGTGTGTGTATCCCAAGAGCGCACACCCAGGAGAGTGAGTGCATCCAAAATGTGCAAGCCCAGGAGTGCATGCGCATCCCAGGAACATGGCGTGGGCAGTTAGGAGCGCGACATGTACATCCCAGGTGTGCAGGCCCCGGACCGCAGTGCGTTGGACCACAGTGCGCGTGTCCAGGAGAGTGCAACTAGATGCGCGGTATCAGTTCCACTAGCACGTTGCAATACTCCACTAAAAATTTGGAAGAATATATAACTCCCCACTCTCTCATAACATAAGATTAGATACTCTGATTATGGAGAGATTGAGAAAGAAAATCTGGGACCATTTACTCCCCAATGCTATAAATAGCCCTTTCCAGATTAAGATTAAAAAGGGATGATGCAATAGAAAAGTTCATCCATCAAAATAGAGAAGAATCTCAGCTATTTCTCCCAAAAAAACACAGTTATCTCTGTGGAAAGATCTTGAGCATGGATCAACTAAAGCCAACGAGCTTCGGATAATCTATGGAAGACAAGATCTATCTTCCCTCATGAAGAGAGCCCACAAAAATAAAAATGAAAAGAGTCATATCTTTTCTTCTGCTATAATATGAAATTAAGATTTGTACGTTTCTTTTTATTTAATGTAATCAATTTGTAATGGCAATGGATGAGAACAACAAGATTTCGACATACAGGAGATGATGACAACAGTGGGAGATTCTCTCCACTGAAGAGAGCAGTGGTGCAATCCTGACATTTATCTAAAGTAAGCACGACCAACCAATCTCATTGTTAACTCAGCTAGTAGAAGTGAAACAAGTCCAACGAAGAAGATATGAAGCCCAATGGGAATGCCTCAATGTCGCGAAAGAGACAACACCCAAAGACGCTAGCACATTAGCCCACGTGCAAGGCTAAGCACGCAGGTAGGCCCAAGTGCCACACAACTGCGTGCAAACAGAATCCACACGCTAGTGCAGGTAGACGCTTGCACGACCAATGCTACCACACAAGTAGGCACACACTACCTGCGCACTCGCACAGGCAAGAGTGCATGTGGATCACATCCACACACAAGCACATGCGCTACCAGCACGTCTGTGCTGCTAGTGCGTGTAAGGGTCACGAGCCTGCATAGGCAGGCATGCATGCCAGTGTAGGCTGGTGCATGCAAGTCATGTAGCCACCTGTGCATGACAGGCAAGTGACAGGTAGGCATGCGAGGGGCATGCGCCCTCACAGGCAGGAGCTCAAGGGCTGCATATTTGTGTAGTCTAGCACGCACTCGAGACATGCTCATAGACAACTTTGCACACTTCTGTGTTGTTCTACTTTTACTTCTGGATGTCCAATCATTTCTGGAGTGGTTCTACCCCTATGTAACTCAACATGGTTCGTGGGGGGCAAATTTAATAATCAATATTGGATAACTAATATTTTTCAGTATTCATAAAGAACAGAAAGAAAAAACGTTGAAATACCATTGGAAATACTGTTAAGGATCTATTAATATGAACAATACCTTTCAATTTGGAGAATATCATGAATACCTAATAACCACCAACACGATAACCATGACGAAATGCTACGAGCACATTTATCTTTCATATTAGAAAAAATGTCCATAATAATGTTAGCATAACGCATGAAGATGCATCCATCCAAATTCTCTGTAGTGGTATTAAGAAAGATAGTCCTCATGTTTGTAATAATGTTAGCATACCGCATGAAGATGAATCCATCCAAATTCTCACTAGTGGTATTAAGGAAGATAGTCCAAATTCTCTCTAGTGGTATTAAGGAAGATAGTCCTCATGTTTGTAATCACATTTGGATATACTCAAGATATTACAACCCTTCGGTTGTTCAAGTAGAAAAATTCGTACCACATGGTGCTCAAGGCTCAGGCCCATCTGAATCAAATCAGATGTGAGGCTCAGTACCATGTGAACCAGAATAGACATAGAGCTTAACCTCGCATAAATAACTTAATACATTATCCTTGTATATATGAAGCTAAAAAACCTTGCACAGCCCACCTGAGGGGTAGGCTCGTGTTTCTGGAGGGCTCTTGTTTTTGCACGGCCCACTCAGGGGGTAGGGCCCATTTTCAGGAGAGCTCTTATTTATTACATAGCCAACATGTAGATCAAGATTATAATCTTCGGTCAGACTCAGTTGCAGCATGCAGTCCTAATGAAGCTCAGACACAAGGAGTGACTAAAAGTGACATCTGACCCACATCCAAAGTGAGGTTTAAATAACTTATTCTTGTTACATAGCTCAATATAATAAAATTGACTAGGGGCCATCCATACAACGTACAGTCCAACCTAAAAAAAGAGCTCTCTTTCTTAACCATAAAGTAACTCTCATGTATAAGAAAGGTGAACATAATTATCCAAAGAAATGCCAGATCTTCTTCTGTCACATGATTTGTGCCAGTTTTAATACACACACATGTGGCATAGCCCACTGTATTGGAGGTAGTTACTACTCAATCTTTTGTTTCAGATGAGGCTATGTCCATCATCAAAGTAATAGCCAATATGACAATCTGCAATAATATTCAGATATTCAAAGAAAAAATAGACAAGTATCCGGGGCAAACTCATATCCTTGTCAAATCTGGAGGTCGTCTTCTAGACTTTGAAGACACTTCTGCCTAATGCGGGCTTAACAAACAACCGAAGAATTAATTCTTTCCTCTGCATTAAGAATTAATTCAATATTTGACTAGGGGTCATGCATGAGATCAATGAAGTTCTAAAGGCTCTCCCTTTTCTCATATGATTTATGAGGCTTATAGCATGACAAACAACTAAACTAACAGAGCTCTCCTCCAAGACAAATATCTGTCTTGGTAGGAAATCTCTCATAAGTTCAACTAAGTTGAAAACTAGTTAAGAATTTTTGGTTTTGCGGTTGAAAATATTCTTATTCAACCAAGAAGACGCCTATCTTACTATCCATCTAGAAAATGAAGATATGCAACTCAAACAACTCAAGTTTCACATAGAGTACCTCATCCTCCATAACTAACACTCGCATGTCTCAGCTTGCATGTGAGGTTTGTCATGACATTCGCGTGTCTAAGTCTACACAGGAGGCTCAAGTTGGCATTCTTGTGTTCTAATTATTGCACGAGGCTCATTTTCGGGGTTGCATTCTTTTTGCACCCAAGATAGAGAACACGTCTTATCTTCAGAGTCGTGTAACCTATAAGGCACACGTGAAAAAGGCAACCTCTCTAAAGCTCTCTCGGAATCAAAGTTATGCAATAACAATGTTAGGTCAAAGCCCACTGCAAAACTAAAGCTTCGTGTTGTTGGCAAAATTTTTGAGAAAAGAAAAGAAAAAAGAGATACATAATTCAAGCTAAAACGGCTAACACGAAGAACATCTGTCATAAAGAAATCCACGAAAGGCTAAAATGCAACTCTCACAAGAGTCGTGCTTTATTTCCAAGAGTCAAGAAACTCAAGCTAGCCAAAATGCGATCTTCATCTAGAAAGACCCATGTATTGGGCTAAATAACGGCTAAAAAATGTAGGCCTCAGGGTCGCATTTTGTCCTCAAAACCTTAAATAAATATAAAGTTATCCACGTGGACTCTGAATTGTATTTCAACTAAAATGCGGATCTAATCCGCGACTCAAATGCATGATCGTGTTATGGCCCACAGAATCTTATAAAAACTAAAGATAACAACGTTTCAGTACAAATGTGGGCCCAACTGAGAAGCTAACTCATGGATCATCAATTAAAGAAAGATCTATATTCTAAACTATCTTTTTAGCTCTTTATTAGACCTAAATATAATTAAAATGTAAACCCTAGAGTATCTCATTTTTACTCCAAAGTCTCAAAGGATAAGAAATACCCTCATTTATACCCAAACGCGGGTCTAATTAAGCAAGACACGTTGTTGAGAGCTAAAATGTAGATCATAGAGAGATCCACATTTGACCTTTCTTCAAAGCTCATATTTAAAGCTAAGTATAGCCAAAATGTGGGCTCCAAATATTTACGTTTTCATTCTAGAGCCTCAAGAGATGAAAATCATCTACAATGACGGTCAAACGCGGGTTTGAGCATGCCAGGCAAGCTACCAAGAGCTAAAATGTGGATCTAAAGGTTGAGATTCGCGTTTCAGTTATAAATCCAGAGGATTAAAGACGTTAGTTATAAATCCTAGAGGATTTAATACAAATCCAATGAATTAATAGAAAAAGAATTAATCTTCAAATCAAGGAGACCATTAATTGGATAGTTACACCAATTCAAAGGTCTCCAGACCTCTATAAATGGCCAAAGATTGGGCTAGAGAAGAGGTTGGTTACACACACCTGGTTATCACTATTCGCTCAATTAATCATCCCAACTTGAGTACTTGTGCTAAAAATTTAGAACCATTGCATTCAAAATCTTTATAAAAGTTGTCAACTGAAGAACTTGTACGGAATGTCAATGGAGAGCAGGAACATTCTCCATGACTACAATAGAGCCCAGTATTAAACAAAGAGAAAGTTAGATATCCTCATCTTCTGTAAACAGAAAACCGTTCTAATTGTAATCTTTTATCGAGAAGTTTCAATAAAAATTTAATTTTATGGCAAACAGAAGATTGGTGACTCTGCTGAGGAGCCCTATCATCTCCGATGATATGGCCATAACCCAATCCGATAAAATCCCAGTTGGCACCATAGTCGAGTCAATCATCATCAAGTTCAACCAAGAGAAGTATGAGGAATTCCTCAGAATTCCTCTCCTCTGACTCCACGAGCCCAAGATCATTGCAGAAATGTTGCAACATCTCAACCAACTTACCTCTAATGAGATTCTAAAAATTACAGTCCTACCAAAGGACTCTCTAGACTAGTTTGGTCTCAAAAGAGAGATTTCTCCTTCATCAGCACAAGACTCTGGGTCTGTCCCACTCGAGACCCGCATTGATCCAAAGGAAGTGGATCAGGATCCGTGCAATAACAAAAGGAAACGACCATTCTCTTGATACTGAAACAAGGTTCCTCTCACTTGCGCCATGAGAAGGAACTTGAGGAGAAGCAAGGTTCGCGCCTTCTGCAGAGCTATGAAAGAGATACCAATCATCATGGAACAGCCATGCAAAATTCCAATTCGTGTATGGTGACCAAAAAGCGAAGTCATGATCCCCAATAAGAAGCTAGACTAAGATGCAGATGGGTTCACTCGCATTTTTTACAAGAAACACTGCTCGCCCACCAAGTATATATTTGACTATAAGCGCAAAGTTTACATCTGTGATTCCCAAGCCAATCGCAGACCTCAGGATCACATTTTTGAAGCAAAACGCGGGCCTTAGGGTCACATTACAAAAGCCAAACGCGGGCCACATACACACATTCTTGAAGCTAAATGCGGATCTCAAATCTACATCTCAACAGAAGCCAAACGCGACCTTTAGGGTCACATTCCTAATAGAAAATTTAGCCTCTAATACTCATGAACTTTCAGTCCTAGTCTTACTAGCTTCATCAGGAGTTCACTCTCCAGTCAATAGGCTAAAGTTAAATTTTCTCCAAGTATTTTTAAGCTATCCAAAAAAATATTATTTGGAGGAGATGTTGTCTCTCCTAACAATTCCACAAGTTTCAATACTAGAGACTTTAGGGAATTTCTCAATAAAAAAAGAGAAAAATCTCAAGTATCTCACTGTCATTATGAACAATTAATCAATGCGATGCTATCTAATTGTCGCTGTGTTGCAACTCCTACAAAATCGTCTGTCTTTAATAGACTCGTGCCATCTCCAGTCTAACCTTCAAAGAGAAGACAGCGCACCATCAAACAAGAATTCTCTGAACCAGAGTATCCCAAGTATCATCCAACATGATATCTTCGGGAGGAAAGAAGAAGAAGAAGAAGACGAGGAACATTCCTCGATTAGACTCATCAGGCTCTAAGCACTCTTCTGATTTGAAGAGTGTGTTCAGCAATATTGGGGATGTCTTTTGAAACCCGACTTCTGAAGGGAGTAACAATACTATTGGATTATCATAAGAAGGTCGAAATCTCCTTCGATGAGGAAGAAACAAAAAACTCTGCTGTTACATAATCTCAGACCTCTGACTCATTTCTTGAAAAGTCTACCTCTTCACATATGGCACAGGGAAATCCTAAAGAATTTATGAAGAGAATGGATGAACAAGAAAAGATTATCCAGCAATAGTAGGAGACTATACACGAGATCAGGAGAATTCTCCAATTCCTTATCAAAGAGCAAACAAAGGACAAGGGAGAATCTTCCTCTAAAAGTTCTCGTATTCTGAGAAAAAGGGAAGAGATAATAAAATGAACCTCGTACTCCTCTTAGAAGTACTGGTGGCGAGAAACAAAATGAAGAAGAAGATAACTATTCTGAACACTCTCTCCATCAATCCCAGAATTCAAAACATGAAGGCAATCTGCATGTTGCCCTCATGGAGAGTTTCTAGAATTAGCTCAATGCTCTGGTTCAGAAGAGCAACTTGCAAGAGCTGGGAGTCATAAGACCGTATCGATGCAGTGGGAGAATACACCATTTCAAGAAAATTACAAGCCTCTGAAGCTCAAGTCTTCTGTTGTATAGGGTCGCCAATCAACACCTTTACTATTTCTAGTCTCAAACAAGATATTTGACTGGAAATGACCCGATCATTACATGAGTTTTCCTTAGTACCTTCACAGGTCTAGCATTTGAGTGGTTCCAAAGATTGGAGTCAGAAACCATTAACTCATGAAACGATATGGAAAAGTCTTTCTTGACCAGGTTCTATGAAGATGATGTCGGGATCTCTATGCCAGCACTCTTCGCCATAAAGCAAAAGAAGGGGGAGTTGGCTCGAGACTTCATAAAAAGATTCAAGAATGATTCTTTAAGATGTCCACATGGAATTCCAGAAAATATTTTAGTGTAGACCTGCAGGCATAACTTCTCTACTAAAGTTCTCGCCAAGATGGGGGCTGTGAAGTCTTCTACTTGGAAAAAATTATCAATAAAAGCTGAAAAAGCCAAAGAAATTTCACAACGGTTTGAGGCTGAAGGAGGAAGAATAGGAAAATCCTAAGTTCTTCTCAGAAAATGATGAAAAATACGGGATATAATCTATCTGACGGTAGGGGGTTGAATTTTGAAAATGAAGAAGAATTATGCTTCAACCTTTTATTCCAAAAGGAAAGATGTTGAATTATTATGATAAAACTAGTAGGTGGTTGGGATATGTTACCACTTCTGAAATCTTTTCAGAAACAAATTTTAAAGAACACTGATATAATCATTCATCTGAATCATTATATTAAGTGTTGGAACCATTTTTCAAAAGTCTCCATCAATATGGTCTCCACAGACCAAAAAAGAAGAGGATGAAGAGTTGCCACTAATCAAATGGAGTTCACTTACAAGGGGAAGCCCATTTCTGAGCAGCTCCACCGGAACTTTATAAGACAAAGTTTCTTCCAAGAGATTCAATTCTATGGTGATGCAATCACTATTTTATGGCCCGTTATTTTATCAATTCCCCCAGCAGAGTACAGCAAATGAAGATAAACTAGCTTGCCACTAACATGTAGCTCCACACACCAACTGGGGGTACCAAATGAAAATTAATCCTATGTCTCTATGACTAAGAATAGAGGAAAAGTTTGGCATGTAAAGCCCAAATGAAATTCTCACCAACCTATCGTATTGGAGGTAAAAGTATAAACTGTCCAATGTTACTAAAGCAATGGAAAGAGAATAAGTTTCTCGCCAACCCATCATGCTAGAGGTAAAAGCATGAACTACTCAAAGATGCTAAGATTAAGGAAAAAAGAAAAGTTTGGCATGTAAGCCCAAATGAAATCCTCGCCAACCCATCGTGCTGGGGTAAAAGCATAAACTACCCAATGCTACTAAACAATAGAAAGAGAATAAGTTTCTTGCTAACCCATTGTGCTGAGGTAAAAGTTTGAACTGCCCTAAGTCGCTAAGGCTAGGGGAAGAGGAAAATTGGCATGTAAGTCCAAACGAAATGCTCGCCAATCTTATCATGCTGAGGGAAATAGTATGGTTAGTCCAACGCAAACGGTAATTGGTAAAGGCTAATCAAAATCATTTATAGCTGAAGCTTTGCTAAAAATTCTATGAACCTATCATATTAATCTCTTATCTCTAACAAATACAAAATTTATTTCTACCAAAATTTGTCAATTTAACAATTACCTCTGACAAATCAAATTCCATTTTTACTAAAAATTTGTCAACTTAAAAATTACCTCTGACAAACCAAATTCTTTCTACCAAAAATTTATCAAGTTAAAAATTACCTTGACAAACCAGATTCATTCCACCAAAAATTTGTCAAGTTAAAAATTACTTCTGACAAATCAAATTCATTCCACCAAAAAATTGTCAAGTTAAAAATTACCTCTAACAAGCCAAATTCCTTTTCCTCTGAACTTAGCTAAGTTAAAAATTTATCTCTGACAATTCAAAAAACTGTTATAATATAAGTCACTGAATAGCTGAAATTACAATTTATTCAGGAAAGTAAATGATTACTTCTATCATGCTTAAGAAAATTATATATTGTCACAAATCTACTTGGACGTTTGAATACTGACTCTATATTGTCAAGTTAATAATTACCTCTGGATAATATACAAAAGAGTCAATGATATATCAAGTTAACAGATATATCTAATCATCAGCATCAAATCCATTCATCAAGTTAACAAGTACCTCTGAATGAATGACAAACAAAATATTTCCATTCTCAAAATATTTTCATTCATTATAAATTGATTACAAGAGCTCCTAGAAATCATAGAATATCAAGAATATACAAACTATTGAGTCAAGAGAGCCTTGTTTTTTTTTCCTCAACTTCCCTCACCTCCAATTGAATAGCCTCATAAACTTGAATAGTGTCCTGTCTCTGCAGTTCTTCTACACTGACAGTCAAGTTGTTCACCGGATCCGATTTAAGCACCTTCAATTATATCTGTTCAGTCAAGAGAGTTCTATTAAGATCATCATGCTGCCTAGATAAGTCAATGATGGTCTTGAAGTGAAGAAGTTGTGAGTGTAGGAAGAGAGACAACGAAAGTAGATGCAACTCCAGTAGTTCCAATAATCGGGCATAAGTGGGGAAGCAAATTCTTTAAAAGTGAGGTAATCCTTGTTGCGTTCTAAGATGAAGTAGTAACTTAAGTAGGAGCAGCAACTTCAATAGGAGGTGCAACTTTGAATATAGTCTCAATAAGAGTCATCGTTTTAGTAGCCTCAACAGAAGTAGTTACCTCATACACAACAGTAGTAGAAGCAACCCAAAATACAACCTCAGTAGGAACAACTCGGGCACAAGTTCTGAGGCCAGAGTAGGAGATGGCATTTCTAAAAAAATGAAAAAGTCAAAATAAATGATAAAAAATGGCTAAAATTATGTCGTACATGGTGAAAAACCTAAGGGTTGAGCACTTGATTCTCTAGGGCCGTACACCTTGGCTCTTTCTTCTGCCGTCATAAAAGTGTATTGGCTTTGATTTTATGGAGGGGTGGAAGAATGAATATCATCACTGTCGACATCATCATCACCTGAATAATCAAGGTTTTCTAGTGAATCAGAAGATGATACCAAACCCCCACTCTACAAACCAATAAAAATAAAGTCATGGATTTGGTGAAAGAAATCAAATTTTAAATTAAATCAAGTGAAAACTTACGATTTTGGTCAGCATTTGTAGTTTGGTTATCTCCAGGCACTACCACTGAAGAAGAATTTGATATATGAACCTCTCCAACAACTTGCACCTTATCATCGTCAATAATTTGGATTGTTGGAGGAGCAGGAGTTGTAGTATCTTTTACGATTATATGAACAAACCCCTCTGAACCTGCCTGCACTCCTGTAAGAGGAGGTTCAGTAGCAGACAAAGACTCAGTCACTGGAATAGTGGAAGGAGCCTCTATGGTTGATTCACTGGAAAACTCGGATACTACTTGAGTGCCCTCCTCAAACCTAATAACAGGGCCTTGAACGACGGTGCTACTGAATGAGGGTTAATTCACTGGGAAACTCAACACTTCTTTGATATACGAGGGTGCAACCTTAGTTCATCTTCTTCTTCCTGATCTTCCTCAGCAGTTTCAAAACTGTTGCACCAGCCTCAGCTAAAATGGATTCTAGAATGATTGGAAGATCATGGGACCGTTTTTGTCCTTTTCTTCTAATGACAATCTTCTGAGGAGGAGATTTCATCCCTGAAGATGGTCCTTCTACCACAAGGGAAGTAGGAACTATAATAGTTGATGTTGTCGGTTGATATGCTGGTGTCACTGTGGTGTCCATGTCATCTCTTGATTCATCTTCTTCACTATCGTGCCCATGGTCAAACTCATCTAACCCAGAAACCCTTATACGACCTTCCTCTTTCTTCTGGGAATACCATGCTTCAATATCCCAAAGGTAGGTGCTATTCACATTAAAGTTGGGGGGAATTGAGCGGATGATAGAATACCAGCTACAAAACCAAAAGAAGTGTACAAATTTGGAGTCTTTAGGGGTAAACTGAATCTGGTCTTTGTGCCACCAACAATAAACTTGCCCTAGCTCCTTCAAACAAGTTACCTACAAACTTGATAGATGTATTTGAATTTTCAACATATAGTTTGTCGTATCCAAATTGGCAAGAGAAACGATTGTGATAATATGGTTCAATGTAACAAACATTCCCTATGTGGAGAACCAAATGCCCAGAATGAATACTTGTTAGCCACCAAAAACATACAGAAGATAGAGTGGTAAAATGATCTGCACCAAGCGAGTCTGAGAATTCTTCACCATTATCAGCATTGGAAAAATAAGGAAAACACTTATATAAATAGTAGTTACCGTAATACTGAAGATGTTTATGCACCATGGCCATATAGTGACCTTTCCATTATGACCTCTCGTAATGTTGGACTACTGGCCAGCTAGGGTCCGTTTGAGGATGGATTGGACTCATCAGTGTAGGGTAATGCAAGATAAAGCAAGCTATCAGATATATGTACGAAAGCTCTATTATGGATTCGGGGTCTTGATTTTTGAAGATCCATCTTTATCATAGACTTTTCTAACCTTGCAAAACTTATTTGTCAACACACTCAGCCCATTCTATATGTCGTAAACCATCGCTGAAAGTAAACTGAGTGGACGACTGTGTGCAAATAGACTGCTGAATATACTATCCAACTAATAAATCTTCTTTTGGCGCTGTTGGGACCACACAAACTTTAGCCATAATATCAAGTAACCTACCGGCAAAGCCGGATCTAACAGCTGATGTTTGGCTTGATAGTGAAACTATCAAAAGATGTTCCAGCTTTAAAGATATCCTCGTTTGATTCGGTGATGTAGCATTTGTCCCAAAATGGACGATCTTATATTCAACTTTCTGATCAGAAACTGTAGGTAGATGAGTGAAATCAGAATTATCTTTTAAAATTCGGAAAAAGATAGACTACCCATCCCTTCTGCTTTACACCATGATTCCATAGGCCAGTCATATGGGCACAGATGTGATAGTGGCAGAGCAGTTCCCAATAAGTATCATAGATTAAAGGATGTTGAGTTTTCAATAAATGAAGTTCTTCTCTAGTAGAAACATATTATTCATAGGGGATTTCTCCTGTGGGCAGTCATGAAACTTCATACATTTCATGCAGTGCAAACCCCAATTCACCACAAAGCATGAAAAATGTGCCAGTATCAAGATTGTACAACTCAAGCAAATAAAAGAAAAAATGGCTAGTGGGAATCCTGTGTTGGATTGCCCTGATGTCACGATAAAGGCCTATATCTTTCAGGTATTCTTCAAAGGTTGTTAGAAAATAATTGGTTAGCATTACCCACCAGCCTTTCGGAGAAGAGTTAACCCATCCTAGTGGATGAAAGTCTTGGCATAGAAATTCCCCTTTGCATCTATAAACTGATGTAGGAAGGTATTAGCAATAAGTGGAGTGATGTGGAAAATCTACTACAAGCGCACAGTATCAGTTATAGCACTAACAGGTCGTTCTCACGAGAATCTAAAGTATTTTTGCGTTCTCACTAATTTTTTAGTTCTAGCGGATTAACTACGGGTTCAAAGATGAATGAGAGTTATTCTAATTAGTTTAGGATATAGAATCCACTAATTCACAACCAAGTATTACTTCTATTATCTTCTTCCTATCATAAAAATTGATTTTTTTAGTTTTAATCTTTTAATTAAAGTGTTCTAAGTATGAGCTATCAAGTGGTGTGCAAGCATAACTCATCAAAGATACTACTTTGCATAATAAACTAAATCATTAGATAATTCTATAAAGAAGATAAAAATAAACAATCTCAAACCCTAAGTATAGGCTATCAAGAAATTTAACTCAAGTATAACGTATCAAAGCATTAATCTACGAATTGTTGTATTTTAATCTTTTCATGGAAAAATTATGTATTTATTGTTTTATTTTAGAAAGAAAACAATAATAAACAATTACATGGTTGATTTCTAGTTTTATCTACATCCTAGCAACTAATTTGGCTACTCATATTACTAATTAACAAAATCTTATTTTTATTTATGAAAGCAATTAAAAATCCTATTTTTACTAGAAATCAATTAAAGACCTAGAAAGTTATTAAATCTGTCTAAAAGTAATGAAAAGTGATAGAATTACCTCTGGAGTTCAGTATGGTGGCCGTCACCCCTTTGGCAAAACTCTAATCTTTACTAATTAAAAAGAGTACAAAATTATATCTAAAAAGCTCTCCCAATTATAAGGATTCATGGGGTATTTATAACCCAAATACAATCCTACTCCTACTCAAACTCAATGCAAAAAATATAATCATAATCTAACATAAACTAATCTCAAGATATGTAACTTAGTCCAATTCATAGGTATTAGATACCAATGATTGAGATTAGATGGTATAAAATACTAATTTTCGGATCCGAAACCCGAAATTAAGTTCAGCACACTCGTAGCCCATTAAATCGGATTTTTTATTCTGCAGGGCTTTAGAAAAATGGTCATAATTTTTACATCTGAACTTGGATTAATCTATTTTTGGACTCGTTTCGAAGATAATTCCGAACCTATAAATTATCCCTATATGAATTTTTCCAGTTCAAGATTTATCTTGGCCGAAAATACTCTTGAAGTTGCTTCTTCTGCACTTGAGTTTTTTTCTTCACCAAAATTGACATTTTTTGCTCGTATTCTTGACAAATTTGCATCTTCTTCTTCTCTTCCTTTTGAATCTTTTGTTACCTATAAAAACACAGTAAATATACCCAAGTAGAAATTATTTATATATAAAATTAGAAAAAATATGGGAGGAAAAATGCAAAATATGATACTAATCACACCCTCACACCTATCTTTTGCTAGTTCTCGAGCAAAATTTAGATCTAAAATGAAAAAGAAAAATCCTAACTAACTTTCGCAGGAATCGTAATTGCATTTAGCATGTGCAATAAGCCTTTTAACCCATAGCTTACCCTAGTAGACGAGTGGTGTCTCGTGAGAGTTTGTAGTGAATATACCCACAAAATTAGTGAAGAAGGTAGATTAAAAAATAAAGAAAAAAATAAGGATAACCAAAAATTAAGAAAAATAAAAGTTTTATATAAAAGAAAGAAATTTTTGTTTTTCATATTTCTTCAATTAATCTCACTAATATATGATGTGATAAATCTACTACAAGCGCACAGTATCGGTGTAGCATTGTACAGGTCGTTCCCACAGGATCTAAGGTGTTTTTACGTTCTCACTAATTCTTTAGTTCTAGCTGATTAACTATAGTTTCTAAGTTGGATTTGAGTTATACTAATTAGCCTAGGATATAGAATCCACTAATTTTCAGCCATATATTACTTCTATTATCTTCTTCCTATTATAAAAATTAATCTTTTAGTTTTAATCTTTACTTAAAGTGTTCTAAACATCTGTTATCAAGTGGTGTGCAATTATAACGCATCAAAAATATAATTTTTTGTAAAAAAATAAACTAAATCATTAGATAACCCTATGACAAAAATAAAAAGTAACAACCTCAAACCCTAACTAAGTATAGGCTATCAAGAAATCTAATTCAAATGTAACCTATTAAAGTATTAATCTTCGATTTGTTATATTTTAATCTTTCCATTGAAATTTTTTTATCTTTATTAATTTATTTAGGAATAAAACACTAGAGAGTAATTACATGGTGGATTCCTAGTTTCATGTACATCATAGAATTAAACTAAATTAGCGTATCTAGTTAGCCAGATTATATTTTTTCCTAGAAAGCAATTAAAATTTACACTAGAAAACAAGATAAATCTATCTAAAAAGCAATTAAAATAATTAAACTTACAAGAAAGAACTTCTAAACAATGGCGTACCTCTGGAGTATAGTATTGTGGTCGTCACCCCTTCAGCAAACCCTAACCCTAATTTTATTAAATAATTACGAGTATAAAATAACATCATATATCCTAGATTACAAGGATACGGCCAATATATAGGCTTCGAAAAATCAAACCCTAATTTGAGTACAATTGAGAAATTAAAAAATATATCGAAGCCCTCATAAAAAAATCAGGACAAGTAGGGCCCACTTAGCCACCAATTGGCGGCAAATGCCGCTAAATAGTGGCACAATTTTGGGTATTTTATCTAGTTTCTCTTCTGCATGAGTCTCTTATCTTATTCTTTCAATTTTTATGAGTGTAATCAACGTTTACTCTCTGCAGCATCATAGTCTTATAACTTTACTCACTTTTAACTCTTTTTTGGACTTGGTTTCCTAATCCGGCTCTGAGTTTATACCATCTCCTTGTAGGAATAGGTTTACCAGAAAACACACTAAAAATAGCCTAGTAGTATTATTTATATATAAAAATAGATAATATAGATGTTATAAATATGCAATATATAGTACTCATTACACCCCCCACACCTATCTTTTGCTACTCCTCGAGCAAAATCTAAACCTAAAAAATAAAAATAAAAATCCTAACTCACTTTTGTAGGAATCGCAATTGCACTTAGCAGGTGCAACAAGCCGTTAAACCCCTAGGCTACCCTAGTGGACGAGTTGTGTCTCGTGAGGGTTTGCAGTGAATATACCCACAAAATTTGTGAAGAAGTTAGATTAAGGAATAAAGAAAAAAATAAGGATAACCAAAAATCAAGAAAAATAAAAATTTTATACAAAAAAAAGAAAAATCTTTTTTAATGATATTTTATTCAATTAATCTCACTAATATACAAACTCAAGAACGCATTTAGATTATCAATTTTCAAGTCAAGCGTTATATCAAATACACTTATCATTGTAATCAAAAATTCAAATCCTATCTTTCAATACCCACTAATAGATAAATCATTGGCTCCTATACATCTACGTGCACGTATGATAATCTATTTCGGCCTTGGACTCCAACTCTAACTCATGATTCATCTCCTCTCTCTAAACTAGATTTTTTTAAAAATATTTCACCTTTCATGCGAATATTCATGCTTGTTTAGGTGCAAAGTACCCGATTACTCGGATCATACTCTCTTTTTTTCTCTCTGAAACTATTGCCTTAATATCAGGCTCACACTTCTTTTTTTCTTCTCTTTTTTTTTCATTTCTGAGGCTATTGCCTTAAGATCAGGCTCACTCCCATTTTTTCTTCTCTCCTTTTTTTTCATTTCTAAGGCTAATGCCTTAATACCAGGCTCACCCTTTTTTTCTTTTTTTTCTTGTTTAGAGAGAGAAAACAACTCAATCATTATTAATTTTATCCTTAATCTAATAAACTATTGTAAAGGAAAAATAGATGTATAGATACATCAAAATTACTGTTAGCGGTATTTATTTTAAGATTTTAATTTTTTCATAAAATTCGTAGTGTATCATCCAATCTACTCTCATATCAAATTTCAAATCTAAATTTATTCTTTTATTTGTAATTAGGTTAATTTATTGAAGAAGATATATAATAAATATATATTTTTTAGTTTCTTAGTTACCCTAAAAAAAAATTCAATTAGTTACCCTAAAAAGTCCCTAAGTGTAAAATAAAGAAATTCAAAAATCTAAAAATAAAATTAAAATTCTAAAAAAACTAAATGTCCTAGAAAATCACGAAGAAAATACTATAACCCACTCCCCCACACCTAAACTCGTGTATGCCCTGATACACGAATAAAGAGTGGTAAAATAAATATGAAAACTATTGTACAAATACTATACAAATAATGAGAGTTGTAAAAAGTTACGATCTCAATATCGTCACCCTATTAATACATGGAAAGCAGTTACGACCTCTCGATCACTTCCCACTTTCATAGTGTGTCCGTTTTAAACGTGAAGTGGGTGCATTAGTGTATCTCATCATCCTCCTACAAGTCACGAAATTACCTGTCTGTATCTTATGCTGCTCTCATTTTTTATTTGTCCACATGTAAGTATTAATAATTGGATTAAAAAATTCTTCATTATAAACCTGTCAATCATCATTAGTAACAAGCACATATGTAGAAATATCGTGAGATTAGAAGAGTGCAATATGATCAAGTGAATGTGGTGGTAGACCTTCTAACTCACAAAGTAATGCGAGCTCCTCTACAAACAAATCCTGAAAAGTTTGCTCATAAATCAATTGTACACTTGCACAAGTATCATCATATATAGAATTAGTATGTGCCAATTCATCTAATAATATGGGTTCATTTTCGAAAATTTGCTCAAATGAGGTTCATCATATGTGCAAGAGGTAGAATGAGAGTGCAAACTGTGAATCATATTTACCTCAATGAGGGAGCTCATTGTGTGCTCATCCATATTAAATATGTTCAATGCCATAGTCATATTTCTAAATGATAGCTTCATAAGGCCACTCCTACAATCAATTAATGCATTTGATGTTGCAAGAAATGGTCTACCCAAGATAACACGAATTTAATTGCGTAGATTGAAAATTAGCTCAGTTTCTAAGACAATGAAGTCTATCGGAAAGATGAACTCACTGACCTTAATGAGCATATTTTCAACCATATCATGTGGTCTCTTAATCGAGCGATCAGCTAGTTGTAATGTGATCTTGGTAGATTGAAGTTTTCCTAACCCCAGCTGTTGATAAACAGTGTAAGGAAGTAAGTTGATACTTGCCCCTAAATCAAGCAATGCCCTATCAAATATAGTGTTCCTAATGGTGCATGAGATTGTGGGGGATTTTGGATCTTTGTATTTGACAGGTAAGGAATTAGCGAGGATATACGATATATTTGCAGTAAGAAAAACTTTCTCAGGAACGTTTCTCGCTCCTTCTTAGTACACAAATCTTTGAGAAACTTGGCATAAGTAGAAACCGGTTGTATAATATCAAAGAGTGGAATATTAATATTTACATGCTGAAACGTTTCAAGAATCTTCTCTACTTGCGGTGAAGGCTTCCTAAACCGATTGGGATATGGTACTTTTGGTTTAGGAACAGGTTCTTCCAAATGAGCATGTGATGGTAATGGAGATGATGGAGATAGATGTGGAGAAAGAGATGGAAAAGATGGCGTAGCCTGCGAAACAGTATGAGTGAGATTAGGGGCATTGCTACATTATTGTCCACTTACTTGCCAGATCTGAGCGTGTAAATAGCATTGCATTGGTGAATATGGGATGAAACAGACTGAAATGAGTTAGAGTTGGGATTCATTATTGGTTGGTTCAGAAAGGTACCCAGTTTCTGTTCACTCAGCTGTGTGGCTAACTGTCAAACCTGCTGCTCTATATTTTTGATGACGTAGAACTTGCAAGAAGTTGTTGGTCGGTCCGTAGTATAAAGTTAATAGACATTTTCATTAAATTTTGCATTTGTGTGTCTAAATTGGACATCGTCTTGAAAAGGTTCTCCACAACCCTTTCAAGTGTTATTAGTCATCTGTCATAATCGTTGTTAGTCCCCTGCTGTGGATATGATTGATTATGCGCAGGTGGTCTATTCTGCTTGTTCCCTTAATTTGAAGTATTTGGGTGTTGATAAGCACCCATTTTTGGTCTTGAGAACTGATCATTGGCTGGAGATTGCATGTTAGGGTTTGGGACTTCCTGATATTATCCCTGTCCCTATGAGAGATTTGGATGGTTCCTCCAACCAGGATTGTATGTATGAGCGTAAAAATTGTTTATGGGTCGTTGATATAAGGCGTTACCCTGCTCAAATATGGGACCCATGGGATTCATTAATAATGGACACTCCTCCATAACATGATTCGGAGTTTCCTAATTAAAACATGTGGAAACTTGAATTTGATTTACTTGACCCACCGGTGGAGCGCTAGGAGTCTCCAATGCTTCAATTCTCCTTATAAGGGCTGCAATCTTAGTTTCGGCAGCTATAAAGCTATTGATATTATGGATTCCACCCTTATGCTCAAAAATTGAAGCATTTGGCTTCTCAGCAGGATTCTCCCACTGCATGATTTTCCACAATAGGTTCTCAAGAAAGTCCCATACTTCATCCTCATTCTTTCTCATAAACTCTCCTTGACACATGGACTCAAAAAGAGTTTTGGATGTGTAATCGAGTCCTTCATATACGATTTGACACAACCACCACTTTTCTATCAATAGTGAGGGCATTGAGCTAACAAATCTTTGAACCGTTTTAAGTATTTCCTGAAGAGTTCTCCCAATACTTGACGGAATTAATTAATTTGATTTCTAATTTTTATCGTCTTGTGCATGGAATAATACTTCTTGAGAAACACTGTAACGAATTCATCCCAAGTAATGATTGAATCAGTAAGCATATTGTACAACCAGTTCTTGGCATTATCTTTGAGAGCGAATGGAATGAAGCGGAGTTTAATTGCATCCTCGACAAATGTTGTAGTTTTATCATCACACACACTTCCTGAAATTCACTGATAAAAAGATATGCATCCTCAGAATCAGAGTCAGTGAATTTAGGAAGTATGCTGATGTACTGCAGTTTCAATTCATAGTGATTACCCGTTGCATGTGGAAGTTTGATGCATGATGGTAGTGATGTGCGCAACGGGTAGCATCGATCCTGAAGGATCGGGATCGGTTCGTCCATTTTGTCTCTCATGAACAAATCTGATCTCACTAGTCAACCAAATTGTTCACAGGTCCAATGTGGCATGAATTAGCGATTGTGAGTGGATGCGTGAGTTTCCTAAACTAATACAAGAAGTGGGGTGTGATAAAAATAAAACGGTGGAAGAAATATGATCAAAGAAAAATATGATGTCCTATAAGTTCTATTTTTTTTTTATATTTTTTTTTACAGAACTAGGGACCCAAAATACAGAACTGGAGAAAAACATGCGGAGAGACTCACCAATTTTGTCGCTAAATGGCAGCAATTGCTGCTGTTTAGCGGCAAAACCAAGGAGTTTGCTCCCTGGTTTTTGCAGTGTACTTTCGAGACTTTTCTCATTCCTTTTTGCTTTATGTATCTGAACTTTCAAGTCCCTACACACTTAACAAACACTATTAACTCATAAAACATTAGAAAAATCAAGAAAACACCGTCGATCTCTAGCAACGGCGCCAAAAAACTTGATGTGATAAATCTACTATAAGTGCACAGTGTCGGTGCAATGTTGTACAAGTCGTTCCCATAGGGATCTAAAGGGTTTTTGCATTCTCACTAATTCTTTAGTCCTAGTGGATTAACTATAATTTCTAAGTTGGATTTGAGTTATACTAATTAGCCTAGGATATATAATCCACTAGTTTCTAGCCACGTATTACTTCTATTATCTTCTTCCTATCATAAAAATTGATCTTTTAATTTTTAATCTTTACTTAAATTGTTCTAAGTATGTGTTATTAAGTAGTGTGCAAGTATAACACATCAAAGATATAACTTTTTATAAAAATAAACTAAATTATTAAATAACTCTATGACAAAGATGAAAAGTAACAACACCAAACTTTAACTAAATATAGGCTATTAAGAAATCAAATTCAAGTATATCCTATTGATATTATAATTTAACTGCAAACGTACAGTGTCAGTTGTAGCGCTTAACAGGTCGTCCCACAAAAACCTCAGGTGTTTTGCAATTCTTACTATTTCTTTAGTTCTAGTGGATTAACAAAGAATTCTATATTGGAAGGATGAGTATTAAGTTCTAAAAATTAGCCTAGGATTTCGAATCCATTAGAATAATAGCCTAACAATGAATTATCTCTTTCTTCCTAACTTTTTAATTATGCACGGTTAAGTAACATATTAAAAAAGTGATCTCTTTAATTTGATTTTAATTAAATGCCCCTAAGTATGACCTATCAAGTGATGTGCAAGTATAGACCATCAAAGATAATATCTTTCTTAAAAATAAATTATATCAATGAGAAAATCTTATAAACAAAAACAAAGAGATAAACTTCAAACCATAATCTAAACATAGGCTATCAAAAGACGGAACTTAAGTATAACCTATCAAAGAAATCAGATTTACAAGTTTATTCAAGTCAATTTATTTATAGGAAAATCTTGTTAATGATTCTAGAAATAAACAAAGAATATGAATTCCAAATCTCATATAAGTATAGATTATCAAAATATTAATTAAGCATAATCTATCAAAGAATTATGATTTACGAACTCTATCTTTTATTTATTTATAGAAAAATCATAATTTTATTTCTTTATGGGAAGAATATGAGATAAATCCATATAAGATCTATTAAACTAACTTCATCTACATTCTAGGGCTAAAGAAAATTAGTTACACATAATTCTAGTAAGCAAAATCCTATTTTTATTCATAAAAGCAAATAAATCTAATCTAAAAAGTAATAAAACCTAAACTAGAAAGCAATTAACTCTATCTAGAAAGCAAATAAGGATCTCAAAACAATGGCTTACCTCTAGAGTACGGTGTTGTGGCCGCCACCCCTTGAGCAAAACCCTAATTTTATTAATTTAAAACGAGTACAAAACTTACAGGATTTTATTTAGAATACAAGGATACGACCAATATATAGGTTTCGGAAAACCAAATCCAATTCTAATATAATTGTGAAACTACAAAATTACAACAAAGCCACGGGAGAAAAATTGACTCGTGTCCCACATTATGGCCACTATTTAGCTGCAATTACCACTACTTAGCGGTATAAATAATTAGTTAATTTTTGAGTTTTTTTTCTCTCGAGTATTTTCTCATTTTGAGTTTATTTTGATGGCTCTATTGTACTTTGACTCTCTGCAGCACCGTACTCTCGTAGTCTTGCCCACTTTAAAAATTTTCGGACTTTGATTTCTTACTCCAACTCTGATTTCATGTCATCTCCTTATACGAATAAAATTCCTGAAAAAGACGCTAAAAATACCCAAGTAGCATTTATTTATTTACAAAAATAGATAAAGTACGGGAGGAAAAATACAATATATGATACTCATCACACCCCCCACACCTATTTTTTGCTAGTTCTCGAGCAAAACCTAAACTTAAAATGAAAAAGAAAAATCCTAATTCACTTTCGCAGGAATCGCGATTTCACTTAGCACGTGCAACAAGCCTTTAAACCCCTAGGTTACCCTAGTGGACAAGTGTTTTCTCGTGAGGGTTTGCAGTGAATATACCCACAAAATTTATGAAGGAAATAGATTAAGGAATAAAAAAAAGAAAAATAAGGATAACCAAAAATTAATAAAAATAAAAATTTTATACAAAAGAAAGAAAAACCCTTTTTTTAATAATATTTTCATCAATTAATCTCACAATATACAAACTCAAGAACGCATTTAGATTATCAATTTTCAAATCGAGCGTCATATCAGATACGCTTATCATTTTAATCAAAAATTTAAATCTTATCTTTCAATACCCACTAACAGATAATCCATTGGCTCCTATACATCTACGTGCACGTGTGATAGTCTACTTCGGTTTTGGACTCCAACTCTAACTCATGATTCATCTCCTCTCTCATAACAATTTTTTCTTTTTTTTCCTTTTTTTTCTTTTTTTCTTTTCTTTTTTTTAAGAATATTTCACCTTTCATGCTAATATTCACGCTTTCTTAGGCGCAACGTACTCGATTACTCGATTCATACTCTTTTATTTTTCTTTTTCTTTTTTTAGAATATTTCACCTTTCATACGAATATTCACGCTTACTTAGACGCAAAGTACCGGATTACTGCAATCATACTCTTTTTTTCACTCTTGAGGCTATTGCCTTAATATCAGGCTCACTCTATTATTTTATCACTCTCGAGACTATTGCCTTAATACCAGGTGCACCCCATTATTTTATCCTCACTTTTTTTTGTTTAGAGAGAGAAGACTTACTTATTCGTTATCATTTTTGTTCTTAACCTAATAAACTATTGTGATGTGAAAAAGAGATGTATACCCTCAAAACTACTGTTAGTGGTATTTATTTTTCAGATTTTAATCTCTTTCATAAAATTCAAAGTTATCGTCCAATCTACTGTCATATCCAATTTCAAATCTAAATTTTCTCATTTATCTGTAATTAGGTTGATCTATTGATAAAAATACATAAATTTATTGTTAATTTTTTTTTTTAGTTTTTTTCAGTTTTTTCAATTTTTTTCAGTTAGTTACCCTAAAAACTACCTAAAGTGTAAAATAAAGAAATCCAAAAAAATAAAATAAAAACTCAAAAAAAAACTATAATCTTAGAAAAATACAAAAAAATATCCTAACCCACTCCCCCACACCTAAACTCGTGTATGCTTTCATACACAAACCAAGGATGATAAAATAAATAAGAAAACTATTATACAAATATTATTCACTTATTAGAAAATTCAAATGGTTACGACCTCTTGATCGCTTTTCACTCTTATAATGTGTCATTTTACGTTTTAATATGGATGAACTTAGCATTTTTGTCAGTTTTGCATTTAATCTCTTCATCTTATTTTTTATTTTTCTTAATTTATTCATACCCCTCTTTCTTTTATTCAATAGTAAAATTTTGAGATTGGAAAACATACATTTACCATCGTTCATATTCCATCAATGAGCATCATTCATATTAGTAAGTATTTTGGTTTTATCAACTTGTGAAATAACATACTCATTTTGGTGTTGTGAAATCATGAGCTCGATTTTGGAGGGCTTTTTCAAATCATCAAGTACCATGACCTCTTCTTTTTGAGTTTCTTTCCATTTTTCTAATGTTCTGGGCTCATCATGCAAATTTTCTTCAAGCCTGTCATCAAAATTCTCAAAAAAAAATGTCATACTAGTGGACTTATCGTTAGTCAAATTATTATGAAGGGATAAAAATTCTTATTCACAAATTTCTTTACAATTTTAATCAAAAGAATCAAATGATAATGTGCTACTAGAAAGCTCACCATGAGGCAAATCACCAAGAAAAATATTTTTTTTATCACCAGTTTCATCATAATTATTTTCACAATAGTCTAAAATAGGTTGATCACACTGTTGAATTATAGACTCATCATGCACAAAATTATTTAACTCATTTTGAATCATATCTATTTCAAAAGATGACTGAAGTGGTTGCTCATTGGAATCAGATATGTTCAAACTATTAGATGGTTGATCTCCAAAAAGTTTAGTTTGAGAAATCGCTTTGAGAAGATCTTCCATATAAGGTGTAGTTTTAGAGGATGAATTTTGAGAGGATAATTTTAACAAACCTTCTATATCTTCCTCAATTCTACGTCTTCGTTCCTCAGACTCATGATTGTAATTTTCTTTATTTTCTTCAAATAATTGCATCTTGAGATCATGAGTGAAATTTGATGGTGGATATGATAGATCTGTGTATATATTTGATGACAGATATGAAATGGTTGAGGGTAGATTCTCATGACATGCATAGTTTGTTTCTAATCTTTTTAATCTTTCATCTAACATATTCAATTGAATATTTTGTTCATGATTGAATGTAGAACATGAACATGAATAGCTCATAAAGAAAGGATCAGATGGAGGACTCTCTTGGTATGGCTCTTGATTATATGCAAAAATAGATTGATTCATCCATTCACAATTATAGTTTTGTGTATAGGAAGTGCTTGTAGGTTCACTATATGTGGTGTGAAATTGATTATGATCTACTCCTAACGAACTTCTTATCCATGGACACTGATAATAATTATGATATGGATCACGATAATGATAGCAACCAGTTTGATTTTGAAACATTTTTTTTAATTTTTTTTTTTTTTGAATGGAGAGAGATGGAAATGAAAATAAAAAAGATTGATTATTTTTTTGAATTTTTTTACGGAACCAGGGAACTAAATAATAGTTGATTATTTTTTTGAATTTTTTTACGGAACCAGGGAACTAAATAATAGCACAGGAAAAAATTTGGGTTCAGAATCACCTTTACTTGCTGCCAATTGGCGGTTTTTACCGCCAATTGGCGGCTCAACCAGAGAGTTTGACTCTCTGATTTTTGCTGCTTAGTCTATAGGCTCTTTTGATCATTTTTATCTTCTGTATCAGTAATTACTTTTCTCTGCACACTCAACACATACAGTTAATCCGTAAAACGTTAGAAAAAGCAAGAAAAATACCACCGATACCCGGCAACGGCACCAAAAACTTGATGTTATAATTTAACTGCAAGCGTACAGTGTCGGTTGTAGTGCTTAACAGGTCGTCCCATAGAGATCTTAAGTGTTTTGCAATTCTTACTATTTCTTTAGTTCTAATGAATTAACAAAGTGTTCTATGTTGGAAGGATGAGTTTTAAGTTTTAAAAATTAGCCTAGAATTTCGAATCCATTAGAATAATAGCCTAACAATAAATTATCTTTTTCTTCCTAACTTTTTAATTATGCACGGTTAAGTAACATATTAAAAAGGTAATTTTTTTAATTTGATTTTAATTAAGTGCCCCTAAGTATGACCTATCAAGTGATGTGCAAGTATAGACTATCAAAGATAACACCTTTCATAAAAATAAATTATATCAAGTAGAAAATCTTATAAACAAAAGCAAAGAGATAAACTTCAAACCCTAATCCAAGCATAGGCTATCAAAAAACCAAACTTAAGTATAACCTATCAAAGAAATCAGATTTACAAGTTTATTCAAGTCAATTTATTTATAGGAAAATCTTGTTAATGATTCTAGAAATAAACAAAGAATATGAATTTCAAATCTCATCTAAGTTTAGATTATCAAAATATTAATTAAGCATAATCTATCAAAGAATTATAATTTATGAACTCTATCTTTATTTATTTATAGAAAAATCATAACTTTATTTCATTTTAGGAAGAAGATGAGATAAATCCATATAAAATCTATTAACCTAACTTCATCTACATCTTAGGGCTAAAAAATCTAGTTACAAATAATTCTAGTAAGCAAAATCCTATTTTATTCATGAAAGCAAATAAATCTAATCTAGAAAGCAATAAAACTTAAACTAGAAAGCAATTAACTCTATCTGAAAAGCAAATAAGAATCTCAAAACAATGGCTTACCTCTGGAGCATGGTATTATGGCCGCCACCCCTTCAGCAAAATCCTAATTTTATTAACTTAAAACGAGTACAAAACTTACAAGATTTTCTTTAGAATATAAGGATACGGCCAATATATAGGCTTCCAATTCTAAAATAATTGTGAAACTACAAAATTACAACGAAGCCACGGGAGAAAAATTGACTCGTGGGCCCATATTTTGGCTGCTAGTTAGCTGCAATTACCGCAACTTAGAGGTAAAAATAATTAGTAAATTTTTGAATTTTCTTTCTCTCCAGTATTTTCTCCTTTTGAGTTTATTTTAATAATTGTATTACACTTTGACTCTCTGCAGCATCGTAGTCTCGTAGTCTTGCCCACTTTAGAAACTTTTCGGACTTTGATTTTATGTCGTCTCCTTGTACGAATAAAATTCCTGAAAAAGATACTAAAAATACCCGAGTAGCATTTATTTATTTACAAAAATAGATAAACTATGAGAGGAAGAATACAATATATGATACTTATCACCTATCAAACCATTAATTTACGAGTTGTTATATTTTAATATTTTCATTGAAAAATCTTATCTTTATTATTTTATTTAGGAAGAAAATACTAGAGAACAACTAAATGGTAGATTTCTAGTTTTATCTACATCCTAAAGCTAAACTAAATTAGCTACTCACAGTTCTACTTAGTAAGATCATATTTTTTTTTCCTAGAAAGCAATTAAAGTTTACACTAGAAAGCTAAATAAATCTATCTAAAAAGTAATTAAAATAATTAAACTTACAAGAAAAAACTTCTAAACAATGGTGTACCTCTGGAGCACGGTATTGCGGCCGTCACCCCTTCAGCAAACCCTAACCCTAATTTTATTAAATTACAAAATAATATTATATATCCTAAATTATAAGGATACGGCCAATATATACCTTTCGGAAAATAAAAGCCTAATTTGAGTACAAGTGAGAAACTATAAAATTACATTGAAGCCCCCATAAAAAAATCAAGACAAGTGGGCCCCACTTAGCCACCAATTGGCAGCAAATATAGCTAAATAGTGACACAATTTTGGGTATTTTGTCTGGTTTTTCTTTTGCATGAGTCTCTTGTCTTAACTCTTGTCTTAATTTGGATATTTTTCTTTTGATTTTTATGACTGTAATCAATTTTGACTCTCTGCAGCATCATGGTATTATAGTTTTGCTTACTTTTAACTCTTTTCTAAACTTGATTTTCTAATCCGGTTTTGAGTTTATGCCATCTCCTTTTAGGAATAGATTTACCAGAAAACACACTAAAAATACCCGAGTAGCATTATTTATATAAAAAAATAGATGATATGGAGGTTATAAATATGCAATATATGGTATTTATCAATTTACAAACTCAAGAATGCATTTAGATTATTAGTTTTCAAGACAAGTATCATTTCAAATAAACATATCATTTTAATCCAATCTTTCAATACCCACTAATAGATAATTCATTGGCTCCTATATCTACGTGCACTTGTGATAGTCTACTTCAGCCTTGGACTCTAACTCAAACTGATGATTCATCTCCTCTCTCTAAACAAATTTTTCTCTCATATTTTGCTAATATTTCATCTTTCATGCGAATATTCATACTTGCTTAGGCGCAAAATACCCGATTACTTGGATCATACTCTTTTTTTTTTATTTTTGAGGCTATTGCCTTAATACCAGGTGCATCCCTTTTTTTCTTTTTTTCATTTCAAGTCTATGGCCTTAAATATCAGGCTCACCATTTTTTTTCTTTTTTTTATGATTATTGCCATAAATACCAAGCTTTTTCTTTTTTAGGAAAAGAAGTCTACTCAATCGTTATAATTTTTGTCCTTAATCTAATAAACTATTGTGAAATAAAAAAAATAGATGCATACTTATCTCAAAATTACTATTAGCAGTATTTATTTTTCAGATTTTTATTTTTTCATAAAATTCTAATTGTACTATCCAATCTACTCTCCTATCAAACTTCAAATCTAAATTTGTTATTTTATTTATAATTAGATTGATTTATTTAAAAATTTTTAATTTTTTTACCTTTTTATAGATTTTTTTTCATATTTTTTACTTCTTTTTTTAGATTTTTTTAAAGTTTTTTTTACCAAAAAACTATCCAAAGTATAAAATAAAGAAACCCAAAAATCTAAAAATAAAATAAAAATTCTAAAAAATGAAAAAACTAATCCTAAAAAAATACAAAAATCTCGTAACCCACTCCCCCAAACCTAAATTCGTGTATGCTCTCATACACAAACCAAGGGTAGTAAAATAAATAAGAAAATTATTATATAAATATTATACACTTACTAAAAAATTTAGACCGATTATGAACTCTTGATCGCTTCCCACTCTCAAAGTGTGTCCTTTTATACTTTGATATTGATGAATTTAGTTTTTTTGTCAGTTTTGCATTTAATCTCTCCATCTTATTTTTAGTTTTACTCAATTTATTCTTGTCCTTTCTTTTATTCAATGGTAAAATTTTAAAGTTGGAAATCGTACCTTTATCATCCATATTCGACCCATGAGTATCTTTCATGGCAGTAAGTATTTTGGTTTTATCAATTTATGATATAACATACTCATTTTGATGTGGCAAAATCATGAGCTCGATTTTGGATCGATCTTTCAAATCATTAGATACCATGACCTCTTCCTTTTACAGTTCATTCCATCTTCCTAGTGTTATGGGCTTGTCATGCAAATTTTTTTCAATCCTGTCATCAAAATTCTCAAAAGAAAATGCCATGTTAGTGGACTTGTTATTAGTAAATTCATTATGAGGGACTAAAAATTTATCTTGATAAACTTCTTCACAATTTTCAATAAAAGAATCAGAAGATAATGTCACTAGCAAGTTCATCATAAGGCAAATCACCAAGCAAAATTTTCTCTTTATCACAAGTTTCTTCCTAATTATTTTCATAATAGTCTAAAATAGGTTGATCATAATATCGAAGTATAGACTCATCATGCACAAAATTATTTAACTCATTTTGAATCATATCAGTCGACTGAAGTGGTTGCTTTTTGGAGTTAGATATATTCAAACAATTAGATGGTTGATTTTCAAAAAGTTTAGTATGAGAAATCATTTTGAGAAAATTTTCCATATAAAATTCAGTTTGAGAGCATAATTTTAGCAAAACTTTCATACCGTCCTCTATTATATGCGTTCGCTCCTCAGTCTCAAGATTGTAAGCTTCCTAGCTATTCTCGAATGATTTCATCTCGAGATCATGAGTGAAATTTGATGGTGAATAGAATGGATCTGTGTACATATTTGATGACAGATATAAAGTGATTGTAAGTAGATTTTCATGACATGCATACATCGCTTCTAATCTTTTTAATTCATCTAACATATTCAATTGAATATCTTGTTCATGATTGAATTTAGAACATGAAGATGAATTGTCTATGAAGAAAGGATCAGATGGAGGACTCTCTTGATACGGCTCTTGATTGTGTATAAAATTAGAATGATTCATCCATTCACAATTGTAATTTTGTGTATAGGAAGCACTTGTAGGTTCATGATATGATCTAGTCCTAACGAACTTCCTATCCATGGACACTGATGATAATTATGAAATGGATTACGATAATGATGACATCCAGATACACAAAATTGATTTGGAAATATTTTTTTGGATTATTTTTGAAAAGATGGAGAGAGAAAGAGATGGAAAAGAAAAAGAAAAGGTCGAGAATTTTTTTTAAAATTGTTTTTAGAACTAGAGACCAAAAACACAAAACAAGAAAAAAATAGGGTAGACACTTGAAATTTTGCGGCTAAATAGCGACAATTGCCAAGCACTAACATGTCGTTCCCAGCAACGACGCCAAAAATTTGATATGAAAAATCTACTGCAAGCGCATAGTATCAGTTGTAGCGCTAACAAGTCGTTCCCATTAGAATCTAAGGTGTTTATACGTTCTCACTAATTCTTTAGTCCTAACAGATTAACTACTGGTTCTAAGATGAATGAGAGTTATTCTAATTAGTCTAGGATATGGAATACAGTAGTTCACAACTAAGTATTACTTCTATTATCTTTTAGTTTTAATTTTTTTAATTAAAGTGTTCTAAGTATGAGCTATCAAGTGGTGTGCAAGTATAATTCATCAAAAATACTACTTTGCATAAAAACAAACTAAATCATTAGATAATTCTATGAAAAAGATGAAATCCAACAACCCTAAACCCTAACTAAGTATAGGCTATTAAGAAATTTAACTCAAGTATAATCTATCAAAACATTAATCTACGAATTGTTGTATTTTAATCTTTTCATAGAAAAATCATGTCTTTATTATTTTATTTTAGAAAGAAAACAATAATAAGCAGTTACATAGTTGATTCCTAGGTTCATCTACATGCTAGAGCTAAACTAATTTAGCTATTCATGTTACTAACTAACAAAATTCTATTTTTATTTATGAAAACGATTAAAAATTCTATTTTTCCTAGAAAGCAATTAAAGATCTACACTAGAAAATAATTAAATCTATCTAAAAAATAATGAAGAGCAATGGAATTACCTCTGGAGTTCGGTATGGCAGTCATCATCCCTTTGGCAAAACCCTAATATTTACTAATTAAAAAGAGTACAAAATTATATATATAAAGCTCTACCTAATTACAAGGATTCATAGGGTATTTATAACCCAAATACATTCATGCTCCTACTCAAACTCAATACAAAAGATATAATCCGAATCTAAAATAAACTAATCTCAAGATATATAATCTTAATCCAATCCATAGATATTAGAAACCAATGGTTGAGATTATATGGCATAAAATACTAATTTTCGGGTCTAAAACCCGAAATTAAGTTTAGCACACCCGTAGCCCATTGAATCGAATTTTTTATTCTGTAGCACTTCAGTAAAATGGCCTTAACTTTTGCATCCAAACGCAGATTGATCTGTTCTTAGACTCCTTTCAAATATAATTCTAAGCTCTACAAATTTTTCCTACATGAATATTTCCAGTTCAAGATTTATCTTGACTGAAAATGCTCTTAAATTCGCTACTGCTGCACTTGAGTTTTTGTCTTCACCAAAATTGACTTTTTTTGCTTATATTCTTAACAAATTTGCATTTTCTTCTTCTCTTTCTTTTGAATCTTTTGTTACCTATAAAAATACACTAAACATACCCAAGTAGTAATTATTTATATGTAAAAATAGATAAAATATAGGAGGAAAAATGTAAAATATGATACTAATCATGGAGTCTCACCCAAAGGAAACTTCTTTTTCCATGACCCTGGAAGTAATCCTAAGACATATCTTCCGGTAGCAAGTGAAAACCCACCATATGAACTTAATCCACCTAATAGAAATCTGTCCTGTGTTTTAGTCAAATGTCAATTCATAGTTCTTGGAATAGAAACTTACTGGAGATAGATGAAGGGGTAAGATCTTTATACATTAGGGAGAAACAAAATACGACCACTGACTTGGCAAAACTATTTATAATCTCCATCATTTAAGCCATCATCAGGAGTTTATATTGAATCCTCGAACAAAAAATATAGCTTATCCATCAGTTTCCTATCCTTTCCTTCGAGAGATGCATCAGTCATAATCTCTCTCAAGGTAGCAGAATTAGGAGCTGAAATTCTATCTTTCATATCCTGGCTACTAGATGCAACACAAACTGGGAATTCTCTATGAATCTGAAATGAATTTTGCCATCATATCCACCAACATGGCTAAAATAATGACTCTTGGAGGGTGTATTTAAAGCATAGATCACTGCATCAATTAAGGAAAGAACAGATTCAGAAAAATTTATGACAAAGAGTTACTTTCCATATCCAAAATGCATATCACAGATCCTTGGAGACCCACATTTTAAATAAAAAAGACTAACATTTTAAAGTTGTCTTAAAGAATCCAAAATGCGGATCACAGATCCTGGAAGACCGCATTTCAAATCATCAAAAACGCATAGCACAAACTCACATTTTAAAATTAAAAGAAGCTCTTTTGAAGCTCTGTGTTTCAGATCTTAAACATGGATCATGAACCAATGTTTTTCAAAAAATTAGTTCTTTTAGTCCATGGTGACAAATCACCAAAACTAAACGAGACGAAACTCGTTAGCTTACTGCAAATCATGGGTTCTTCCCGAACCACGACTGGAAAAGAGCCGGAAGCAGCTTGAGGATCTTGAGAGCCGCTAGCGGCTTGACTAGATGATGAAGATTTCCTTGTTATTTTCTTTATAAAAGTTCGAAGATAACTTAAGTTAGAAAAGCCCGAAGGCTAAAAGAAAAGGAGCTTGAAGAAGCATGGAGACAAAGAGCTTGAAGAAGCTTAGAGGCGAAGAAAGCTCAAGGGCTAGAAAATTTTTCAGAATGAGTTTTATAAGAGACTAGGTGTCTTATATAGAAGATTTGATGACCAAGATTTTCAGCCAGAAGATTTGATGTTAAAGATCTTTGGCCCAAATCTCGTAAAGTTTTCATCATCAATGAGCACATGAGGTGCTTTGATCTCTGTGCTAAACAGGCAGCAAAAACGGCGATGCTTCAAATATGTCGCCTGAAGTGCAGACCCAATTTTTTTAATGCAAGGTTGTATTTTCCTCCTCAAGTGTAGACCCGCTTTTTTAACTATAGGGTCGCATTTTGACTTCATTTATCCAAAGTATTTCAAAACACCTTCAAAACTATGGAATTTTGAAAACTTTGGAGAGGGTTTAGTTGACAAAATTTTTGAGGAGAAAAAGAAAAAAGGAGAGATTCATAATTCAAGCCAAAACGGCTAACACGCAGATCATCTATCATAGAGAGATCCGCAAAAGGCTAAAACGCAACTCTCATAGAGTTGCGTTTTGTTTCCAAGAGTCAAGAAACTCAAACTAGCCAAAATGCGGATCCTCCTCATTTTGGGCTAAGTAAAGGGTGACAAATGTGGGCCCTTTAGAGTCGTGTTTTGTCCTCAAAACCTTAAAAAATATAAGGTTATCCACATTGACTATGAGTTGTATTTTAACTAAAACAATTCGCGACTCAAACGCAAGTTCACGTCATGGCCCACAAAATCATATAAAAACTAAAGACAACCCTTTTTAGTACAAACATGGGGCCCAGCTAAGAAGCTAATACATGGATTATCAATTACAGAGGGATTCACATTCTGAACTATCGTTTGAGCTCATGATTAGAGTTAAATATAATTAAAACGTGAACCTCAGAGGGTTTTGTTTTTACTCAAAAGTCTCAAAACATAAAAACTATCCTCATTTGTACCCAAATGCAGATCTAATCAAGCAAGACACATTGTTGGGAGTTAAAATGCGGGTCATCAATCATAGAGAGATCCGTATTTTACCTTTCTTCTAAGCTCATATTTGAACCTAAGTATAGTCCAAATGCTGGCCCCAGAGGGTCATGTTTTCATTTCAGAGCCTCAAGAAATGAAAATAATATTCAGTGACACTCAAATACTGGTCTAAGCATGTCATACAAGCTACAAGGAGCTAAAACACAAATCCAAAGGCTGAGATCCACGTTTTAGTGACAAATCCAGAGGATTAAAAATGTAAGTTACAAATCCTGAAGATTTAACACAAATCCAATGGATTAAAAGACAAAGAATTAATCCGCAAATCAATGAGGCCATTAATTGGACAATTACACCAATTCAAAGGTCTCTAGATCTCTATAAATAGCCAAAGATTGGGCTAGTGAAGGGGTTGGTTACACACATCTAGTTAATCACTGACTCGCTCAGTTAATCATCTCCACTGGAGTACTTGTGCTAACAATTTAGAGCCCTTGCATCCAAGAGCTTTACAAAAGTTACCAACTGAAGAACTTGTATTGAGTGTCAATAGAGAGCAGGATCGTTCTCTACAGCTACAATAGAACCTAGTATTAAACAAAGAGAAAGTTAGATATTCATCATCTTTTGTAATGGGAAACCATTCTAATTGTAATTTTTTATTGAGAAGTTTCAATAAAAATTTAATTTTATGGCAAACACATGTGAGGCTCGTGACCGTCGTGCCTACATTACTGGGATGATGCTCTCATCCTTCTGGAAAACTATTGTTGAAGTATAAATGGCATTCGCGATGAAATTATCAATGGCTCAATTGCCTAGAGTGGGGACCATTCATCTAATATTGAAATCATCTGCTTCTTCAAGCCTTCTCAATAATGGAATCTTATTCCAAGAACGAAACAGGGCATAGTGTTCTCTTGTCACCTCCTACTCATCAAACAACTAAAGGTGATGAGACTTAGATGACTCTAAGCTCATCATCGACTAGCTTAAGAAAGACAATGTCAAGTATTATAATTCGATATTTTAATACTAAACAGCTATCTAGCTTATGGGCATTCATGTCTGCATCATAAGAATATACATGCGGACATCTTAATATCGGTTGTAGTCACAGTTGCCAAGACTAGCAAACACATAATAGTTGCTCGTTGAGTTAATCAAAAACTCATTATCTTCGAAAGGGTTCAACCATGTGCGGCCCCATTGGGTAATAGTGAAGATGAAAATCAAGAAGCACCTTAGTTCTATCACTATGTATGAAAATTATGCCGAATGATGGAGAAAATAGGGTATGACTTCCAAAGGCCATAATTAAATGTCAAAATCTTCTATGCTCATTCGTGTCTGAAGGAAAAGAACCCGATTATTATCATAAAACCAGCAAGGGTTCGGAATAGTTCACAACACTCGATCCTTCAGATGTAGATAATATGATCTGCTAGAATGTAGAAAACTCCAATTAAGACTCAGATAGTTGTCAAGGGTACTGTCTAAAGTGTTAGCTACGAACATGATATCTACTAGCCAGAATCCAAATGAAGATGATGGATTGACTCTTAGTCATGACAAAGCATTCATTAAACATTTTGATGCTCAATAGAACATTTGCTTCGAGTAATGCGAACTGCCAAATGAAGAAGATAAGGTGGTTCAAGTGAACATAGGTAATGAATCTAACTCTAAACCCATATCTATAAGTGAGAGTTTGTCTTTAATCAAAAAAGACTACCTTAATATTCTCATCTAAGTGTCATCGACGTATTTGCTAGGAACTTTGAAGACATGTCAGGCTCAAATTCTCAAGTTGCCATGCATTAGCTTAATATTAACCAGATGCAAAACCGGTGAAGCAATGTCAAAGGAGATTCGTTTAGAGTTAATGGAGTCGATCGAAGACAAATTGAAGAAACTAATATAATTTGGCTTCATCAGGGAAGAACAACACCCTAACTAGTAAGGGAAATATCGTCCCAATCCCTAAGAAGAATGAAAAGATTTGAATTTGCATTGATTTTCGAGATCTAAATGTTGCATGCCCCTAAAGACGAATTCCTACTTCCAATTATGAATGTTAAGATCAATAATACCTACAGATTTGAAAGGATGTCCTACATGAACAGAGTCTTTGGGTACAACCAAAGCAAAATATACCATGAAGACAAGAAGCACACATCCTTTAGAACACCATTAGGTATGTACTATTATATAGTTATGCTATTCAGCTTGAAGAATGCTAGTGCTACATATCAATGTCCTATAAGCATAATTTTCCACGACCATCTCCGCAAAATGGTAGAGTTCTACGTGGATGACATTGCTATCAAGAGTCGTAACAAAAGTGATCATCTCTAAGATCTAAGGACAGTGTTTGAAATTATGAGAAAATACCAGTTAAAAATGAATCCCACTATGTCTTTATAGGCATCTCTAGTGGTAAGTTCCTTAGATTCGTCATCACATCCAAGGGTATCCACTTAGACCCAGAAAATATAAAACTCCTCAAAAATATCGACAGCTACTCAATCATGATAGATGGGAGGAGAATAGTCGCCACGAAAGACTATCATGAAAAATTTAGTATTCCAAAAAGACAAAGCCACAAAGCAATGAAGCTACTATGGGATATAACTTTCAATCAGAAAAATCTGGATATCCCAATAGAGTTCAAATGGATTGCAGAGTATGTGAGGGAAGAACACCATATATAAAAAAAAAAGTTGATGTCTCTCTTGACAAAGCAATTCGAGAGTACAGCCACTAAGGAAACTCAAAGAACTTTGAGGATTACAAGGAGGCTAGCATACATTTAAAGATTCATCGCTAACCTTTCAAGATGATGCCAATCCTTTTACAGATTAATGTAGAAAGGGGTGTCATTTGTTTGGTATGAAGCTTGTCAACAGGGTTTTGATGATCTTAAAAAGGACCTCATGGAACCTCCAGTACTGGCAGCCCCTATATCAGGAAAGTCATTCTTAATATTTGTTCGGGCAATGGACCATACACTTGGTGCTTTGTTAGCCCAAACCAATGAACCGAGCCATGAGCAAACCATTTACTACCTTAACAAAACTATGGTAGAAGCAGAACACCAGTATACTCTGGTAGAAAATGAGTGCTTGGCCCTAGTATTCGTAGTTCAGAAATTTGACACTACCTGGTGGGTAAAACAATTCATGTAGCCTCTTGGGTAAATCCCCTAATATTACTTTGTACCAAACCTGGATCACTCAATTGCACGTTAGCCAACTGGTCAATTCTTTTATGATAGTATGGTATGTAGTTTATACTGCAAAAGCAATCAAGAAACAAGCTATCATGGACTTCGTAAAGAAATATCTTGCCTCAGAATCCTCTGAACTTTAGGAGGATATCCTAGATGAAATGGCAGAAATCAATATGATCTCCAAAAAACCTGTTTGGCTACTATTCTTTGATGGAGCCACTCGAAGAACTTCTGTCGAAGTGGGGTAGTTCTAATATCCCTTCAAAACCATGTAATTTCCTAGGGGTACTCACTCACTCAGCCCTGTTCTAACAATATGGCCGAGTATAATGTATTGTTAATGGGACTTCATTGCACACTTGCTAGGGATTTAGCATTTCAAAGCTTATAGCGATTCCAAACTTGTAGTAAACCGAGAAAGAGGAGAATATAAAGTCAAGCATGATGATCTCCTACCTTTTTATCAAGAAAACATTAAGAAGGCTAATCATTCGAGGAGTTTTACATTGACTATGCATCATGGCACAAAAAAGTATGCGCTGATGCCCTAGCCTCTCTTGCAGTCACATTAGCCCTACCTGATATATCTAACAAATGCATTGTGATTGGAAGTTGCGAGCTTCTTTTCTCTAAAAAAATATTAGAGGCAAATGAAGCCCATGCATCAAGAATGAATTTTGAGCCCAAAGATTGGCAATTCATCTTCGTTGACCTTGCACTCTATGGGATACTATCAGAGGATTCCAGAGAAGTCACCACAATAAAGGAGGTAGGCGTCTCATTATAATGTCGAATTAGGCATGTTACTTTGGAAAATAACATGAGGAGTTTTACTTTAGTGCTTCTCACAAAAATAAGCATGTAAAATGCTTAAATAAGTGCACGACGGGGCTTACAGTGCTCACCAGCTGGGATCGAAAATTGGAGACCAGATAAAAAAAAGGTTTCTACCGCTGATGATGACGGCAGATACCATGGTATATGCGAAGTGATGTCATGCCTTCTAAGTGCATGCAAACTACCAGACTCCACAATACCTTCATCCAACTACGATCACTTGGTCATTTGAGATGTAAGGAATGGACATTATTAGACCCATCACTCTACCATCTTCTCGTGTACGCCAGTTCACACTAGCTATATCTGATTACTTTTCAACAAAACTATTGTGAAACTTTTGCAAATATTTGTTACCATAAGTCAATGCGACTATGATGAGAAATTAGGAGCTTGTCTCTGGGCCAATCGCACGATGGTAAGAACGATGACAACAGCCACACCCTTCTCCCTTGTGTATGGATGTAAAGTTGTCCTACCTGTGGAAATCCAAATTTTTTCCCTTCAGGTGGCATTACTAACAAGAATGACTACTAAAGAAAAACACAACCAAAAGCTGCGAGAGTTGAAAGTATTAGACGAAAAATGTTTAAAAGCTCAACAATAAATAGAGCTTTATTAAGCACGAATTTCTCGAGCCTTCAACAAGAAAGTAAAAGAACGAACATTCAAAGAAGACGACTTGGTCTTAGCAATCAGACGACAAATGGTCATAACACACAAGACCAAAGGAAAATTCTAATAGAATGGAAAGGTCCATTTGTAGTAGAAACAATCTATTCAAATGGAGCGTTTCGGCTAATCAATTAGCACGATGATTAGATAATGATTCCAATCAATAGGAAATTCCAAAAGAAATAATATTCTTAAACGAAATGGAACCATTTGACTACATCTTCAACATGATGAATGTATGCTTCCTACTGGGGATACCAGACGAAAATGAATCATACGTTTTTATGATTAAGGATAGAGGAAAATGAAATTCTGGCTAACCCCATCAAGTTGGGGATAAGTATAACTGCCCAATGCTGCTAAAACAAAGGAAAGAGAAAAATGAAATCCTCATTAACCCACCATGTCGAGGATAAAAGCATGAACATGGATAGCCCAAAAGCCCTAAAGGCAATGGGAAGAGGAAATTTTGGCATGTAAGTCCAAACAAGATCCTCGACAACTCATCATGCTGAGAAAAATAACATGACTAGTCTAACACAATGACGATTCGTAAAGGCAAACCAAATCCACTAATGGTTAGGAGTTTGCTAAAAAAAATCCCATGACAAAATCACGTTAAAACCATACTTCTGACATCAAACTACAAAATTAAATTAATCTGTCCAATGTTATGCTTTTACCTCTGACAGAAAAGGAAAAATCATAATTCATCAAGTCCACAACACATCCTCTGATGAACTAATTATTGATATTGTTAAGTTAACAATTACCTCTAAAGAAAATTATTTCTCTATCAAATTAACAGTTACCTCTGATAATTAACTCAATTCCCGTTATGCGAGACGTCACTGAATGGGAAAACTAAACATGCTAATCATTACCTCTATTTAGCCAGCTCATTCCTATCACATCCAAATTCTCTGAATTGGACGAGTTTTAAGTCATGTTTAATGATATCTTTGTCCTTGCCCCCATTATAGTAGATGTCATTGGATGGATGGAATAAATATGTTAAGCCTACCTCTGTTTAATCGGTTCATTATTATCATGGTTAGAACCTCTAAATAGATTGAACCATAAGACATATTTAATGATACCTCTATTTTTTTTCTAATCCATCATACTAGATGTCACTAAACGGCTAGAGTCCCATTTTTGAAAACTCCCGCCTATCAAGTCGCAAACCACTGAATAGCTTGAGGCAATACTTAATGGAGCATATTAACATCATACCTCTGCCTATTACCTACATCTTCTAATTTGTCATATTAAACATTATGATTAGGATTCTACTTTTTTGAAGACTCTTTCTATCATGTCCAAGACCTATGAATAGTTTAAGGCACTATCTATGAGGCACGTTAATAATTATCTCTATCCAACAATTCCCCTTGTCTGTCATGCTCTTGGCCTCTTGATGAGTATCATATATTGTATATTTATAGCCCTCATTTTATCTATTTTTGTATATAAATACTCAAGTATTTTTAGTTAGTTTTTCATATTAAACCTATTTCTACAAGGATATGACACAAAATTAGTGAAAGATTAGGAAAACCTAATCCAGAAAGAACTAAAGAGAAGAAAGCAAAAAAGAACACAAAACTAAAAGCAACCAAAATTGAATCCAGTCATGGAAAAGAGAAGACTAAAGCTAGAAGTAAATTCCAAAAACAAGAACCCAAATGAAGTGCTTTTGCTACCAATTGGTAGCAATTGCCACCATTTGGCAGCAGAAGTGGGCCTTTAAGCTCCATGCTTTCTTCTGCTGACTCAAAAAAAGATTAGGGTTCTACTAGCAAAAATCAAACTTCACTATTGTGTGGTCAATACTACTATTTGGCAGCAAAACTTTTGATTATGTAACTAGAAATTTGTTAGGACTTTGTTGTAATTTTGTAGTAATTCAGTTGTAACTGGATTAGTGGTTATATTCTTGTAAATTAGGATTTTTTTTTATACATTATTGAAATTAATAAAAAAAAAGGAGATTGAACTCTAGGAGCGATAGCCATAATACTGAAACTCCAAAGGTAATTCTTATTGTTCATCATGTTTTTCATAGGTAACGTAATTTATTTGCTTTCCAGATATTTTTAATTGCTTTCTAGTTTAGGAATTTAATCGGTTCCTTGGAAAAATTAGGTTATGATGCATAAAAATGTGATCTTGATGAATAATAATATGTGTATCTAATTTAGTTTAGTTGTAGAATATAAATGAAGTTAGGAATCAATCGTAATATAATTTTTATTTATCTTATTCCTAAAAGAAATAAAATGATATGATTTCTCTATGATAAGATTGAAAGACAATAATTTGTTGATCTAAGACTTTGATAGGTTGTACTTAAACTTTCTTTTGATAGCCTACACTTGGTTAGGGTTTGAAATTATTGCTTTTGATTTTATTCATAGAAATCTCCATTGATATAATTTGCTCTTATAAAAAGTCACAAACTTTGATGAGTTATACTTTGCACACCATTAGACAACTCAAGCATAGGGTTATTTGAATAAAAGTTAAATTAAAAGATTATCTTTTAATATAATCATAATGATTTATGTTAGAAAGATAGGAGGATGATAGTGAAAAGAGTATTTGGTTATCAACTAGTGGATTCGATGTTTTGGACTAATTTTAGAATAATAAAAAAAACCATCTAGAATCTATTGGTTAATTTGCTAGTAAAATAAGTGAGATTGCAAAATATCTTAGATCTTATGGAAATGACCTGTTAAGTGCTACAACTATACTATACGTTTGAAGTAATAAATTTATTACATCAAGTTTTTGGTGTCATTACTAAGGATCGATGGTGTTTTCTTGCTTTTGTCTTGCGTTTTATGGGTTAATAATGTGTGTTGAGTGTGCAGAGACCTAAAAGTATAGATACAAGTCGCAAAAAAAGACCAACAGAGCATTAGAGAGATATTGTAGAAACTAGGGAGCTAAGCTCCCTAGCTCTGCCACTATTTGGTGGCCAGAGCCACCAATTGGCAGCAGCAGGGTAAAAGTCCTACCTGAATTCCTTCAATTTTGTGTTTTGGGTTCCTAGTTCTGTAAAAAAAAAAAATAAAGAAATAAAGAAATAAAAACAGTAGGATCATTAGATTTTTATTTGATTCATATTTCTACCACTTTTCATCTTACCAAACCACATCCGACTCTTCTTATGTTAATCTAGAAAACTCATGCATCCACTCATGTACGATGGTTCATGCCACAGTGGACTCGTGATTAATTTGGCCGACTTGTGAGATCAAATATAATCATGGGTGATAAGATGGACCAACCTATTCTGATCCTTTAGGATCGATATTACCCATTACGCACATCACTACCATCGAGCATAAAACTTCCACAAGTAGTAGGTAATCACTATCTGCAGTACATCGCATGCTTCCAAAGTTCACTGTATCTGATTTTATGGATGCTTAACTTTTTATAAGTGAATTTCAGAAAGTGTGTGAGATGATCAAACTGCAACACTTATCGAAGGATGCAATAAAACTCCGCTTCATCCCGTTTGCCCTCAAAGAGTGATTGTATAGTATGACTACTGATTCAATCGCTACTTGGGATGAATCTGTAATAGTATTTCTGAAGAAGTACTATTCCATGCACAAAACAACTAAGATATGAAATGACATTAATCAGTTTCATCAAGTGCCGGGAGAACCCTTCAGGAAGTATTTGGAACGATTCAAGGGCTTAATAGTTATGTCAAATCGTATACGGAGGACTTGATTACTCATTCAAAACCCTTCTTGAGTGCATGTGTTAGGGAGATTTCATGAGTAAAAACAAGGATGAAGCATGAGAATTCTTAGAAAACTTAGCATGGAAAATTATGCTAGTCCTACTGAGAAGCCCAATGCATCGATTTCTACAAATAAGGGTGGGATCTATAATATCGACAACTCTATAGATGTTGAAACTAGGATTGCAGCTCTTGCTAGGAGAATCGAAGCATTAAAAACTCCTAGTGCTCCATAGATAGGTTAGGTAAATCAATTGTACACTCTCGTATGCTTCAATTGCAGAACTCTAAATCACGTTATAGAGGAATGTCAACTATCAATAAATCTGATGGGTCCAACATCTAAGTAGGCAAATGCACGAAATTAGATCCACCAGCATGTTTCAATGCTCCGGCAAATATTTGGGAGAATTTATTATAACTCCTTACTCTCTCATGACGTGAGATTAGATACTCTGATTATAGAGAGATTGAAGTAGGAAATCTGAGAGCAGTTATACCCTAATAGCTATAAAGAGCTCTCTCCAAATTAGATTAAAGAAGGAAGGATCTAACAGAGGAGTCCATCCATCAATAGAAAGAAGAATCTTAGCTATTGCTCTCTAAAAACATAGTTATTTCTGTGGAGAGTTTCAGATCGTCCGCGGAAGACAGTATCCATCTTCTCTCACTGCCACATAGAGCCCACAGAAAACAAAAAAGTAAAAGAGTCATCTCTTTTTTTTCCTCTTTAATCTGAAACTAAGATTTGTACTTTTCTTTTTATTTGCTGTAATTGATTTGTAATGGCAATGGAAAAAAATAGCAAGATTTCAAGCATACAGAGTTCTCTAGTTAGTCAAATTCTGTTGCCCTAGGTTTCATTCAAGAGTCAATCTCCTTTTGTTTCTTCAATTTTCTTAATACCATTGTCTCATCTCAACGATATCCAATCGATGGTCTTTCATGTTCTTATTGATTTTTTTACGTCTAGATCTACATATTTTGATACAACGTAAATTACTCCAAACAGATTCCATCATTAGATTTACTGGTCCGAGTAGCCCTAAATCAATTGGTTACACATTTGATTCTAACTCCGGATGAGGAAGATGTAATCAAAATAAATTCCTCTCATATTTTTTTTTATTATTAAATTATATTAGTTTGCAGTTAAACTCTTTGACTGATCTTCAAATGACCTAAAATCAAGTTGGTTCTTTTGACAAAACTAATTATAATTGATTTAAGAATCCAAACATGCGCTTATTGGGATTCAAGTTTCCGGATGGCCTATGATAGGCGATCTAAAACCTCTAGATGATCTATTATAGGCTGTGCACACAAGTTTGCCTCTGATCAAAGTCTTTTCATATTTCGATTTGCACTTCATTTTTTTTTTTTTTTTTTTTTGGATTTGTCTTATCGAGATCTTCAATTTAGTAAATTCATTTGTCTCATTCATATTGGACATATATCCATACTTGTCCTTAGTTTTATAAATAATAAACTCCATATATAATATGATATGTTTGATGGAGCATATAGAGGTAAGATTGATATAAATGAATCAAGTAAGACGAAGATTGAGAAGACTTATACAACCAACACGGCCAATATTGTTATGTTGAATAAATGCAACTTCAAGGCTATATTAATAGAGTTACAATATAAATCACAATAAGAAATTTATGAGAAAGTTTTAGAAATTAGAATTACCATCGGAACATAAAGATCAGTAGATCGGACCTCGAAGGTAAAAGTTATGATTGCTCAATTTTAATTGGAAGCAACAAGATGAATGGATGAAGTTTATACAACTAAATCAACTTCAAGCATGGATTTGAAGTTGATGAAGGCGAAACTTGAAAAATATGTGTATGAGAAATTTGTAGAGCTTAAGTCCTTTTTCCACCCATGCTTTCAATACCCAGATCAAACTTTTGGATCAAAAGTTATCATTACTAAAGTGTGACCTCCACAATAGCTTAATCACTGTAGAACCACAGTGGCTCAATTGTTGAACCAACCCGAACCTAGCTACCAATACAACCACTCCTGGCTCAGGAAGACAACAATTGGTTTTTGGGTATTTTTATGGAAAGCTAAGATTTTTATTCTACCTGGATTTTGTTTTAAGCAATCCCAATTATACTAAAACTTCTTCGAATCAAATATTATGATTTATATTCTATTAAATCTATAAGTGAAATATTGGAAAGGGAAATCAATTCTATAAAAGAAGTTTCAGGAGAAAAAAATAGAACTTTTGAAGAATTTTCATAAATGAGCTAGGAGAAGAAAGGAGGAATTTTTGGTGATTTGGAGTAAGCTTCTTCACTATCTTAATACTCTAAAAGAATTCTACATCTCAAATTTTTTAGGGGTGTTTTCATAACCAGGTTTCATCTCAGCTATCATCTTCAATGTGCATCTATCTTCATTAATCATAGACAAATCTAGTTGCGCTGTAAGATCTTTTGTATATGTGCTTAATTGATATTTGAAGTGTAAGTCTCAGAACTTTGTTCTTTATAATATATTCATTGTAATACAACCCACTTAAGCCTGTGTTAATTAAGGAATAAAATTTATTGATTGAGGTTTTACTCAAATCGGGGAAAAATTGAGGAACTCTAGTAGGGTACTAGAATATTTTGTACATGCATAGTTGTTATAGAGGTGACTAGTTTGAGTAACTAGGTGCGACCTTATACTATTTGTTAGATGGACTTGTGATCTAGATTGTACCATAGTGATATTGGAAGCCCCTCTATTAATAGGAGAAGTGGACGTATAGTTATCCCAAACCACTATAAAAATCTTGGTATGCTCTAATTGTGCTTGTATGGTTGCTTATTTTATTCTACTACTTAACTGTGTTAATTTATTAACTTAGTTAAAATTTGATATCAACCATATTTATCCCCCTCTAGTCTTATATATATAGTTTAATGCGATTCAAACAATTTGGACTCTAGATAAGAGAGCTATGCTCCTTCAAAGTTGAAGATTAAGACCAACAATCATGATTGACTCGTTTATAATCTTTCTTACTCTCAACAATCTGATTTGATTTGCTCCCATTTATCGATAATCCTAACTAATCTATCATATCTCCCTTCCATAACCAAATATCTCCTTCCTATCTTGTGATAAACCAAATTTAAATTTAAAAGTTGACATTCAAATCTCTATCATTGATCTGATTTCAATCCAATAATACTTTATCCAGACTTCTTTGCATCCAGAAAATCCCCAGGGGCCCACCCATTAGACGTCCTATGATAGTTGTCCAGAGGATTTTATTCATTTTCAAGTTTTTAGCTATAAATAGTCCCCCTCCATATTCAATAGGCTATCTTTAGAACTCCATAGATTTGAAAATTCTTCATGTCATAGCCATCATTAAGATCTTGGAGCTTGGATAATGTTTGAAAGGCAAGAAATTGATGATCAGAAGGCGTTTTTGATGTTTCAGGAATTTGTTTCTCATGATTTTGGATCTAAACGACCTCAAATTTTGCCGACTACTCTCTGTCCAGGTAAACTTTTATAAATGCTCTCTTCATAATCTGATTGCTTTACGATTTATCTTGTATTTATTTAGATTTAAGTATAGAAAACATGATTTTACCATTTACCCTATAAAATGAGCATTTTAACTTTGAATCACTGTAAACTTTTTCTAAACATCATTAAAATAAGTTTTCAATCATTTCTCCTCTATTTTAGCCTATTTTTAGGTTAGGGTTTCAACCCCCAGAGGGATAATCTCTGTAGGTGAAGGCTCTTTACTATACTTTTAATTTTATGATTTTATTTATTAGATCTAGATTATTACACACAATTTTCTAACTCTCTTTTATTGGGTACTTATTTTTTTGTTTGTTTTTAGAGGTTAGCTAGATAAAGGAGCAAAGAAGATTAGGAGAGTAGTGAATGTCGGCTTTCTAATAGTTCCAATGCACACTTCTGCCTAGATGCAAACAAGAAATCGCAAGTCGCTGCAGCTTCAGACCCAACAAGAGTCTCTCTAACAGAATCACCGGTGACCTTACTAGTACTAGACCTAGTACCAGATTCAAATTTTAATTGGTTTTTTCAAAGCCAAGCTGAAGTCAAGATCTTTTATAAGAGTTGTATTTTATCTAGGGTTACTTTGCTTAGATCTATAGAATTGAAAAACTCTATAAATAGAGTTGAAATCATCATATAGAAATATAGAAATTAGCCCTAGTTTTAGGGGGAAAAAATAAGATTTTTGTTTTGTTCTTCTTGGAGATCTAGCAAGGAATTTCATTGAACTGAAGTTATAACCAGCTCTTTGGTAATTAAGTTTTTTTTTTTACAATCTATTTCCTTAGCTTATTCTCATAATTACTTTTATTAAATTAGCTAATCTTCGTATACCTAGGATTTAAATAAAGTTTTAGATTGATTGATTCATGTGATATGTTATCTCTTTAAAAGATTAAATTTTTAATTATTATATAATTTTTGAATGAATAATTAAGCCTAGGGTCTAAATAGGGAAAACTACGAAGAGGATTGCTAAATTGCTCTCAATGCTTTCCAACTCCACTCCTGATCCAGCTGCTAATGTTCTGTAGTTTTCTCGACTTGACTCAATAGGTCTTAATATTCCAAGTCATAGAAAAGTCTTATCTGAGTCCAAACTTGTTGGGAACACAAAACAAAGCATGTAAGTTCATGACCAATGCTATTGCTTGTTAGCTACAACACTACACGGGTTAATGCATACAATACCTACTATTCATCATTTATAGTTAGGACTACTAGAGTATCTAATCATATTTGCTCCCCTAGTTTTCATCTCTCAGTATCAGTTTTGGTCCAGCATAGTGCTTTGCCTCTAAATGTGTTTCCCAATCTCTATATGTTTCACTACTCCACTAGAAATTTCCAGACTATGCATGAGAACAATAGATTTGGGGCTATTAATTTAATTCATATAATGATTTAGTATATTGATTAATTTTATATTTAATTATTAAATTTCTATTGATAGATTACACTTAGCTTGATTGTTTCGAGATAATTGGTAATTTGGATTTAGATAAAAATTTGATTGCATAACTTGACATTGTGTTAATTGAATAATTAAGAGATAGATATTGATTTGAATCGGATCAATTATTTGGTTGATTCAACAACCTAAGAAATTATTTTGTATAAATTTAACTAAAACTATCAGCAAACCATCTTCGCTTTTTTATCGATTCATTAGTAAAATTTTAGAGTGAGACATAAATTCCTCAAGGTGGGATCGACTTATAAAGTTTCTTAAATAAACGCTTGTAATAGAAAAATCACATCAAACTTTTGGTGTCGTCGCCAGGGATGAATGGTGTTTCCTTGCACTATGTTTATTTTCTAAGCTGATCTATGTGCGAATGTGTATACTTCCAAATATAGGAGTTAGTATTGTCATATGGCAACTAGTGGCAGTGGGGGCTTATTCCAAAAAACTTAGAATAAAGCATGGAGGAGACTGTTTGTTAAGTAACCGTTGTAAGCTTTTCGTTTCTTGGCCTCCTTTATTTCTTGTACTTTTATAGTTGGTGTGTCAGTCAAAGTATAGTTAGCATTGCATTATATTTACTTTTTTCTATTGGTGATTCCTAGAGTCAAGTATATGTGCATTAATCTCGGTTGTTGTATGTGAGTTTGTATCTTAGTTGAAAAATGATATAAGAACACAACCCATAAAGTGGGAATTTCATCACCCTTTCTTGACTCAGAAACCATAGCATTTCATTAGCATAAGCCAGCTTAAATAAAATTCTTAAACATTAGTTCTAAGGACTTTTCCACATCTAGTGTTTCTAGGTACCTTTAGTTTCTTGAGTGATTTTGTTCTTGTGTTAAAGTCTTTTTTGTTGATCCTTTTCTTCCATCTTTTTTGCTCCTTGTCTTTTTATCCATCCAAGTCTTCCATCATTTAGGTTATGTTTCTAGGATCTCCATCAATTTTTTTTATCATCTCTACTAGTGCTTGCCAATGTGGTCTCATGATTCTATCAGTTGTCTTGTGAGTCCAATTCTCCTAATGTAATCGTGAATGACAAGTCAACTGATCCTCCCCCAATATCAATCTTTTAGAATTGATGTTAACCAATGAGAGCCTCTCTTCTCTCATGTATCAATCTGCTAGCAATTTGGAGTAACACTTACGAGCTCAAACCACAATAGATAAGTATTTTTTCTAAGTTCATTGGGCTCGAATTTGAACACTTCATCCATGAATTTCAAGAGGTGTGTTATAATCAAATTGCAACATCTTGATAGAAGATGCAATTAAATTCCCTATCATTAATTTTGCTCTTAGTGATAATGCAAGAAGTGGTTATATGATATATCTATCGATTGGATCACAACTTGAAACAAATTTATCACTGAATTTATCAAGAAATATTACCATACTCATAAGATGACTAAGATTAGAAATTCGGTTAACCAGTTCCACAAGTGATGGGTGATCATTTTTGGAAATTTTTACCCTAAAAGATTCAAAAATCTTTTAGCTCAGTGCTCGTATCATGTAATAGAAAAGTGGTAGTTGTGCCAAATCGTGTACGAAGTTTCAATTACATATCCAAAACTCTTCTTGAGGCGATATATCAAGGAAAAAATAACAAGAATGAAATATGGAAGTTTCTGAGAATCTTACTTAGAAAGCCATGAATTTGGATGCTTCCACTGAACATTCCAATGCATCTACCTTTACAAGTAAGGATGGCATCTATAATATGGATAACTCAATAACTGTTGAAGCTAAAATTGCAACTCTTATATGTAGAATCGAGATATTGGAAGTCCAAAATTCCACCTAAGTGAGTCAAATAATCACTCGATGCTTTAAATGCAGTACTCCAAATGCTGTTATGGAGGAATGCACGTTGTCGGGCAATTCCATGGGTCAAATTCCAGATCAACTGAATGTTATGTATTTTAGATATGGGAATGATTTGTTTGCACCAATCTTCACTCCTAGTTGGAGGAAACATTATAACATCCCAAGTCCCGATAAATCAAAATAATAATAATAATAAATAAATAAAAGATAACCCAATCTTAACTCTTTTAAGAAGAACTCTAAAAGATAATACTGAATCTTAATAACTAATTCTATTTTATCCTAATAACTTAACAACCATATATTAATTTAAAAATATATCTAAAATAAAATATAAAAGATAATGTTAATCTCAATCCTAAACACCTAATAACTTATTCCCCTCTCCCAAACCTTTTCTCACGTTAAAAGAAAATACAACAGAAAAAAAGGAATACCGTAAATAAATAAAAAGAGAGAAAGAAATAAAAAGTAAAGAAGAAATAGGAGAAAAGGAGATCAGATTCGAATCAAGCAGAGTATTTCGAGGCAAGTACTAATTCCAATTTATATTTGCCTTTTAATTTTATATCAAAAATTATATCATTTTAATATACCAATGTAAGTGATATCTCCACCCCTCTCTTGTGTACCCTTCTTTTGATCCTTTTGGATTTTATATAAAAAAAATTTATGTTATTAACCCTCGTTTTAATCTTACCTTGATATTGTGGTGATGAAATTAAAGGACTGTCAATTTTAATAACTCCATTATGTTCTTTTTTTTTTCCTTTTGATTTGTCCATTGGCAATATTTCATCATTTCAGGTAAAGTTTACTTGTTTAGCTAAAATAGCCTTCTGACTTCCTATTTATTTTGCTATTAAATGTTATTGGCTTATTGCTTTGAAAGAATACCTCTTGTTTTTCCTTGATTTAGAAACTGTGTATAATACATAATCTTGAAAAGTCATCAATCCAAAACTACTGTTACTGAAGATTGAAAGAAAAAAAAAAGGACATTTAATTTAGAATTTTTGATCAAGCAAGTACCTTCAGTGACTTTATTTTTATCATTTAGGATTCCAAATACCTAGCTTGCAGATATATTCTACAAAGAGATGCACATAATTTTCTATTAGGTTGTAAAAGTTGTGGAGCTTGACTTAATTTGGAAATGCACACTCTACACCTATATACAAATGATCAATCATGACAATTGTCCTTATTTCTTATTAAAAAATGACCTAATTATGAATGATTATTAAATGTCAAGTCTCACCCATTAGATTGTTTCAATTTGTTGTTAGATGAAAAGTTAGTTATATACTTTGTGTTATGTTTCACTTCATGGCTCATATTATCTATTTCTGGAAACAAAACCTGTTTTCTACTTGCTATGGTATCCGATATTCAGTCATGAACGAGGGAAAGATGAAAGCAAAGGTTTTTAAATCAATTCAGTTACTATACCTGAGCCGAGAGTTCCTAACAATCAAACACTTATGTGATTGGTAATTTCCATAGTCAAGGAACAATTTTTACTTGTTGTGCCAGTGTTGTCTCATTTTTCATCTTGAAGTGGGTTACTATAGTTGTTATTATTATTTTTAGTTAATTATATACCTTATCTTATTACCTTTCTGCAACAAAAGTACTACTACATCTAGATAATTATGCTAATTATGTCTGTCATCTAGTCACCTTGGCATATTCAGTATGCCAAAGAATGAAATTATATTCAAATCAATGCTTAAAATGTTGAATGTAACATTTTAAGATGTAGTATGAAAATAAAAGCTAAATCATTTAAGTCCACATATACAATATAATTCACAGTAACATTTTCACATAAAATTTTATATAATACATTATGCCTTATTGACTTGATCATAATTAAGATTAAATGTACGTCGTAGATTCATTTTAAAATCATAACATAAATCATGGGGTTATGGGGGAACTCGAGAAAAAACTATACATATTTTAGGAGGTTTACATTCTTGAGGTTGTACAACCGACTTAGGAATCTGATCATGGAGGTTCTGGGTAATTACTGAATCAGCGTCTGAAGCTTAGACTCATTAGTATTCATGTTCATTTGTATCTAGTAGTACATCATGAGGCAGTACCAGGAATTAGGGCCGTGGTCTCGAGTATGCAAGAGATACTCGTAAATAATGTGTCACATTATTTCTGACAGTTCCAAATAAATTAATAAAAAAACATAATATGATGTCATATTTTACATGCATATTTATTTTTTTTATATCTGCTACAAGGTCATCCATAACATATGCATATAAATGTACCAATTGACCATTATCATTCTCAAGACGACTGCAATTTACTCATGTTCTACTTCTTCCTAAAGATTATATTTTGTTGATAATATCATGATTTTTATTATTTCTTTTAAGTTCATATTTTTATATATACACACACACACATAGCGTACATGTGTATTATTATTTTTCCTCTTGCAGTACTTGTTAGGTCATTCTAACCACCCTGCTTTAGATGCCAAGACAATTTGCAGGATATCGAGGAGGACCCACCATAACTGGAATGACATTTCAACGAGTCAACAGACGCTTATTAGGTGCTTCCGCCATAAATCTCTTCTTAAGAAATATTTATCCATTTCTTTTATTATTTCAGACAATATTATCCAATTTAGTTTATTATTTCAAAGACCCGAAGTCTAAAATTGTAATAAGCTTTATCATTTTTTTGGATCCTTTCATAATCGAATTGATATTTTGTTAAAATAAAATTTGTTTATTGTCTTCCTATTATTCATTATGTGCATATATATATATATATATATATATATATATATATATATTATAGTTGTGCATGTTTGTATTCATATGTTTTAGGCTTGACATATTCGTTTATGATGTGTCGTCGAACGCCACTCGTATCTTGGAAAGTAGCGTGTTACAACCATCCAGGTTTTTCAATAGAGACAAAGGCATATCAAGGGTCTCTAACTCAAATGTGAATTCTCAAACCAATTATCAGTCCTTAAACCCAAATGTTCTCATAATCAAGGGTCTATACACACTAGCTTCAGACCATTGAGATGAGTGAAGCATCACAATTGACACCACCGAATAGTTCAGAACTCGAAAAATTATGGGTTGTATGCTATTAGAGGTTGACATCTTTACTTTCCTAGTCTCTTCTCAATCTTTTCACAAACCTTGCAAAATAAGATAGACAGAGATAAAAGACGATATTGGAGGAAATATTATAAAAAAAATTAAGAAAAAGTTTTGTTATAGAAACTACTTATATAAAGTAAACATACTAAATTTGTTACTCAAAAGATAAAAATTAAAAAGGTATCAATAAATTTTATGGACTGACAGAGACCTTTGACGACCTGTGAATCGAGCCAAGTAAAATATCGCCCAGACCTTACCAGTCAAAGCTGAAAATATCTTCTCAGGGTATCTATACCACCTCCACAAGAAAAGAAAAAAAACTTTAAAAAAAAAAAAAATGCTTGATTGCAGAAGCTTTCTCACTGCTCACCATCACTTGTTACTAGCAAAACCTCTGAAAACTCATCATGCAATCAAACAAAGATCAAGGTAAGCCTCTACTTCAGAATCTAATCCCAAAACTAGATCAACATTATCGATCGGCATTTACATAGTTTTCTCTACAAGACTTAGGTGCTGCAGTGCAAAGAGAGGGAAGGAAATAGAGGCAAAGGACTACTACCAGCTTCTTGGTGTCTCTGTTGATTCCACTCCTAAGGAGATCAAGGAGGCCTACAGGAGACTTCAAAAAAAATATCATCCTGATATTGCCGGTGCACTGGTCATTCAATTCTCTTTCCTCTCTTTAGGCTTTGATTTTTTTAGTTTTCATAGTAATCTGATTTTTAAATTACAAACCGACAGTTTTGCAATTTACCAGATCACGATTAGATCTCATGGCATGATATAAAAGCCCGAAACCAAGATGAAGAATGTTATTTTATTTAACATGATACCTAAATTACACCGTGTAAATAATGCAATTTAACATATCTCGGTTAGTTCTTATCGCATGATATAAAAACCCAAAAAAAGAAGGCAAAAATGAAGCATGCCCCCCTCTTTATATTGGTATGATATAAAAACCCGAAAACCAAAATGAATCATGGTATCATGTAAGTCCTGTCTATTATGATTCTAAATTACAACTTGACCATTTAATTATGCATTTTAACGGGTCACGGTTAGTTTATATCGCATGATATAAAAACCTGAAAACCAAAATGAATCATGCTACCCTGTTTAATGTGGTTGTAAATTACAACCTGACAGTTAATTATGCAATTCAACACATCACAGACAATTTCTATGGCATGAAATAAAAACCTGTAAACCAAATTGAGGTGTAGTTCCGTGTTTAATTTGATTTCTGATTTTTCTTTTTTGAAACTTTGATTGTGATTTTTGTTGTCCAGGGTCATGAATACTCTCTAATGCTGAATGAAGCCTATGATGCACTGATGAGACAGGACCTCAGAAGAAAATATGATATCTCCAATGGCAAAAAGAGTGAACGGTTCGAACGCAACTTCTCTGGCTTAGGTTATAGCTCATGGAATGGTCCAATTAGACCCCAAGCTCTCTTTGTGGATGAAAACAGATGCATAGGTATTCAAATCTCAAGCCAAATATATATGTGTGTGTGTGAACTTCTAATTAGTACCTTCTCGAAACAACCTTTTCAAAAACGAGTATGTAGATGTTATAAAATTTAAAATTTTCTCATCTGTCAGGTCCCAAATTTTAGCTGACAGTGAGAATGTTGGACTATTCTCAGGGTGCAGGGAGTGCGTGCACCATGCCAGCAAAACATTCACCATGGACGAGTCTGTGGGATGCGCGCGAGTCAGGGTTCAATTTGGAGACTATGACAAGAAGCTCGAGGTACAACGTTGAACAATTTTGACAAATGCTTCAGGAATTGAAATTGGTTATGTTATGACAGGTTGCGATGGAATCCTGTCCTACCAACTGTATCCACTGGGTGGAGTCTGAGGACCTGCCATTGCTTGAATTCCTTACAAGCCCTCAGCCCAAAGAGGCTCATGGTGTCTTCGGAGGAGGTTGGGAGAGGCCTAGAGATGTCTTCGTCGCTGCCAAATCCTTCAACAAGCAACTGAAACGACATGAAGAGCGTAGAGCTCAAGCACAAACTAGTAAGATTGATAAACATTCCAAATTACATTGAAAAATTCAGTAAGAAATGAGTTCCTGTCAGTAAAATTATTGCAATTTATTTATTTTTTTTGTCAGGATCAGAAACTGCGGAAGAGGAGACACCTGCTCAGGCCCAAGCAAGATATGAAGCCAGCATGAAGTTAAAATGGGAAAATATTCTTGAAACATTTGGTTGGTTAAGAGAATTCTTTGTCTCAGAGAAAAATTAAAGGCAGAGCCAAAAGAAAATTATATTAATAATTGTATTTTATAGTCGAGAGATTAATGGTCTATACAGATTATAAATTCATAAAGTTGGGACCAATGTTGAAAATAACGCGTTATAAAATTTATTATGTTGCGTTATGAAACTTAACGGAAAGCCAACATTACTTAACAGTCGAAAATAACTCAATGCATCGTAACGATACATTTTTTATGTTATCTTATGTTAATTTACGTTACATTATATTACGTTATATTATGTTATTTATAATAATTTTTAAATAATTTTTATATTGATTTCGATTATATATTTTGATTGTTAGCGAAGTACTGTAGTTTTTTTTTTACTTAATGGCTTGTTGTTTGCTTAATTGATTTCTTGTGGCATTATTAATTTGTACATCCTTATTTACTTGTTATAATTCTTTTCCAATTACTATTTTTTTTTATAATTTCTTTCCAATTACTGAAATTTCTTAATTGCTGATTAAATTGAATTCTCAGCTAATATAAAATAAACAATTAAAATAACATAAATTGAGCACTATAAAATATAAATTATAATATAGATAATAATTGAAAATAAATTTAAAATCTTATTTTTTATTTAAATGATGACTGAAATTATGGGTGTGAATGCAATTTAATTTATAAAGATAAATATAAAAATTACTATGAAACTTGTGAAAAATTTAGAATTAATACTGGGATATAATTTTTTTATATTTTCTTTTAGATTTTTTTAATTCAATTTTAAATTTATAAAATATAATTTATATAGTTTTATATTTATTTTTATTAAATAAATAGAAAAATGCGTAACGTACGTTATGCGTTACGCTGTATGCTATATAACCAAACAGAGACAAAACGTTACGTTATACTTATTTTAAACATTGATTGGGACTTGTATCAAATACTTCTTCAATCTCTTTTATATTTTGATTGCTAGGTGGTTATGGACTTTCAAGTTGCATAGTTTTTTTTTTTTTTTTTTTTAACAGTAATGATAAAAAAGACTGGTTACTAGAATTTAAAACCTCAAGAAGACTGAAATTGAATCAAGCATTAGTGAATAATAATAAATTGAGTTCCTAGAAAGAATCTTTTTATTAAGTTGTGAAATTAGTTATTTAATATTATTGGACCCGACTTGTTTGTTTAATCAAAAGGATGGGGCCCAACGACCAACATTTCAGTTTAAGTCTATTCATAGAAGGCAAGAGACGGCAAGGGGTCATTGTCACTCAACGACCCAACCACTCTTTAATTGCCTTCTAAACAAATCTAACACGGAAGCATGCTTCAACGTTTATGATGTCACTATATAATCGACTAAGGACTAAGGGAAAAAAGGTCCATATGTACAATAAATATAACAAAAAAATAGTGTAGACAATTATAAAGGTACGTAGGTATGCATACTAGTTGTGCAAATACGATGAAGCTGTATTGTATATGCTATTTATTAGCAAAAAATGCGCTTATCCGTATTTTTTATTGACCATCTTCGCATTGAATTTATTGATTATTATAGCATGAGTCCAGGGACATAAAAACACAAGCTTGTTTGCTTGGCACAAATTTTTGAAACTTATGTACTACTATATTTCTAATTACATCTAGCCACACATGTTAGATTATGTAATGACACTAAAAACATTATAAATATTTCTAAATGCATAAAAATGTAAAAAGATATCTAATGCATCTTTATGTTAAAGCACAATGTTTTCAGACAAGAAAGATATAATTTGAATCCTAATTCACTAAAGGGGTTTTACAAATGTACTCATAGAATTCACACGAATTGAACCCCAATGAATACTTTCTTTTTGAGAATATATTCTGTGACACCAAGCTCAAGTAGTCTCGCATTGGATATGAAACAAAAGTTAGTTTGGTTTATAATGATTTCCATAAATTCATGAAGTAATTATAGCTAGTTTTTTTTTTTCTTTTTTTTTTCCTTTCTTTTGTGGATGATTATGTGATTAATATAAACCATTTTAACTCTTGTTATTCTTTCGGAGGTTTTAGCAGATTCAAATCGAACTTGTTACCGATACCACATGGTAATTCCAAGAAAAGAGAGCCCTTGAATGAAAAACCATTGAATGAAAATAAATAGAAGAATCCACTTTTATTTTCTTTTTTTGTTTTTTTCTTTCTATCCAACTGTATGCTCAAATTTGGGAGTTCCCTTTCACTGTTACTTGCAAATTGAATAATACAACAAATAGAAAAAAATTATAATCTTTTGAATCGGATTACACGGGTAGGAAAAAGAGATGACTCTATTTCCTTTTTTAATTTTGTTAGATCTTTTGCAGCAGTGAATTTTGTTGATGTCTTTTATTGACGATTCGAATGCGAACTAAATTTCTCTGGCACCAAGCTCAGCTGGAAAAGAAAAAGAAAAAGAAAACTCCTACAAAGCTCTGTTCCTTCTCTGGTTATTTCAAATCTCCGGTGTTCCTCCTTTTTCTCTATTAGATATGACCTTTTATAGCCTTTTTGGGAACTAACTATCCCTCATATCTCTTTGTAATCGAAGATTTTATCATGGGATGCTGCAAAACAGATCTTTTAGATCGTTACAACAGACTCTGTGCGCAGAGCAGAGTGCACGAAGAGATTGGAACGTGCAGGCACTAGGGGGAGTGCATGTATCATGCACATGTCAGGCGTGCACGCGCAGTGCCAGGCGTGCACGCGCAGTGCCAGGTGCACAATGCCTAGCATGACTGCGCATCTGCACGCGGTAGAGTGCGTTGGGCGCGTGTATCCTTGTGCGCACGCTGTCTCGGGCGCGTGCAGCCCCGTGACCGCGCGCGCTCAGGTGTGCGCTTTCTTGGGTGTCCGCGAGTACCTGGGTGTGTGCTGCCATGAGCGCGCTGCCCTTGACGTGTGTACTCTTGAACATGTGATGCGCTCGTCTGGGAGGTTCGCACTCGTTTGGGAGGTTCACACTCGTCTGGGAGGTTCATGCTCCTCAATGCATGTTTCACGTCAATCAAACATGTGTTCCTCGACGTGTTCTCCTATGTGCGCTTCTGGGTTGTGCGCGCTTGGAACTGCGCGTGCTGGGGATGCATATGCTCTTCTAGATATTAGATGTGTTCGTCTAGGAGGCGTGCTATCCTTGGCGCCTAAGCATGTGCTTCTTAGTGCACACTCCTATGTGCGCTTCTGGGCTGTTGGGGACGCGCATGCTCCTGGACGTGCACTCCTTGATAGGCGTGCTTCTCGGCGTGTGTCCCTATTTGTGCTCTGAGTTGCGCACACCGGGGAGGTGCGATCTTACTGAGGATGCCTGTTCTTGTGCATAGGATATACCTATGTGGGGGATGCGCTCCTCGGTATGTGCTCCTTGATGCACAAACGTGTGCTCCTTCGTGCATGCTTCTAGATATACTTTGCTCTTGGATGCACTACTTAGTATGCTCTCTCTGGTATAAATATCAGTGCTCTTATTTCAACTGATTCTTCTATTTTTTCTTGTCTACACCAATGGGCGCTAAATGACTATGCTCACCAGGTACTTTCTCAAAGATCATGTTACTCAGTAGTGAGTCAAACATGGAGATCATTGAACTACTGCGTGATGCTAGCTGTACTCTCGGGTATAATGTGCTGAAAAAAAGCAACAATTCACGTGACAGCATACAGAATCCCAGAACCATCAGCTGCTCTGTCTCAAAACACAGAACTCACAAACACCTCCACACCGAAAGCTACACGTGCCTGTCAACGCCCAGCCCAGTCGCCTTACATAAAGGCCCACCCAGAAGCATCACTCCGTCAGTTGACAGCGCTTCTTCAACAATTCTCTGTGTCTCGCTCCGTTAGTTGACAGCGCTTCTTCAACAATTCTCTCTGTCTCGCTCTCTCTCTCTGTCTCTCTACAATTCTGAAGAGTCGTCGTCTTCAAGTGAGGGAGAGAGAGAGAGGGAGTGAGACAGCTTCAGCAATCTTCGCTATTCCTTCAAGTTAATCTTGTAATTTTTGTTGCCTCGACTTCATTTCAGCTGGAATCCGTGAAAATTCATGGATTCTGGCGCTCGGTGCTTTTAAATTGAACTTTAGGGCAGATTTCACGCTCCTCCATGGTCTCATCAGATCTGAGATGGTGAATCATTGATCAAAGAGCTCTAGGATCAGCTGTAAGCTCTCTCTCCTCTCTTAATTTGCTTCCTAAGTTTGATTAATTTCAATTTTACTTTTCCAATTGAGTATATTTCCTTCATTTTTTTTTTCTTTAATTCAGTTGTGATTCTTGAAGAAGACGAGTTAAAACGATGTATGTACTGTTTCGTTAGTAGTAGGATTTTAGTGAAGAGGTTGGAGCAAATGAGGCGGAGAAATAGCTCTAATGGGCGGAGTATTAGTGCTAGTGGTAAATGGCGAGTAAAGCTCGCTCTGTTGCTTTTGCTGCTCTTCTGCATTGGGAGCTTCTTCTTGATGCAGAATCAGTACAGCCAGGTAATTCGCCTCGCTGCGCAGGCCCCGGCAGTTCAGAAGCCGAAGATTGCATTCTTATTCATAGCACGGAACCGGCTTCCCTTGGATATGGTCTGGGATGCCTTTTTCAAGGTCGCTTTCCTTGTTCGTCTCTATTGTATTGTTATTTTTATAATGAAATTGGTTAATGAAGAGAGTTAATTGCATGCAGGGAGATATGGAAGGTAGATTTTCTGTTTATGTTCACTCCCGGCCTGGGTTTCTCTTGAATAAGGCGACGACGCGATCGCCCTTTTTCTATGGCCGGCAGGTCAACAACAGCATACAGGTCAAGATAATATTACCCTTCTATATGACTTTTTTTTTTCTTTTTTTTTTTGGTGGAGTTATCTTAATGGCTGTAAAGTTATAATTTGTCTATTTTGTATATGTAACCAACTTGGATTTGTGCTATTGATCAAGGGAAACAAAGTGGTAGTTGGGGCTATTTACTAGTAGTGTTATATAAACTAGTATCCTAGTTTTAATGATGCTAGAAATCAAGAGTGAAATTTGGCGGTTATTGTAGACTAAATATTAGAATAGCCATCAACTTTACAGAAAAGGACAAAAATTAGAAAATTTGTCGGAGTTAGCTTTCTCCAAGTCAAACTAACAACCCCCTTCCTAGGTTGCATGGACATGCTAATGCTAATGCGATGCGATATGATGCAGCAACGAACGCCAATCCTTTAAAAGTTGGATGCAAAACCACAATTACACTGAGAGAAGTGTTGTGTGAAATGTGATTTCTGACTTGTGGCATCAAAAGAAAAGTATCAGTGCTTCTGAGCCCTCATTAATTAAAAATAGAAATTCCTGTCTGTGTAGACTTATTATACCGACAAGGAACTTTTCAATGCGATACTGGGAAGGCACTCTTGGGGAAAAAACCAACCACTGTAGCATACATTATAGTCTGAGTAGAATGGCCCTTGAATTGACATAAACTCATTAAAAATAATTTTTTACATCTTGCGTCTTCATTGGCTGCTTTCCTTTTAAGAAGTCACCTAGACAGTTTATGCACTTTTACAACAACAATAAATTATGCAGGACTTCTCACCGGAAATGCATAAACTGTCTTGAATAGTTTGCTCAATAGTTATTACTTTTCAATGCCCAGAGAAAATTACTATTCTTTAATCGATTGCTCAATTTCAGGTAGATTGGGGAGAATCGACCATGATCGAAGCAGAGCGTATTTTGCTCAGAAATGCACTCAAGGATTCCCTTAATAAGCGATTTGTATTTTTATCTGACAGGTACCTATTACCATATCAGTTAGAAAATGTATTTGCTTTACAACTGCTCATTATCCTTCTTGCATATTGCAGTTGCATACCTTTATACAGTTTCAGCTATATATACAACTATATAATGTCAGCGCCGACTAGCTTCCTAGATAGGTAAGTTGATTCTTCATTTTGGTCTAGTGTATTCTGTGTTAACCTTGCCTATGTATGATGACTGATTTTTTTAATCCTTTATTGTGAGACCTGTCCAGGACTCATGTAAGTTTCGACAGATAGATGTATTGTAATTTCATGATCAAGAAATTTCTGCTGTGGAGGGTTTTATATTTGTTTTGCAATACCTTGATCTGCAAGATCAGTAGCCAGAATCAGTAAATTTCTCAGGATCTACAAATAAGTTCTGATAGACCATTATAAATAATAATAGAAAGTTTGAAATACTAGGTATTGGACATCTAATTGCTAACATTGACATCACATTCTCTAGGGATGTTTATGGTTGAGATGAATCATAATGATAAAAGGTTTGCTTCAGTCATTTTATGAGAAACGTACTATGTATGGCATTACAGTATGCGGTAGAAAAAGGAGACTCTTTATGATTTCCTCCCCATCTAAAAATGACATCACTGTATGATGGAAAAGAAGAGGATGTTTCTTTCTAGTCTTCACTTTCAATGATTTTCATTTCTTTTTCCAAGATTCTAGAATTGAATATAGTAAAATAAATATAAACTTGCTAGTCGTTGCGTGTGGAATATTAATTAATAACAAGGTTTGAAATTTTGTAATTAGCATTGATGTTGGCCCCCAAATACTTGGGATAAAAGGCTTTGTTGTTGTTGTTGTTGTAGCATTGATGTTGGCCAATGGTTTATGGTATCATCCGCAAATGACAATATTGTTTCTATGTCACAGAGTCGATCAATAAATCTGATATGTTGTTTATTATACATAATCATTATCTGCCGATATTCTAAACCTTGCTTAATAGAAACTAGTTCCTTGTTCTTCGGGTATCTGAGCATGTAAAATAAGTAATTTGGCATTCCTTTTATCTTACTCAGAGATTGCACTGTATTATATGTTTTTTTTTAATAATCTTAAATTTTTTTATCAAAAAAAGAAAGTTTAAATGTTTACTTTAAAAAAAAAGAAAAAAAAAACTATTATAGTGAGACTAAGATAGTCAGCTCAGGATATTAAATGAGCAATGCACATCTTGTAATTGTATCCGTCATAGTATTTTTAATGGTTATTAACTTTATTTCCTAATACGCTATTAGATCCTATAGACTACTTAAAAGGCAGCCAAGTAGCTTGAAGGACAATGGGGTTTAAAATTTCCCTTCAACAAAGGAGTATTAAATTGTCTTTGCTGGAGTAGTGTGCTGGAGATATTTACACACCCAGACATTTTTTCCCCAGGGCTCACTGATCTCTTGTATACTTTTAGTAGATACTTTTCTTAAATTTATATTGAGGTAGAGTGCTTTTATGAAATCCTTGGATGTCTTTGTAATGATCGCTAGGTTCTAATAGCATCTGGTCATATAATGGTGGAAAGCAGTTTTGCGGATACAAAAGAGAAAAGATATAATCCGAGGATGCATCCAGTCGTTCCTATAAATAATTGGCGAAAGGGTTCTCAGGTATAAAATTTCATTTGACCATGAATTTGATAGAGTAGATTTGCTACATATGTCTTATTGCACGAACTATGCGCTTGTAGTAACTGTATGCTTTTCTGGTTGTTTCAGTGGGCTGTCTTAATAAGAAAACATGCTGAGATAATGGTGGATGATGATGTAGTCTTTCCAGAATTTCAGAAGCATTGCAGAGTATGTTGGAAACCATTTCTTAAGCTAGATAACTTCTGGCTGTTGTGTTAAAGAATGTGGTTTAGCTGACTCAGACTAGGCATTTCTTCATTCTGTGTTTTGGGCATAACTCGGGGATTATGCTATGGTTTAAATGGCATACTTATTATGTCTAGAATCTGAACCCTTGAGCCAGGCCTATGTCATGTTCTGTAGACCAAATGGATTTCTACATGGGCCTATAGTAGCCACTAGCTAGTACTTTGAACAATTCAATTTGTTGAGTGAGAGGCTCAAATGACCTTGGGTTGCCAAATACAATCATTTGAGAGTGGAAATGCAGATCCAAAAATGCAGTCATCCTCAGATGACATTTGTATGTGGACCCTGAATAAGCATTACAGCAGCAGGACGTATCGTTATGCTAACAGAAGCAAGATTCCTTAATCTATACTGTTCACCGGAGTTTGAAAAAGCACAAACTAGGTGTCTTTCAAGGCACACACCTCTAGGCATTTTTTAATGAAAAGTGCCTTTGAGGCAAGGACCGTGAGTTGCATGCTTGAGACCCAAGGTGAAAATGAAGCATATGACTTGCACCTCATTTGACACGAGGCATGCACATAACAGACCAGAGCAGAAAGGGCTTCTTTTAGCCCATTGGAAATATATGGCTGGAGAAACATCCAAGGGGCTAGGTCTTAAAGGGAAAGAGTAATACCAAATACAGTAAAATTTTTACCACAGTAAAAGATTGCTATAAGAAAATTCACTTAGATTTATTTCATACTTACTTTTTTGTTTCGGTAAAATACTTGTAGATTAACAAAATAAGAAGAATAAAAAATTTTATGAGCCTTATGTCTTACCTCACATGTGGCTCTCTTTTTAAACGACGTTGTTTACTGTGGTCAGTTCATTGAATCATGGTGAAAATGGCTTGTTTCTTGTTATCTTTTCAGTCTTTTTTCTTTGCAGAGCCATTTTCTGTTGTATTGTTCACTGCAGTTTGAAATCCGGAACATCCATAAATTGTTTTTGATACATGTTAAATTCTAAATTTACAGAGAAAATCATTACCAGAGTTTTGGCGGGATCGCCCTGTCGTGAGTATTTCCTTTTCCGCACTTTGGCGTGGAATCATTCATCGATTGTTTACACTTGTAAGGTTGCATATGAGTTTGAAGAGGTTTTACAATCCTTACTTTGTGCAGCCTGCAGAAGGATGGAAGGAACACAACTGCATACCCGATGAGCACTATGTCCAGACGCTTCTGGCTGTAAGTTTATTTTATACTACGATGTCATATAGAGTCCAGTGTCTTATTGCTTCTGATCGCTTGATATCTTTTTGAGTTCATACAGTAGGTGATATGCTATTGTGAAAGTATAAACATCTCCAATATGTATAGATGCAAGGTTTAAAATCTGAGAATTGGTATCTCTTGATGGTTTATGGTATCACAAATTGAACTTACTGCAGATATTGAAAATATCAGCACAGATATTAGGGGTTTATATTGTACAATAGTACCTCAAATTTGGATACATTATTCAAATTATGTATCTGATCAGTTGATATTTAAAACCTTGATGAGGTTTTTGTGCTTACGAGATTCAGAATTCAGAGGGAACCACAAAAACCTGCAAATGTTCTGTGCTAAAGATCACAGCCTTGGTTTTCAAGATTTGTTCATCCTGTTGACATACGAAGTAGTTTAATGATCAATCATGCTTAGTTGTACTATTATATTACTTTTGTAACTTCACCAAGAGTGGTATCAATTGTAATAAATTAGATAGGATGTATTTAATTTGCTTATCGACAGTTATTGCTATTTATTACCCACTTGCATATAATTTTCTTGAAAAAATTATGTTGGTATCCTGACAATATAATTCCTTTCTTTTATGGTTTCCTGAAACAGCAAAAAGGACTTGAAGGGGACATTACTCGCAGAAGCTTGACACATTCTGCATGGGATCTTTCATCGGGCAGGGATCGTGAACGGCGTGGCTGGCATCCTTTGACATACAAGCTTTCTGATGCTACTCCTATGCTTCTAAAATCTATTAAGGTAGGAAATAGTCACTTTCCACCAAATCTTTGTCCATGTATCTTCGTGTGTGTGTGTGTGTGTATTAAGCTGTTGGTCCAGCTTAACAAATCTTCTAAAATCTATTAAGTTGTTGGTCCAGATGAGATTCCTATAGAGAAATGGAGATACTTAGGAGAGATTGGTGTGAGGTGACTGGCAGATCTTTTTAATAAGATTTGGCAAACTAAGAAAATACCAAGTAAATGGAGGAAGAGTACCCTAGTATTTCTGTATAAAAATAAGGGTGATATTCAGAGTTATTCTAACTATCAAGGAATAAAACTCATGTGTCACACTATGAAGTTTTGGGAAAGGTTAATTTAACATAAATTGCGATAAACTGTAAAAATATCGGAGAACCAGTTTGGGCGATCGACGACAGAAGTTATTCATTTACGTCGTCAACTTATAGAGCGATTTCGAGAGAGAAATAAAGATTTGCATATGGTATTTATTGACTTAGAGAAAACCTATGGTAAAGTACCACGAGAGATACTTTGGTGGATATTGATGAAAAAAAGAGTTCCCATCAAGTATATCGACATAATTAAGGATATATATGATGGAGTAGTGACTAATGTCAGAATATGTGGTGGTTTAACAAGTGATTTTTCTATCACAATTGAATTGCATTAAGGATCTGCATTGAGGCCGTTCTTATTTGCTATAATGATGGATGAGCTTACTGGAGCTATTTAGAATGAGATACCTTGGTGTATGTTATTTGCTGATGATATTGTCTTAGTTGATGAGACAAGAGCAAGGATAATTGTCAAGCTAGAGTTATGGAGGTATATATTAGAATTTAGAGGTTTTAAATTGAGTATGTTTAAAACAGAGTATATGGAGTGTAAATTTAGTAAATGACGGATCATAGACTATAATGCTGTAAAACTGGATGAGTAAGAGATACAAATGAGCAGTCAGTTTAGGTATTTAGGTTCTATTATTCAGAATGATGGAGAGATCGATAATGATGTTAACTATAAAATACAAGCTGGCTGGTTGAAATGGAGGAGGGCAACGGGAGTTTTATGCGACCGTAATGTTGGCAGTGAAAATTTCTAAGTTAAAAGGATTTTCCACAACAGAACGCGGAGCTAATTCAATAGCCCCGCGTTTGGTTACATTAACCCTGTGTTTGAATAAAACGCGGAGATGTTTAATAGCTCCGCGTTGATTTCGCAGTCTGGCTTGTATTAGCCTCGCGTTTGAGTGAAACGCGGAGATGATCAATAGCTCCGCGTTAGCTCCGCGTTTTGGTTATTTAGCGCCGCGTTTTGATGCGATTAAAGCTCCGCGTAAGCAGATAACCAGAATCTCAAACTGATTGAGATTATGATTTTGGGCTTATCCAAATACCCGAATCAAGTCTAATCAGAATTCCATCAAAACTAAGATATTTGATTGGAATCCTGGATGAATGCGAGTTCTAATTAGATAGAAACTCTTGCATTAACCTGGGGCTATAAATACCTTCCTGGTGAAACCCTAGGGATCTTCTTTTCGGCAATTGAGATATTTTTCTGAAATCTTGGAGAATTCAAGTTACGCACAGAGCCTTGAGTTCGTGAAGATCAGAGAAAATCACCATCTTCTTTCTGGAGTTCTTGAGAAGTTCGAGTTACGCGAGAGAGCCTTGAACAAATCAAAACCAGAGAAGATCGTCTATATTCGGCCGATATCTTTAAAAGAGAAGATTTCAACGTACCGATCGTCCAAACGAACTACTATAGATCCCATCACCACAGATCTCATAACACATTGTAAAAGAGAGAGATTGAACTATAAAATCCTCTCGTTTGTTCTTTTTTTTTTATCTCTTGTTCACTTCTATTGTAATCTAAGATGTATTCAATGGAAGGAAGCGAAGGAACTTTTGCGACGAACAAACTGACGACCACAGTGGGAGCCATCTCTTTCACTGATGAAGAGATAGTGGCGCAATCGGACGTTGACTTGATCGGATCCGAAGTAGACACGCTGGTCGTTGAAATCGACCAGCAGAAGTACGAGGAGTTCCTCTCCTCCGGATCAGGTGACTTGGATGAGACACGGCACTATCGTCGCATGTACTCCAATGCCCGAGTGACGGGTAGAAAGGTATTCACCGAGAGACGGGGATCCTTGGAGACTGCGGCTATAGAGCCGGAGTTCACACAAGAAATCCTAGCGAGGATGAGCTTCCGACTGCCGAAGAAGATCTAGGGACTGGACTGATCAGGACCCAACTCCGGAACAGGAACCAGAGAGCGAGGCGTAGAGCCCTCAAAGCCCGCCTTGGACGCGGAGCTAACTCTAGAGGACGCGAGGCTATGGTCCCTCGCAAACTGGCTCGCTCTACCCGCGAGACCAGTCTCTACCGCGTTAAACGCGAAAATACAACTTGCCTTAAAAGCAAGGAAAAGCCAGCGTGTGATTTTCCACGCGAGGCTGTTGCTGAGCCTAGCGAGAGATGCGAAGCCAGTAAGGGTTGCGCTAGTCGCAGAATACCCAACACTCGCGAGAGACGCGAGTATAAAAATTCTTCAAAGCCAGCGTGTGATTCTCCACGCGAGGCTATTACTGAGCCTAGCGAGAGACGCGAAGCCAGTAAGGGTTGCGCTAGTCGCAGAATACTCGACACTCGCGAGTTACGCGGGTATAAAAATCCTTCAAAGCCAGCGTGATTCTCCACGCGAGGCTATTACTGAGCATAGCGAGAGACGCGAAGCCAGTAATACTTGCAATAGATGCAAGACTTCTGATACCCGCGAGGAACGCGAGGATGATTGGCAAATAGTTGTCAGTCGTAAGAATCGTGCTAGGCGCGAAGTTATGATCTGCGTTAATCGCAAAGATAAGCCAGCGTGCAAGAACTTCCCTTCACGCGGGGCTATTATTCCAGAAGCTAAACTTCTAAAGACATACCAAGCCAGCGAGAGATGCGAGGCTAGTATGGATAAGCGCGGAGCTATTCTTCAGGCCCGCAATATGAAACGCGAGGCTATTCCTAAACCACGCGAGGATCGGTTCAACCCCAGAGTCAGGGTTGATCAGACAAAGAAGCTTCAGTGGGTTCCCAGATCTTCTCAAGAGTTGAATGGACCTCTTGACTCTATGACTAAAGGCGCTGATCTCAGGGAATATCTCTCTAAGAAGAGAGGCATAGACCAACTTCAGGTTGAGCCTGTCTGTCATTGCCAGCAATTTGTGACGGCGGTATCAGCCGTGATGGACAACTGTGGCTGCAGCAAGAACAGAATATCTGTGTTCGACCGATTAAACGAGTCAAACCAGAATCCTGCTAAGAAGACAAGAACCACTTCCCTGAAGCAAGGGAGAGCTGTAACCTCCAACATGGTAGGAAGAGAGAAGAAAATTATAGAGACGGATGATAATTCAGAATCGAGCGATGAAGAACCTCATCGTGTTACTCGACTTAAATCAGGAGCCGTCCCGCCTCGAAATTATAAGAGGCTCGCAGGGGGTTTTTACGATGAGGACAGCGATAATTCAGCTATAGCCTCACCTCGTTCCTCTGTATCGTCTCGACTACAGAAGCCAGCATCTCACATGGCAGATAAATCTGATGATATCAATCAGAGATTTAAAGCTCAAGAAAGAATGATTCGAGAGCAGCAAAAGATGATTGAAGGTCTTAAAGTCATGCTATCGAGATTTGTTGAAGATAATGCTAAAAAGGGCAAGGAAAATCCAAATGAAGAAGAACAGGAGGAGAAAGCCCACTCGATGCATGAGAAAGAAGATAGATTTTCTTTCCATGATCCGCATGAAGAAAAGCTTAAAAAATTACAGAATCAACTCGAAACTTTAATGCGTAAAAAGGAGTTGAAAGAATCAGGGGTCTTAAGACCGTATCCTCCCGAATGGGATACGATACCATACCCATAGAAGTATAAACCGCTCAAGTTAGAGCCTTATGACGGGAAGGGATCGCCCAGTCAGCACATCTATTATTTCTTGTCCCAAGCAGGACATCTGTTGGGTAATGATCCAATTATGACGAAAGTATTCGCGAGCACTTTGCGAGGGCCTGCCTTTACTTGGTTCATGCAGTTGCCCCCAGGTTCTATTAATGCCTGGTTTGATGTCGAGAAATTATTTCTCTCACGATTCTTTGAGGATGATACCGAGATTACGGTTCATTCCCTCCTTGCAACTAGACAAGGAGAACAAGAAACGGTTAAAGATTTCATAGAAAGGTTCCGGGAGAAGTCCGTACATTGCAAACACGGAATGATCCAGGAAACTCTAGTAGAGACCTGTCGACACAATCTTAAGACCAATGTGCTCCTCAAAATGGGGGCCGTAGAGTCCAAGACGTGGAGGGGCCTGCTCAAACAAGGAGAGCAAGCTGAAGACTTGATTCGTCGAGTTGAAGAGTCCCGCGGGTCAAGAAGTGCTGGGGGGTAGTAAGTCATATACCTAAAACAACAACAATAAGAATAAAGAGAAAGCAGCGATGTCGTCAGAAACTGCTCCTTAGAAAGCCAGTCCTCCGCCAGAGCCGAAGTCTCAAGGTCAGCGAGGATCAAGGCAAATTAGACCGCAGCAAGAAAGGAATTACACTTTCAAAGCTGAACAGACACCTGTCCTCTATCACTTGCTCCAGAAAAAGGGAATGCTAAAGCTTCCGGAGAATAAGAAGCCAGAAGACGCTGGTAAGACTAAAAATCCCAACTACTGTCTCTATCACCGGAACGTTGGGCACCCTACTAGGGATTGTTTTTCTCTTAAGAACAGAATCCAAGCACTAATAGAAGCTGGGGTTCTGACGCTTAAGGAAGAGCAGAAAAAGGTCACTGCCAATATGGCAACCATAGTGGTTGGAACCCACGAGTTCTCCGCAGGAGTGACCCCAATCCCAAAGGGTGAGGCGGTCACAAAGAATCTTGATCCTTACAACAAAGCCCAAGAAGGACTTGTCCCTATAACGACCCAAAGAGGGGAAGTTATGTGGGTTCACCCCGATTTGATAGAAGACGAGCAGTGGACAAACACAGGGGGTCACAAGAAAAAGCGGACTAGCAATGCTATCTCCGCGGAAATAAAGGATGAATATATTGCAGGAATACCCACAGCCTCGGAAGAGGAGCCCGAAGTCATGGCTACTCATCAAGATGGGGCAGGCCCTTCCGGCACTCGGTCTGGGAAAACATATCTTAGAGACTACACCAGAGTAGATCCGAAGGATATATATGCGGAAGCTATTAATCCTGCAAAGCAAAAGGTGTTCATTTCCAGAAGAATCCGCGAAGAGACGAAGGAGTTAAGAATACCTCCTTCCAATTTGATATCATAAATCAGCTGGCAAATATTCCAGCTCGAGTAACGCTATACGAGTTGTTACGATTGTCAAAATCAACTCGTGAGGCGCTAAGGGAAGCTTTGGCAGACTCTGAGTCATTCCTAGCTCAGATTGTCGAGCCGGCTAATGAAGAACAGGATTCTTGCCCCCGCTGTCATCAAGTGAGGAGGCAGGTCCCACAAATAGTTTTCTCTCCAGAAGACATGCAGGTAAGGAATATAAAGCACAACAGGCCTTTATATTTCACCGGATGTGTCGGATCCACAAAAGTGGACCGAATTCAAATCGATCCGGGTTCTGCACTAAGTGTCGTACCCAGAAGGTTGATGCAGCTGCTAGGGATCTCCCTCCATCGTCTGACACCAACCAACACGTCAATATATGGGTTCAATGCCAATAATAGCAGCCCCCTCGGGAAAATTCGACTCCGATGCCAAATTGGAGATCTAAGGACGGAGGTTACATGCTATGTTATTGATGCATATACCTCCTACAATATTCTACTAGGACGACCTTGGATTCATGCTTACATGATCGTCCCGTCGACTCTTCACCAATGTATGAAATATTGCAATGAGGAAGGAGAAGTCCGGACACTAATTGCAGATAAGCAACCTTTCAAAGGACTGGAGAATTACTTCATAGATACTTCACTCTACAAACCAGCTCATGAAATCTCCAATGATGATCCTGGCAAGCCTCAAACCCTGATGAGAGTGGTAACGAGGCAGACACGGAGTAAGAACCTTTTGAAGAGGATGATGGGGGTGATTATGAAATTAACCCCAACCTAGATTTTACTCTTAGTTTTGATAATATAGTGGATGTAATAGAGAGCGAATGGGTTATTAATAAAAATGTAAAGTTAGTCTACGAGCATGCTGTAGCTACTGAATCTGAGCCCTCTTGTACCTCCACCGAAGCGGATGACCCGACCGAACTTGAAGTTCTGGCGGCATACCATTTGCCCCTCAGGTCTTCCCTCCTCTCTCAATTAAAAATAACCGAGGATCAAGGAAGTGCCTCCCCGACAGAAGTCCCAAAGGCCGATCATGTTCGGCAAAGTGGTCACGTCGCCTCGACAAAGACAAAGTAGTGAAAGTGATGAACAGACATCACCCCAATTTCATATGTATGAACAAATATCCCGACAGATGATGGAAAAGATGTGATATAACTTTACCCAGAAGCCGGGATTAAACTTTGGAAAAGGGCGACGGAATCTCATACCCTCGTTTAGACCAAGAGGAAAGAGTCCTGATTATTATCAGAAGACCCGCAGGGGGTTGGGCTATGTGTCTACTCCACCCTCATCGCCATCCAAGGATGAAGAGAGTTCTTCGGATAAAGAAGAAACATCTTCGCCCGACCATGATTCGGATATAAGCACCGGTGCTTGGTTTCAGTCTTTGACAGCCAATATGGTTTCAGCTGCGCCAGAAAGCGACGAGGAACCAATCGACGTTCAAGATGATGCTTGGGCTAGGCATATGGATACTCTCTGGGATGTCCGCTTTGAACAGCGTGACCCGCCCACAGAAGACAAATTAATATAAGTTAACATGGGAACGGAAGAAAATTCGAAACCTATTTTCATAAGCGACACACTAACTCCTTTAGAAAAGGAGGAACTTATATCTCTTATCAAAGAGTATATAGATGTGTTCGCATGGAGTTATGAAGATATGCCTGGACTTGACCCTCAAATTGCCACACACCGGTTAAATATTAAAGAAGATGTTAAGTCTGTCAAACAACAGCAAAGGCGTTTTCTACCGGAACTGATGGAGGCAATAGTTGCTGAAGTTAACAAACTTATACAATCTGGATTCATCCGAGAAGAGCAGCATCCTGACTGGGTGGCTAACATAGTGCCGGTTCGCAAAAAGAATGGCAAAATCCGGATATGCATCGATTTTCGAGATCTGAACACTGCATGTCCCAAGGATGAGTTTCCACTCCCCATCACCGATGTGATGATTGATAATACTTGCGGTTATGAGAGGATGTCCTTTATGGATGGCTTCTCAGGTTATAACCAAATTAAAATGCACCCGGATGATGAGAAGCATACAGCTTTCAGAACGCCGCTGGGGGTATACTGTTATACGGTGATGCCATTCGGATTAAAGAACGCAGGTGCCACTTACCAACGCGCAATGAGTGTCATATTCAAGGAACACCTGCGCAGAACAGTGGAGTGCTATGTAGATGACTTAGCAGTCAAAAGCAAAAACAAAGAAGATCATCTTCATGATTTAAGAGTGGTCTTCGATCTTATGCGGAAACATCATCTGAAGATGAATCCTACCAAGTCGTTCATGGGGGTATCCAGCGGGAAATTTCTTGGGTTCATAATCACCTCAAAAGGAAGTTTCCTTGACCCTGAAAAGGTAAAAGCGATTAGCGAAATGCCGCCTCCCCGCAATCTCAAGGAATTAAGGGGATTACAGGGAAAGCTCGCCTATATTCGACGCTTCATTTCCAACCTATCTGGACGATGCCAGCCATTCTCAAAACTTATGAAAAAGGGAGTGTCTTTTATATGGGATGAAGCATGTCAGCAGGCATTTGATGACCTCAAGAAGTACCTTACTAGGCCTCCTGTACTTATGGCACCAGCCCATGGGCAGCCCTTCCTCATATATGTGAGGGCCATGGATAATGCCTTAGGCGCATTACTGGCTCAATATAATGAGCACGGCCATGAACATGCCCTCTACTATTTAAGCAGAACAATGATTGGGGCCGAACAGCGGTATACCCCGATTGAAAAGGAATGTTTAGCCCTAGTGTTCGCCGTTCAGAAAATGCGACACTATCTCTCTGGGCAAACGATTCATGTCATATCACGGGTTAATCCCCTGAAGATTCTGATGACAAAACCAAGGGTTTTAAATGGCCGACTGGCAAAATGGGCCCTACTATTGTCGCCCTATGACATACACTTCGTTCCTCAAAAGGCGACGAAGGGACAGGCAATTGCTGATTTTCTTGCAGACCACCCAATTTGGTCCAAATTAAAGCAGACATCAGAAGTCAATACAATTACCGGAGAACAGCCTTGGCAAATGTTCTTTGATGGTGCCGCGAGACGATCTGCTGCTGGAGTGGGGGTTGTGCTAATATCCCCACATAAACATATATTGCCTAACAGTTACTCATTAACAGAACCGTGCACGAATAATGTAGCGGAGTACAACGCACTCATTATCGGCTTAAAAATAGCTCTGCAACTGGGGGTGAATCATCTAGAGGCATATGGAGACTCTAAGCTCATCGTCAATCAGATGACAGGTGAATATGAAGTCAGACATGAAGCCCTCATCCCCTATTATTAGCTAGCCATTGAACTAGCTGGATATTTTGAACAATTCTACATATCTCATATATCTCGGAATGAGAATGTATATGCAGATGCCCTTGCCGCATTAGCTGCAACATTGGCAATCCCGCCAGGTGAGGTTAAAAGCATCACCATTGAAAGCAGGGAGCTCCTTCATCCAGATACTCTTCTTCAAAATAAAGAAGTATGCCAAGTAGGCCTAACCCTGGAGCCCCGTAATTGGCGATTTCCGTTTGTGGATTACGCTTTGCATGGGATATTACCAGAAGATCCTAAGGAGGCCACATCTATAAAGAGGAAGGCCCAAAGATTTTATTATGACCATAAACTTCAGACTTTATATAGAAAGTCAAGAGATGGTCTGCTACTACGCTGCATATCAAAAGCGGAAGCAGAAGAAGTGCTGAGAGAAACACACGATGGAGTTTGTGGAGCTCATCAGCCCGGTCCTAAATTTGGAGACCGTATAAGAAGGCTAGGGTACTACTGGCCGAACATGATCACGGAAGCAATGGCATACGCTAAACGATGTCATGCATGCCAAGTTTATGCTAATTTTATTCATCAACCCCAAGAATACTTACACAATACTGTTGCAAGTTGGCCATTTGAAGCGTGGGGAATGGACATTGTGGGGCCAATAACTCCCCCGTCATCCAGAGGACATCGGTTTATTCTTGCAATAAACGATTATTTTTCAAAATGGGCCGAAGCCGTGCCCATGAAAGAGGTGAAAACGACAGATGTGATCAAGTTTATCAAGCATCATGTCATTTACCGATTTGGTGTCCCTCGACGGATTATTCATGATAACGGTCCGCAGTTCATCAGTCAGGAATTCTCCAGATTCTGCAATAAATTTAGAATCAAAGATATCGCTTCTACACCATATAACCCTGCGGCTAATGGGTTAGCTGAAGCTTTTAACAAGACGATCATCAAACTCCTTCGGAAGTTCGTCTCTTCCAATAAACGAGATTGGGATGAAAAGTTGGGAGAATGTTTGTGGGCATATCGCACCACCGTTCGCACCCCGACCAAAACTACCCCGTTCTCTTTGGTTTATGGAAGTGAGGCTGTTTTGCCTCTTGAAATCCAGATACCATCATTAAGAGTGGCTTTAGCCACAAGGATGACGACAGAAGAGCGCCATCAGCAAAGATTGCAAGAACTAGAGGCGTTAAATGAAAAACGTCTCAGGGCTCAACAGCAAATTGAGTTGTATCAAGCCCGAATATCTCAAACGTTCAATAAGAACGTCAAACCAAGGACCTTTAAACAAGGAGACTTGGTTCTGGCTGTTAAAAGGCCAATGGTGCTAACCCACAAGACTAAGGGTAAGTTTGAACCCAAGTGGGAAGGACCGTTTATTGTGGAAACAGTATACTCCAGTGGAGCCTATCGCTTAATGAATCAAGATGGCGATAGGATGATGATGCCAATCAATGGAAAATTTCTGAAGAAATACTATTCTTAGTACCCTTGGAGATACGCGTCTTCCTTTTTCCTAGGCATGCGCAGTTTGGCGCCTCTGACCTAAACCCTGGTGTGTTTGGTTCTCAAGTTTGAACCACCTCCAGTCTTTTCTTAGGCATGCGCAGTTTGGCGCCTCTGACCTAAACCTGGTGTGTTTGGAGTGCCCAGTTCAAGTTACGCGAGAGAGCCTTGAACCGTCTCCAGTTTGGTTCTCAAGTTTGAACCACCATCAGTCTTTTCTTGGGCATGCGCAGTTTGGCGCCTCTGACCCAAACCTGGTGTGCTCAGTTCTCAAGTTTGAACAGCCCCCAGTCTTTCTTTTAGGCATGTGTAATTAAGCGTCTCTGACGTAAAAGATATGAATTGCCCAATGCCGACTAGGCAATGGGAAGAGAACCAGTTTCTCGCCAACCCATCATACTGGGGTAAAAGTATGAATTGCCCAACGCCGACTAGGCAATAGGAAGAGAACCAGTTTCTCGCCAACCCATCATACTGGGGTAAAAGTATGAATTGCCCAACGCCGACTAGGCAATGGGAAGAGAACCAGTTTCTCGCCAACCCATCATACTGGGGTAAAAGTATGAGTTGCCCAACGCCGACTAGGGAATGGGAAGAGAATAAATTTCTCGCCAACCCTATCATATTGGGGGTAAGAGTATGAGATCAACTACCCAATGCTGATTAAAGGCAAAAGGGGAGGCAAAAGGCAAAAGGGCAGTCTCTTTCGACTTGCCCTTTCCTTTCCCCTTGACCTTAATAGTGGGGAGGAAATCACGACAGAATACCCTCAGTCCATACTGCAAATTGCATACCATGGTGGGAAGAAGTCCAAGGGGTCGGCTATATGCTAAAAGAACCGCTGGATATACCACGGTCACTGCAATTTCTTCTTTGGGCAACGACGGCACGACACATCTCTTCAGCCACAACATCAGAAACCCGACAATGAGACCTCTGTTGGAAACCGGAAACTGGGCTTGATAGTGGTAACTCTTGAATGAAGTGCCAGGACCGTATCCATTCTCATTGGATTCAGTGGTATAATATAATAGGTGGCAGCCCTTAGCAATGCGGTGATCAATCTCTGAGCCATAGACGGGTGGATGACCATGGATAGTTGTTGAACTATCCTTAGAATTTAAATTGGCAAAAAGATACTCGGTCCATTTCTTATGACCAATACCGTGATTACGCGCACCCGTCAAGTCAGCGCAAATACGATAATGGCATATCATCTCCCAGTATGTGGCGTAGATGCGCTCATCATTAGCCATCAACATGTTTAACTCCCCGATGGTGGGGATATACTCTTCATAGTGGATTTCACCCATGGAAAGCCCGGAGACCTCGAACATCTCGTGAAGAGCGAATCCTAGCTCACCCACTGGTGTGAAGAGAGTACAAGTCTCAGGGTTATACATCTCCAAGAGGCAGTAAAAATGATAAGCACTCTGGGGAAACCCGAATTGGACATTCCTGATAGCTTTATACAAGCTAATATCCTTTAAAATGGGCTCATGGGAGTCTAGCATGTACTGAACGAGGCGGGCCCACCACATATTGTTAGAAGAATGAACCCAGCCAGGCATCCTGAAGTCGCTAGCCGGGTACTGACCATCCTTTGCCAGGAACTCACTTAAGAAAGTTCGGGCACGAGACGGGACTTCTCCCACTGGAAGCTCCTTGCCAAATCGGCCTGGAAGCAAACCAGTAATGCATCTGGGGGAACCATCTTGATAAACCCCTTTTGCACCAAATTTGCCTGTTGGGACGCCATCTTGCTCTTGAGTTAGTCCCCACTTTAGTTCTCGAGGCATCGCCAGCCTCTGAAGATAGACCAGGGAATAGCTACGGTCCATTCTGGGTAGAAACATCAGCATTTCACCTGAGTTATATAACCAAATGCACTCCTCTTCAGAAAGGATCTCATCTGATTGATCCATCTGGTCTCCAAAGAGGAAAGCGGGTTTCTCCATCGCCTTTCTATTTAAAGTTTCGAAGGCTGCATCAGTTATGATTTCTCGCGCAGTAGTGGGGTGATACTTGATCAACTTCTTCTTGCACTCCTGCGGGTCTGGTTTATATGAAGCCAAGATAGTGGTGAAGCGAAATTGTCCTGAGGGATCAGAACCCCCAGCAAACCCGAAGTAATTCTTGTGAGGAAGAGCTTCCACTGAATACCCTACTGCAAAAAGAAGCACTAGAGTTAGAGAAGTTTCTATAAGACAGAAAAATCCTCTAAGTATGGACGCGCGAAGCTAAAAATTAGAACGCGCGAAGCTAAAAATAGCGCCGCGCGAAGTTAAAAAATTAGACCGCGCAGAAGTCAAAATAGCCTCGCGTCTCAGCGCGACTGCTACTTAAAATAGCCTCGCGTTTCAGCGCGACTGCTATTTAAAATAGCCTCTTGTTTCAGAACGCGAGGATGACGCGATAACTTCGCGTAAGAAGAAAGTCAGAGACTTTTCTTCTTCTCCAAGCCTTACAGCAGGAGTACGGCGATCTCGCTGGTAAAAGAGTTGATTGATCAGTTAAGATCAAGCCAAATCACTCTAGAGATGTTCTAAAAAGTCTCGATAGAGAGATTCTTATCTCCGATAGGCGAAATGTGGGTTGGCGCGTCGCTGCCATGGCCGCCGCCACCACTGCTTGCGCCAGTTGCCGATGATGGAGCCGCGCGAGAAGTAGCACGAGTTTTGGGTGCCATTGCTGAGGAAAATCGACGGGAGATTGGGAGAAAAACTCGGTCGGAAGAAGCTCGGGTAGCCTGAACTGTGATCGCCTGATTCTCTAAGTTTCTGGAAAATTCTCAAATGAAGTGAGAGGAATAAGGAATAAAGATTTCATTTAAATGAAAGAAACCGCCTCTTGGAATTCGGCGCGAGTTTCGGAGAAAATGACTGGTCAGTTACTTTTCAAAACGCGAAGTTATTAGCCTCACGCGATGATGAAAAACGCAGAGTTAGTAACTCCGCGCAACTATACAAAACGCGAGGATAGCCTGGTGCCTTAGCTTCGCGTTCCTATGAAAAACTTGGATTTTTGGCGAGTGCAATTAAGCCCTTCCATCTAAGTTAAGATGATCCTTATCCGATCATTTGATTTAGTGATCTAAGTTACGCAAATGAGCCTTAGATTATTTTTTTTACCAAAATTATTGACCATCTGTTTGTTGAGCAAGCAAAATTATTGAAGCCAACAGATAGAGAGGAAAATAATTTGCTCTTATTCATAAAAGAAGAGATTACAAAGAGGGAGTTATAGCTCTCTCAAAAGCTTTTACATGATCAACTCATCAATAAACAAACAGTAAGATCTCTCTACGGGGTGTTGAAGCTCAGTTCCCTGGTTCACATGCAAAAGATCTCCTCTGCAAATGTCAACTAGGATCTGTCATCCGAAATGAAGCACGAGAGAAAAGGGAAGTGCTGCATTGAAGCACAATTCTGAACTGCAAGTGCTGCAGCTCCTTATTTACAGCCCCTTCAGGAGTTTATCTCTCGGAGCCAGAGCTTGAAACCTGCAACTATGTTGTAAAGCATATGTTTCTGCCTTCCTTAGAGTTACTTCTGCTGATGAAGATCGATGGACCCACATACATTCCTCTTCAGAAAGGATTGGACTTACTGCAAAAGGAACAGAGTTTCCAAAAGAGTGAAAACGCGGAGCTAAGCTAACTTCGCGCACAGTTGAAGAAATAGCCTCGCGCTTTAAACGCAGAGGATGATGCGATAACTTCGCGTAAAGGAGGGACAAGATTTCTTTCTGCTCTTTCCTTCTCTTTCAAATTCATCGCGACTGCTAATCAAAGATAGCCTCGCAATTCATCGCGACTGCTAATCAAATATAGCCTCGCAATTCATCGCGACTGCTAATCAAAGATAGCCTCGCAGATTCATCGAGACCACTAGTCAGATAAGCCCCGCGTTTCAAGCACAGGGGATAACGCGATAACTTCACGGAGAACGGCGAGCTCGCTGGTAAAATAAACAGTTGGGTGGATTAAACCAAGCCGAAACATCTCAAGAATGGTTCTTAGAAGCCCAAGAGTTAAGGTTTTTACTTTCGGAAGACGCTGCATAGACTGGTTCGCCGTCGCGTCTACCTTCACGGCCGCTGACATTAACGCCGGCCAACTTGCGAAAAGTCGAACTCCTCTGAAGAGACATCCTATGGAGAATTGAACGAAGATCAGTTGAAGATCATTCGTGAGTCACTCGAGTTCTCAGAAATTCTTCGGATGAGATGAAGAAGATGAGCCGGGAGCTCTATTTAAACAGAATTTCCGTCGCTTGGTATTCGGCGTGGAAACTCAGGGTAATTAATGACATAATTACTCATTTCACTGAAGACGAAGTGAAGCTGATTAGCTCCGCGTAAGTGAGCATAACGCGAGATAGACTTGGTATTCTAACTCCGCGTTTCAGTTTAGATATCCAAAGTATTTCAAAATCTGCTGAAGTCTAAGCCATTTTGAAAACTTTGGAGGGGGTTCTGTTGGCAGTGAAAATTTCTAAGTTAAAAGGATTTTCCACAACAGAACGCGGAGCTAATTCAATAGCCCCGCGTTTGGTTACATTAACCCTGCGTTTGAATAAAACGTGGAGATGTTTAATAGCTCCGCGTTGATTCTGCAGTCTGGCTTGTATTAGCCTCGCGTTTGAGTGAAACGCGGAGATGATCAATAGCTTCGCATTTTGGTTATTTAGCGCCGCGTTTTGATGCGATTAAAGCTCCGCGTAAGCAGATAACCAGAATCTCAAACTGATTGAGATTATGATTTTGGGCTTATCTAAATACCCGAATCAAGTCTAATCAGAATTCCATCAAAACTAAGATATTTGATTGGAATCCTGGATGAATGCGAGTTCTAATTAGATAGAAACTCTTGCATTAACCTGGGGCTATAAATACCTTCCTAGTGAAACCCTAGGGATCTTTTTTTCGGCAATTGAGATATTTTTCTGAAATCTTGGAGAATTCAAGTTACGCACAGAGCCTTGAGTTCTTGAAGATCAGAGAAAATCACCATCTTCTTTCTGGAGTTCTTGAGAAGTTCGAGTTACGCGAGAGAGTCTTGAACAAATCAAAACCAGAGAAGATCGTCTATATTCGGCCGATATCTTTAAAAGAGAAGATTTCAACGTACCGATCGTCCAAAGGAACTACTATAGATCCCATCGCCACAGATCCCACAACACATTGTAAAAGAGAGAGATTGATCTATAAAATCCTCTCGTTTGTTCTTTTTTTTTTTATCTCTTGTTCACTTCTATTGTAATCTAAGATGTATTCAATGGAAAGAAGCGAAGGAACTTTTGCGACGAACACGTAACATTCCGTTAAGACTGAAGGAAAATTTTTATAGGACTGTTATTAGGCCAGTTTTGTTATATGGCACGGAATGTTGGGGTATAAAGAAATGTCATTTACAGAAAATAAGTGTAGTAGAGATGTGCATACTCCGCTGGATGTGCGGCAATATTAGGTGAGATAAAGTGAGAAATGAAAATATTCGTGCTAAGGTGGGTGTAGTTCTCATCGATGAGAAGATGCGAGAAAACCGATTATAATGGTTTGGTCATGTGCAACGTAGGCCTACAAATACACTAGCTCGACGAGGGGAGTTTATTAATGTTGGACAAGTTAAAAGAACGAAGAGAAGACCGAAGAAAACATGGATGGAGGTGATACGAAATGATATGGATTCTAGAGGTTTAAATGAGGAGATATTACTTGATAAAAATGAATGGAGAAGGACTATCAAAGTGATCGATCCGGCGTGATTCTTTTTTGGTTCATGTAGCCTACCCCAAATACTTGGGATGAAAGGCTTAGTTGTTGTATATATATATATATATATATATATATATATATATATATATATATATATGAGAAAAATGGAAATGAGCTGACAGCTCACGCAAGTTATCTGAGCTGCAGTTCATTTTCAATATCTCCAATAATCATTTTTAAAAAATTTCTTTTGGATTATGATCTAGACCCCTTAGGGTTCACTCATACCCAATTTCTTGGGTTTCAGTTTTGATTTGATGCTCCATCAAGTTAATACAAAATTAACTGTTTTCAATGAATAAAACATTTATATGCACTTAATGAAAGGGTAAAAAAATTCCAAAATTTATGAAATTTAATCCTAAAGAAGTTAAGAAATTAGAGATAGTAATTATTAAAAAAATTGAACAAAAATCATTGGATGATTACAGTTTTGCCGTTAGCTCACGTAACTTTTCCCGAGCTGGCGGCTCATCTACAGTAATCCCTATATATATATATATATATATATATATATATATATATATATATATATTATATTTCCTGTAATTTGAAATGAACAGCTAGTTTATCGCCAATTAGGACATTGCCTAGTCTCAGTTCCATTATTCGTCGACCATATGAAACTATGGATCAGGTATTGTTAAATCGAAATTACAATGGTTTTTCTTTTGTATTGTAAGCAGGATATAGATAATATCTATTACGAGACAGAATATAGGAGGGAATGGTGTACCAGCAGAGGAAAGCCATCCAAGTGCTTTCTCTTTGCCAGGAAGTTCACGCGCGCTGCAGCCCTCAGGCTTCTAAACACGGTAAGCAAAATATCTTGTGCATACATGACCGGTACCTACAAGTTTTGTTCAATTTACCTATAGTTAATACCAGTGAGTTTAATTCTATTTAACTTGTTCCTCATGGCAGTCTGCGCTGGTTCTGTGATGAGAAATAGTAGATACATCTACCATTTTCTGCGAAGGAAGATAGCTGGAGGTGCATATATATGAAGATGAAGATGAAAATTCCGTGTTCTTGACTTGTATAATGCTAATTTGAGTTATTTATAAGCAAATGCTAACAAAATAATATACACCTGGATTTCGATATTTTTGGGTGCATTACTATGATTTCAAACTCCTAACTACCAGACGATAATTAGCCAGAAAGGAGAAAATTTTGCCAGAATCTCATAAGTAAATTTGATTCGGTAAACAGTTTTGTTCTGAATCAAATTTGGTTCTGTTAGTAACTAGTCTGGCTTCTGGTCATTCAGTTTTCCCCTTGACGGAGATTTGTATGGGTCGAAATTTAGTATTTCAATGCTATAAACTATCAAAATCAATCGTTACAAATGGTTTTTCAGAAGAATCAGAGAATCGTGGATCAATTGTTTCATAGACATAGGGCACTAGATGTCGTTCTTTGTGTTAGTGTAACAAAGGATACCTAGAACTTGAATGGCCATATTTAACCATTCCTCACCGGTTCCAAAAAAGTTCCATTATGCTGGAATGGGCATTTGATCGGTCTGCTAGTTCACGCAAATCCAAATCCAAAGAAGTTACAACGGACATTCAAGTGTTTTGTAGAACTATTGTTAATTTGTAAAGAGCCTACTGTTTTATCCAATGAAATCAGTATGGGTACTCAAATTAGTACTACTAAAGTACTGGGTAAAGATTACATCAAATAGCAAGCTTCATCGATGCACAAGTACAGTAGGGCACTCACTAATGTATAAATACATACATACATTGGGCTCCCACTCATATGTATACTAGGGCTCAAATCACTCAATTTTTTTGTTAAGTTTGCCGGCAGAATCTCATCTGTAAATATACGAAGATGATAACTATTTTACAAAAGATTCAGCGTGTTCAGATTAAAAGGTATCATGGGAAAGAAACACAACTTCTCTGTTGAAACTTAAGATTATAAAGGGACAAAATGAATGTGGGTGAAAAAAATCACCAAAAAAAGAAAAAAAAAGTTCGGCAAGAGTGCTTAATAGTTCTATTTAATTACCTACTATGCGGATTCCATGTTAGTATCTGAGTGCATTTCCATATGGTTGTTTAGTCCACGTGTTTATTATGTCGCCTCTCCTTTCATATATTGGATAAGGTTGGAAATTAAAAGGGCTATTGCCTGCAAAGAAGCCCAAGAGTTCAAGAGTAGTATGCATTTGCAGGCAGGTGATTTAGATATGAGGAACTTGAGGCAATTCCTTCTCTTCTTCCCCGAGTTGCAGGTGACTATATCCCGAACCAACACGGATGAACAAGTATAGTACAATAGGGCAAGTTGAGAGAACAATGTTGAAGGAACTCGGCAAATGACCCTGTAACTTTAGGAGAAGGGTGCTTCTCCTTCCCAGGGCTTCAATGACGACCATACCCCAACGTGACATGTGAATAATTAGAGTATACTAGGGTGTATCGAGAGAATCATGTTGAAGGAACTTGGCAAAATGACACTGCAATTTTGAAAGGAGAGGTGCACTCCTATCTTTTGATTAGGAAAGCGGGACATATTAGAAAGTAGTAACTGTTTATTTAAAACACATGACTTTTTTAAATGGCAACACGATGTATAGAGTCTGGCATATATTTAGTATTGTAAGGTCGGAAAAAGAAGTGTGATATATAGACAAATCTGACATTCCAAGCCTATTGATTAGTCATCTAACAAATAAAATGAATCCTTATGACAGTTCATGCTACAACATATTACATGGGACAAGCTAATTGGCCAGAAGGAAACCAATTGTCATTATTGGAAGTATCAAGGTTTAGTAAAATGTCTGGAGTCACACTTCTATGAGAGTCTAATTGATATATTTCGAATGAATTTGAACTTTAAATTACGTCTGGAGTTGGTACGCTTAAAACTTAAAATATAGGTGAAAAAAAAACATCTACAAACTACTGGAACAATTATCTTACCAAATGGTAGAAATTATCTTACATGAGCTTGTTTCATTCGGCGGTTCAGATTAATGGATATCCTGACCTCTGCAGGTACTCGGAGGTTTGTTGTTGCTCCTTTTATATATTTAGAGATTTTATTCTTAGGACTCACTTGGACGTCTTGGAGGAAAAAAAATAACTTTTTGTGCGTCACTATGAAAGGGGAATATATAATTTAATCTCTTTTTCTGAGCTCCACTGATAACACCTACGCTTGTTTACAATTGTTGCTCCTTTGATATATTTACATTACATAAGGACTAATTTGGGGCACTTGGAGAAAAAAAAAATTACTATATTGTGCAAAAAGGGATATACACATAATATAGTCTAGTGATGATAATGAGTGGGTACAAGGGCTAATCTTTGGTATGCCCTGTTCAAAATTTGGAATTAAAAAAAAAATAATATTTTCATTTTTAATTTAAAATTTTGAATGGAGTGGGCAAAAAATTAGCCCTTGGATCCACCGCTCTCATCCCTAATTATAGTCCCTTGTACTTCAGATGAACTTGTGGCCTGCAGGAAGGCTTATTGGCAATAGGTAAGCAAGAAGTGATCAATCATGCTCAAACATAAATCACCGCTAGTTGGGATAGTTTATAAATAAAAAAATTACCACAAATATTTGCAAAATTTGCTATTTATGATCCGACAATAGTAGAGAGTACAAATCGAAGGAGCTTGACAAGTACCTCAAGAAGAATATAATTAGAAAAAACCAAATCCCAGCAGAATAGTGTAGAAGATTCTAACTGGCATACACTTCTTTTTACATTACACTTCAATTATTCAACCATTTTATTTTACCAAGTCTACTACTTATATATCAAAACATCATGTAACAAGTAGTTTTCTTGGTTGATTAATTGGTAGCATTTTTGTAGAACAAGAAAAATTGAAGAAGATCCAAAAAGAGGCCAGGACGTGAGGCTTGTAGCCTCGCGACATGCGTAGCCTTGCATGGCTGCGAGGCTCGCAAGCCTCGAGTCTCGCAGCCTGCAGCCTCGCGGCTAGCGAGGCTACGTCCGCGTGGTGTCCAGAGGGACTATTTTGCATATTTTGCATATTCTAATCAGATTTTAACTAATTTTGGTGCAAAATCAAGACCAAATATGACGTATCTTTAGATCAAATCTCACTAAAAGGAAATTAAATATTTGATGAAGATTACAAGGAGATTCTATCTTTATCTACATGGAAACTCCTTTAACCAATAGGGGCCTATAAATACCTATACACAGGAACTCAAAAAAGACCTTTGGCAAGATTTCTCTCACGCAAGAGTCTGAAGTTTCTTCTGGCTAGCAGTAACAAAGAAGCACCGCCCTAGAATCTCCACCATCATCAATGTCAGATCGTCGATGAGGAATGGATCACACCTCATCGCTACCTAGAGCTCACGACTTCTGTAAAAAAGAGCGACGATCTATGAGTCCTCTAATTTGTTTACTTTTATTCTTTTCATTGTAATCAATTAGATCATTATAATAATAATTTTTTCAATGGCAATAAAATGAGACTCAGTTTTTGCGGAAAACAGACTGACGACCACAGTGGGAAAAATTTCTTACACTGAAGAGGAGATGGTGACATAATCCGATGTTAATAAAATTAGAGAAACGATGGAGATGTTGGTAATCGAAGTCAATCAATAGAAATACGAGGATTACATATCCCCAGACTCGTCGAGTCCAACCAAAAAGAGATCCGCGCGCCAAGGACATAAAAGAGTCATGAACTTAAAGCGTTCAAAATCACCTGAACAAAATGATGACTTTTGGTTTTGGATGACAAGGAGGCTTTGATCCGTCAAGAGCTACTTGGATTTTCAAACCCCAGTTTATCGCAATAAACAATGTCCCTTCCAATTTTCAGGGACCTTGTTGCGTTCAATGTAAAAGGAGAACCTATTGCTGCACAAAGACGACCCAAATCCGCAACTGGAATCGGAGAGCATGCCGCAGGGCACTCAGAGCCTGTTTTCAACGCCAGGCTAAATCTCAGCTTAGCATAAGCCAAATTTGACGTCAAGCTAAGCCTTAGCCTATTGCGAACAAAGATGAACGCCAGGCTAAAATCTAGCCTAGTGCAAATAAAGAAGAACATCAAGCTAAAATCCAGCCAAGTGTAAACCAAGTTGGACGCTAAGCTAAGCCTCAGCCTAGCATAAGTAAAGATGGATGCCAAGCTCAAATCCAGCCTAGCATGAACAAAGTTGAATACCAGGCTAATTTGCAGCCTATCGTAAACAAGACTAGATGCCAGCCTAGCGTAAGCAAAATTGAAAATCAAACTAAATCAAAGTCAATATGTGAGGCTATGTTAACTAAGCCAGTGTGCGAGGCTAGATCAGTACGCCAGACTAATCCAGTGTGCCAGGCTAATTTAGTGTGCGAGGCTAAGCTAGTGCGCGAGGCTCACCTAGTATACGAGGCTCACTCAGTGCGCGAGACTAAGCGAGTGCGTGAGACTAAAGTTAAGTCTCAGCCCCGCGTGAGAACTGTAGAATGCGAGGCTACTAAGCAGTACTATGCAAAATATGCCAGAATGAATGCTGGACATCAAACTAACATGGAGCCTGATGTATATGATCCCCGAGACTTCGCAGATTCACATACATGGACAAATAGATCTTGTGCGAGAAGTGGGGCATGTCCACAAAAGATGATCATATTAACACACCAAGAGGAAACTCTAGATTTATGGAGATATCTCACAGACAAAAGAAGGGCTGCACAGCCCCATTGATCATGCTATTACGAGGAATTAATCGCAGCAGTTTTGACTCATTGTCGCTGTGAAGCCCCAAGACCATTTGTATTTAGCCGACTGTCAACACTGGAATCTAGTATCCCAAAAAGAAGATGACTGCAAAGACATGACTCTGACTTAGATGAAAATCTATCAGTTTTTACATCAAACATAGTGAATAAAGGCAAGAAACCAGTCATCAAAGAGTATACCTCTAACATTGAAACAGAGGAAGCGCATCATCGCACATGCCTTAGGTCAGGCGTAACAACTCCTCGCGACTACACAAGATTGGTAGGGGGTTCAGATGAGAAGTATGAAGAATTTAGCGATCATTCGACCATAGCAACACCATGATCTCATGCTTCCTCTTGGTCTGGGAGAAGAACGATTCATATGGCCGAACGGTCAACCGAGTTGAATAAGAGGATAGAAGCATAGGAGCGGCTCATCCAAGAATAGAAAAAGAGTATTGAAGAGCTCAAAGCATTGCTCGTAAAGTCATAGAAAATACTCAAAAACAACAGAAGATGGAGCAGGGGGTTCTTTTTCTGACAAAGACAAGAAAGACGAGCATGAATTAAGCCCAGATGTCGAGGGAAAAGGCGGGAAGGGAATATGTCATTAATCTCCATGCCAAAAAATGGAAAGGCTCCAAATCAGATAGAAGTATTGATGCACCGAAAGGGGCTGCAGGAAATAGGGATTACGAGACCCTACAAGATAGAGTGGGAGTTTGCACCGTTTCCAATAAAATACAAACCCTTGAAGTTAGAGTCATATGATGGGAAAAGATTTCCGAACCAGCATATGTACTACTTCCTCTCTTAGATCGGCTATTTAATTGGTAATGACCCAGTGATGACAAAAATCTTTGCAAGTACCATGCGAGGTGGTCTGCCTTTACTTGGTTTATGCAGTTGCTCCAAGGAACTAGCAAAGCCTGCTCTGATGTAGAAAGGGAGTTCCTAAGTTGTTTCTTTAGAGACGATACCGAGGTATCATTTCATTCTCTTCTAGCGACTAAGCAAAAGGAAGAAGAAACTGTTAAGAGTTCATTGAGCGCTTTTGTGAAATATCAGTATGAGAATAGTATTCAAGGCCCTTGTTGCAAGCATGGTATCAGTGAGTCATAAAGAGTTAGATGATGCATGGGTATATCATATGGATATCCAATAGGATATCAAAGTTGAGCAACGAGAACCACTAACTGAAGACAAGGTGGTCCAAGTTAATATGGGAACTAAAGAGAACCAAAAGTCCATCATTATAAGCGAGAGTCTAACTCCCCAGGATAAATAAAGTCTCGTAGTCTTGATAAGAGAATATATCGACGTCTTCGCATGGAACTACGAGGACATGCCCAGCTTAGACCCGCAGGTTGCTATGCATCAACTCAATACTAAGCCAAATGCTAAACCTGTGAAGTAATAGAGTAGCAAATATCGTGTTGGTTCCATAGAGTCTGAAGTGAAGAAACTGATAGACTCAGAATTCATTCGTAAAGAGCAACATCCTGACTGCGTAGCAAATATCGTGTCGGTGCCTAAGAAAAATGGCAAAATAAGGATATGCATAGACTTCCGAGAGCTCAATGCTGCTTGCCCAAAGGATGAGTTCCTGCTTCTAATCATGGATGTTATGATTGATAACACATGCAGATTCAAACGGATGTCCTTTATGGACGGTTTCTCAGAATACAACCAGATTAAAATGTATCCAAACGACGAGAAATACACGGCGTTCAGAACACCGTTCGAGGTGTATTGCTATACAGTAATGCCCTTCAAATTGAAGAATGCCAGTGCTACTTATTGATGTGAAAAATCTACAGCAAACGCACAGTATCAGTTGTAGCGCAAACAGATTGTTCCTACGAGAATCTAAAGTGTTTTGCATTTTTACTAAACCTATTATTCTAACGAGCTAACTAAGGGTTTTAAGCTGATTTTGAGTTATTCTAATTAGTCTAGGATATAGAATCCACTAGTTCACAACCAAGTATTAATTCTATTATTTTCTTTCTATCATAAAAACTGATATTTTAGTTTTAATCTTTATTTAAAGTATTCTAAGAATGAGCTATCAAGTGACGTGCAAGCATAACTCATAAAAAATACTACTTTTCATAAAAATAAACTAAATTTTTAGATAATTCTATGAAATAGATGAAAATCGACAACCCTAAACCCTAACTACGTATTGGTTATCAAGAAACTTAACTCAAGTATAAACTATCAAAGTATTAATGTACGAGTTATTGTATTTTAATCTTTTCATAGAAAAATTACATCTTTATTATTTTATTTTAGAAAGAAAACAATAGAGAGCAATTACATAGTTGATTCCTAGTTTCATCTACATCCTAGAGTTAAATTAAGTTAGCTACTCTAGTTGTAATGATCAAAATCTTGTTTTTATTTATGAAAGCCATTGAATATCTATAATAGAGAGTAATTGAATCTATCTAAAAAGCAAATTAAAGATTTTTACTTACTGGAAAGCACTTCTGAACAAAAGAGCACCTCTGAAGCGCGTATGGCGGCTTTACCCCTTCGGCAAAATCCTAATCTTTATTGATAATTACGAATACAAAATTGTATAAAAAAAATCTAGGTTATAAGGACACGGCTAATATATAGGTCTCGGAGAACCAAATCCTACTTTGAGTACAAGTGAATAACTACAAAATTACATCAAAAATTTCATAAAAATTTCATCCAATGTGAGCCTCATAATACTGCTAAATAGCAACAATTGCCGCTAAATAGTGGCAAAACAGTGAGTTCTGGGCTTCAACTCTCGGCATGAACCTCTCAGCTTGTTCTTTTAATTTGAATGACTGTATTTGGTTTTGGCTCCCTTTGGCTTCGTGTTATTATAACTTTATTCACTTTTAGCTCTTTTCTAGTCTTGGTTTTCTCATCCGTCTTTGAGTTCAAGGCATCTCCTTATAGGAATAGGTCTAATATGAAAAACACACTAAAAATACTCGAGTAATATTATTTATATACAAAAATAGACAATATGGAGGTTATAAATATGCAATATATGACACTCATCACATCCCCACACTTATCTTTTGTTACTCACTTTCGCAGGATTTACAATTGCACTTAGTATATGCAATAAGCCATTAAACTCCTAAGTTATTGTAGTGGATGAGTTGTGTTTTGTGAGGGTTTGCAGTGAATATACCCATAAAATTCGTGAAGAAGATAGATTAAGGAATAAAGAAAAAAAATAATGATAAAAAAATCAAGAAAAATAAAAATTTTATACAAAAGAAAGAAAAATCTTTTTTTTATATTTTCTACAATTAATCTCACTAATATACAAACTCAAGAATGCATTTAGATTATCAGTTTTCAAGTCAAGTATCATATCAAATACACCTATTATTTTAACCAAAAATTCAAATCATGTTTTTCAATACCACTAATAGATAATTCATTAGCTTCTATACATCTACGTGCATGTGTGATAGTCTATTTCGGTTTTGGATTCAAACTCTAACTCATTATTCATCTCCTCTCTAAACTATTTTTTCCTTTTTTTCTTTTTTTTTACTTTTCTTTTTTTCTTTTTTTTGTAAGTTTAACCTTTCATGCGAAGATTCATGCTTGCTTAGGTGCAAACACTCGATTACTCGAATCATACTCTGAATATTTCACCTTTCATGCAAAAATTTATGCTTCTTAGGTGCAATTACCCGATTACTTGGATCATATTCTGAATTTTTTTTCATTTCTAAAGGATCATTGCCTTAAATATCAGGCTCACATATTTATTATTTATTGTTCTTTTATTCTTTAAGGATCACTGCCTTAAATACTAGGCTCACTTTTTTTATTCTTTTTTTCTTGTTTAGAGAGAGAAGACTACTCAATTGTTATCATTTTTATTCTTAACCTAATAAACTATTATGAAGTGAAAAATAAATATATACTTATCTAAAAATTACTATTAGCAGTGTTAATTTTTCGGATTTTAATATTTTTTATAAAATTCTAAGTGTATTATCTAATCTACTCTCCTATTCAATTTCAAATCTAAATTTATTGTTTTATTTTTAATTATGTTGATTTATTGAAGAAAAAATACAAAAATCTTCTAACCCACTCCCCACACCTAAACTCGTGTATGCCCTCATACATGAACCAAAGTTGGCAAAATAAAAATAAAAACTATTTAACAAATAATATACAACTAATGAGAGTCGTGAAAGATCACGATCTTAATATGGTCACCCTATTAATACATGGAAGGCAATTACGGCCTCTCAATCGTTTCCCACTTTCATAATGTATGTGTTTTAAACCTGTAGTAGGCGCATTATTATGTCTCATCATCCTTCTAAAAGTCACGAAATTACCTTTTCGCTTTTTATGTCATCCTTACTTTTTCTTTATCCACATGTAAGTATTAATAATTAGGTTAAATAATTTTCATTATAAACTTACCAATCATCGTTAGTAACTAGCATATATGTAGGAATATCGTGAGGTGTGAAGAGTGCAATATGATCAAGTGAACCAACTGTGAAGTGTGGTGACCCTTCTAACTCACGAACTCCTCTGCAAACAAATCCATAAAGGTTTACTCATAAATGAGTAACATACTTGCACAAGTGTCATCATACGTAGAGTTATTATATGCCAATTCGTGTAATAACATTAGCCCATCTTCAAAAATTTGCTCAAATGAGGGTTCATCGTCAGCGCTAGAGATAGAATGAGAGTGCAAGTTGTGAATCATATTTATCTCAATGAGGGAGCTCGTAGTGTGCTCATCCATATTGAATATGTTCAATACCACAGTTATATTCCCAAATGATAGCTTCAGTCCGATCGAAAAAGAATGCTTAGCGCTAGTGTTTGTGCGGTCCAAAATATGCGACACTACCTAGTCGGCCAAATGATACACATCATTTCTCAGGTAAACCCACTGAAAGTGCTCTTTACTAAGCCGGGGTCGCTAAATGGCAGGATCGCTAATTAGGCGTTGTTTATGTCTCCCTACGATATGCATTTCATACTCCAAAAAGCGAGAAAAGGCCAAGCCATAACAGATTTTCTCGTTGAATACCCTACTTTGAAAAATTCCAAACTCCATGCTGACATTTCAAATGAAGTCATGGGGGTTAATGAAGTCTTAGAAGGATAGATGTGGCAATTGTTCTTCGATGGGACAGCAAGAAGAGATGCAATCATTGTGGGGGTTGTCCTGGTATCTCCCCACAAGCACGTGGTGCCTCAAGGATATTCACTGACCAAGCTATACACAAATAATGTAGTAGAATACAACACCCTTATAATCGGCCTCCAAATAGCTTGGCAATTAGGCGTAAGAAATCTCGAAGTATATGGCAATTCAAAGTTAGTTGTTAATTAGATGACCGGAGAATATGAAGTAAAGTATGAAATCCTTATACCATATCATCAAACAGCAATGCAACTAACAAACAAGTTCAAAGAATTCTACATTGACCATATGCCGAGATATAAGAATACATACGCTGATACTCTTGCATCATTGGCTGTGACTCTAGTATTACCCAGCGGGTCAACTAAACATGTCACTATCGGATGCTACAAACTTCTGCATCCAGAAGCAATCATGGAAGTAGACGAAGCATGCCAAGTTGGAATAAGATTTGAGCCACGAGACTAGCGTTTTCCACTTGTGGGCTATATACATTGCACGACATCTTTCCAGAAGACTCTAAAGAAGCTACCTCCATAAGAAACAATGCAACCAAGTTTTATTACAACACCTTGCTAAAAACTCTGTATCGAAGGTCTCATGACAGTATCCTATTTCGCTGCTTCTCAAAAAGTAAAGTTCAAGAAGTGGTTAAGGAAATCCATGATGGGACCTGTAGGGCCCATCAGCTGGGACCGAAACTCTAGAACCGAATTAGGAGATTGAGATATTTCTGGCCTAAGATGATTGCAGATGCAGTAGCATATGCAAAGCGTTGCCACGCTTGTCAGGTGCATGCCAATTTTATATACCAAACACCAGAGTACTTGCATACGTCAACTTCCAGCTGGCCGTTCGAGATATGGGACATGGATGTTGGCCAATCACTCCACCATCCTCCAAAAGATATCGATTCATATTGACAATAACTAACTATTTCTCCAAATGGGCAGAAGCTGTCCCTATGAGGGAAGTAAAGACAATGAATGTGGTGAAGTTTATCAGTCATCACGTGATTTACCGTTTCAGTGTGCCTCGTCGGATCATCCATCACAATGGACCTCAAATCATTAGCCAAGGCTTCGTATGATTCTGTAGTAAATTCATAATTCAAGATATTCCTTCAACACCTTATAATTCGGTAGCCAACGGAATGGTCAAGACCTTCAACAAGACTATCGTAAAGCTCCTCCAAAAGTTTGTTTCTTCAAGTCGGTGTGATTGGAATGAAAAGTTAGGCAAGTGTTTGTGGTCTTACTGTACTATGGTGCAAACCCTGACCAAAGCAATACCTTTTTCTTTGGTATATGGCTGCGAAGCCGTGTTACCACTAGAAATTCAAATCTCATCTCTGCGAGTAGCACTAGCTACGAAGATGACGACTGAAGAAAAATATCAAAAATAGCTCCAAGAGTTAGAAGCCTTGGACGAGAAATGTCTAAACGCGCAACAACAAATTGAGTTATACCAAGTGCGCATTTGGAGAGCGTTTAACAAGAAAGTTAAACGAAAAACTTTCAAAAAAAGAGACTTGGTCTTAGCTGTCCAGAGACTAATGATCATGATCCACAAGATTAAGGAGAAGTTTGAACCCAAGTGGGAAGGACACTTTGTTGAAGAAACTGTCTATTCAAATAGAGCCTATCGTCTGATCAATCAAAACTGCGATATAATGATGATGCCTATCAATGACAAGTTTGTTGGCAGTGAAAATTTCTAAGTTAAAAGGATTTTCCACAATAGAACGCGGAGCTAACTCCGCAGCCCGCGTTTGGCTATATTAGCCTTGCGTTTGAACAAAACGCAGAGATGTTTAATAGCTCCGCGTTAGTTCTGCGTTCTGGTTCTTTAGCTCCGCGTTTTGATGAGATTATCTCCGCGTGAGCAGAAAACCAGAATCTCAAATTGATTGAGATTATGATTTGGGCTTATCCAAATACCCGAATTGAATCTGATCAGAATTCCAAATCAAAACTAAGATATTTGGTTGGAATCCTTGATGAGAGCAAATTCTATTTAGATAAAAACTCTCCAATCATCCTAAGGCTATAAATACCCTCTTAGGGAAGCCCTAGGGGTCTTTTTTTTGGGGGTTCGGCAGAAGGTCTTCTTTTCGGGAATTGAGATCTTTTCCTTTTGGAGAATTCAAGTTATACATAGAGCCTTGAGTTCGTGAAAGACCAGAGAAGATCAATTCTACCGTCGACCGTCACCTTCAAGAGAGAAGAGTTCGACGTTCGATCGTCCAAAGGAACTACTATAGATCCCATCGCCACAGATCCCACACTATTTTGTAAAAGAGAGAGATTGACATATAAAATCCTCTCATTTGTTCTCTTTTTATCTTGTTCACTTCTATTGTAATCTAAGTTGTATTCAATGGGAGGAAGCAAAAAATTTGCGGCGAACAAACTAGCGACTACAGTGGGAGCCATCTCTTTCACTGATGAAGAGATTGTGGCGCAATCGGACGTCGATATGATCGGATCCAACGTAAACATGCTCGTCATTGAAATCGACCCGCAGAAGTACAAGAGTACCTCTCCTCTGAATCATCAGGTAACCTGAACGACACACGACACTATCGTCGCGTGCGCTCCAGTACCCGAGTAACGGGTAAGAAGGAATCCACCGAGCAACGGGGATCCTTGGAGACCGCAGCTATAGAGCCGGTGTTCGAGCAGGAAATCCTAGCAGAGGATGACCTCCCTACTGCCGAAGAAGACCTGTGAACTGGATTAACCAGAACCCAACTCCGAAATAGAAATTGGAGAGCGAGGCGAAAAGCCCTCAAAGCCTGCCTTGGACGCGAGGCTAAAGAACGCGAGGCTATGGTCCCTCTCAAACTGGCTCGCGCTAATTGCGAGACCAGTCATTATCGCTTTAAACACGAAGCAACAACTTGCGTTAATCGCAAGGAAAAGTCAGCGTGTGATTTTCCGCGCGAGGCTATTACTGAGCCTAGCGAGAAACGCGAAGCCAGTAAGATTTGCGCTAGTCGCAAAATTTCTGACACTCGCGAGAAACGCGAGTATAAAATCTCTTTAAAGCCAACATGTGATTTTCCATGCGAGGCTCCTACTGGGCTTAGCGATAAACGCGAAGCCAGTAGCACTTGCAAGAAACGCAAGACTTTTGATACTCGCGAGAAACGCGAGGATATAATCTCCTTAAAGCCAGCGTGTGATTCTCCACGCGAGGCTACTACTGAGCTTAGCGATAAACGCGAAGCCTGTACAACTTGCGATAAACGCAAGATTTTTGACACTCGCGATTAATCGCTAGGATATAATCTCCTTAAAAGCCAGCGTGTGATTCTCCACGCGAGACTACTACTGAGCTTAGCGATAAACGCGAAGCCAGTAGCACTTGCGCTAAACGCAAGATTTTTGATGCTCGCGATTAATAGCGAGGATAAACTTCCCTTAGAGCCAGCGTGTGATTCTCCACGCGAGGCTACTACTGGGCTTAGCGATAAATGCAAAGCCAGTAGCACTTGCGAGAAACGCAAGACTTTTGATACTCGCGAGGAACGTGAGGATATAATCTCCTTAAAGCCAGCGTGTGATTCTCCACCCGAGGCTACTACTGAGCTTAGCGATAAACGCGAAGCCAGTACAACTTGCGATAAACGCAAGATTTTTGACACTCGTGATTAATCGCGAGGATATAATCTCCTTAAAGCCAGCATGTGATTCTCCACGCGAGGCTACTACTGAGCTTAGCGATAAACGCGAAGCCAGTAGCACTTGCAAGAAACGCAAGACTTTTGATACTCGCGAGAAACGCGAGGATATAATATCCTTAAAGCCAGCGTGTGATTCTCCACGCGAGGCTACTACTGAGCTTAGCGATAAACGCGAAGCCAGTACAACTTGCGATAAACGCAAGATTTTTGACACTCACGATTAATCGCAAAGATATAATCTCCTTAAAGCCAGCGTGTGATTCTCCACGCGAGACTACTACTGAGCTTAGCGATAAACGCGAAGCCAGTACAACTTGCGATAAACGCAAGATTTCTGACGCTCGCATAAAACGCGAGGATAAACTTCCCTTAGAGCCAGCATGTGATTCTCCATTTTAGGCTACTACTGAGCTTAGCGATAAACGCGAAGCCAGTAGCACTTGCGATAAACGCAAGATTTTTGATACTCGCGATTAATCGCGAGGATATAATCTCCTTAAAGCCAGCGTGTGATTCTCCACGCGAGGCTACTACTGAGCTTAGCGATAAACGCGAAGCCAGTACAACTTGCGATAAACGCAAGATTTCTGACGCTAGCGTAAAACGCGAGGATAAAATTCCCTTAGAGCCAGTGTGTGATGGTGATTTGCCACGCGAGGCTAAGGCTGATCTTAGCGTTAATCGCAAAGACAGCAAAATTTGCGTTAATCGCAAGGACAAGCCAGTGTGTGATTCTCCACGCAAGGCTATTGTATCTGGTCTTGAAACCAGAAAAGCTCGCGTTAATCGCGAGGGTAAAATATTGATAGAGCCAGCGTGTGATGGTGATTCTCCACACGAGGCTAAAACTGATCTTAGCGTTAAGCGCAAAGACGGTGAAAATTGTGTTAATCGCAAGCTTCTTTACCTTCGCGTAAATCACGAAGATGATTGGCAAATTTGCGTTAATAGCAAAAATCACGAAGTTATGACTTGCGTTAATCGCAAGAGTAAGCCAGTGTTCAAGAATTTTCTTCCACGCGAGGCTAATATTCCAGAAGATAAACTTCTGCAAAAACGTCAAGCCAGCGTAAAATGCGAGGCTAGCGTTCCAAAACGCGAGGCTATTTCTCAGTCCCGCGACGCAAAACGCGGAGCTATCTCTTAGCTCCGCAAATCAACCCGAATACAAAATCAGGGCTGATCGTCACACTAATGGACCAGAACTGGACTCCAGTGATCTCAAGAAGCTTCAGTGGGCTCCTGGACCCTCTCAACAGATGAATGGGCCCAACAATTCCATATTCAAGGCCACTGACCTCAGAGAATACTTAACCAAGAAAAGAGGCATAAATCAAGTTCAATCTGATCCTATTTGTCATTGCGAGCAGCTTATAACAGCAGTATCTGCTGTAATGAATAATTGTTGCTGCAGCAAGAACAAAGAAGATCACCTGTATGACTTAAGAACAGTCTTCAATATTATGCGAAAACATTATCTGAAGATAAATCCTGCTAAGTCTTTCATGGGGGTGCATAGCGAAAAATTCCTTGGGTTTATAATCACTTCAGAAGGAATTCTTCTTGATCTAGAAAAGGTGAAAGCAATTAGAGAAATACCACCGCCCCGCAATCTTAAGTAATTAAGGGGGTTACAAGGAAAGTTAGCCTATATCCGGCGTTTCATCTCCAATTTATCAGGGCGATGCCAGCCGTTCTCTAAACTCATGAAAAAGGGGTTTTTTCGTATGTGATGAGGCATGTCAACAGGCGTTTGACGATCTCAAAGAATATCTTACTAAACCTCTTGTTCTTATGGCACCGACCCCTGGGCAGCCATTTCTTATATATGTAAGGCATGGATGATGCTCTAGGAGCATTACTTGCTCAGTATAATGAGCACGGCCATGAACACGCCCTATACTACTTAAGCAGGACAATGATCGGAGCCGAGCGTCGGTATACCCCGATCGAAAAAGAATGTTTAGCCCTAGTGTTCGCCATTCAGAAAATGCGACACTATATTTCAGGGCAAACGATACATGTTATCTCACGGGTTAACCCCTTGAAAATCCTGATGACAAAACTAGGATCCTTAAACGGCCGACTGGCAAAATGGGCGTTATTACTATCGCCATATGATATACACGTCGTCCCTCAAAAGGCCATGAAGGGACAGGCGATCGCCGATTTCCTTGCAAACCATCCAATTTGGTCCAAATCTAAACAGACGTCAGAAATCAACACAGTTAGCAAAGAACAACCATGGCAAATGTTCTTTGATGGTGCTGCCAGACGATCTGCTGCTGAAGTGGGGGTTGTGCTTATACCTCCACATAAACATATATTGCCTAACGGTTACTCGTTAAAAGAACCGTGCACGAATAATATGGCGGAATACAACGCACTCATTATCGGCTTAAAAATGGCTCTGCAGCTGGGGGTGAACTGTCTAGAGGCATATGGAGACTCTAAACTCATCGTCAATCAGATGATATGAGAGTATGGCGTCAGACATGAAGCCCTCATCTCTTACCATTAGCTAGCCATCGAGCTATCAGGGTATTTTGAGCAATTTTACATATATCCTATATCTCGGAATGAGAATGTCAACGCAGATGCTCTTGCCGCATTAGCCGCAACATTGGCAATCCCACCAGGTGAAGCAAAAAGCATCACTATTGGTAGCAGAGAACTCCTTCACCCAGATATGGTATTCCAAACCAAGGAGTGTGCCAGACAGGCTTAATGTTGGAGCCCCATGATTGGCGATTTCCATTTGTGGATTACGCTTTACATGGGATATTACCAGAAGATCCAAAGGAGGCCGTCTCGATAAAGAGGAAGGCCCCGAGATTCTATTTCGATCATAAACTTCAGACTTTATATAGAAAGTCGAGTGATGGTCTTCTACTACGCTGCTTATCAAAAGCAGAAACAGATGAAGTGCTGAGAGAAACACACGATGGAGTATGTGGAGCTCATCAGCCCGACCCAAAACTTGGAGACCGCATAAAGAGGCTGGGATACTACTGGCCGAACATGATTACAGAAGTTATGGCATACGCTAAGCGGTGCCATGAATGACAAGTGCATGCCAATTTTATTCATCAACCCCCAGAATACTTGCACAATACCATTGCTAGTTGGCCATTTGAGGCATGGGGAATGGATATTGTGGGGCCTATAACTCCCCCGTCATCCAGAGGACATCGGTTCATTCTTGCGATAACCGATTTTTTTCAAAATGGGCCGAAGCCGTGCCCATGAGAGAGGTAAAAACAACAGATGTGATTAAGTTCATTAAGCATCATGTTATTTACCGCTTTGGCATCCCTCGGAGGATCATTCATGATAATGGACCGCAATTCATCAGCGAGAGGTTTTCAAGATTCTGTGATAAATTCAGAATCAAGGACATCGCTTCAACACCATATAACCCTGCGGCAAATGGATTGGCCGAAGCCTCCAACAAAACAATTATTGAACTCCTTCGGAAGTTCGTCTCTTCCAACAAACGAGTGGGATGAAAAGCTGGGAGAATATTTGTGGACTTATCGCACCACCGTTCGCACCCCGACAAAAGCTACTCCATTCTCTTTGGTCTATGGAAGCGAGACCGTCTTGCCTCTCGAAATCCAAATTCCATCACTAAGAGTGGCCTTAGCCACAAAGATGACGACAGAAGAGCGTCATCAACAAAGACTGCGAGAATTAGAAGCGTTGAATGAAAAACGTCTCAGGGCTCAACAAGAAATTGAGTTGTATCAAGCCCGAATCGCGCAAACGTTCAATAAGAACGTTAAACTAAGGACCTTTAAACAAGGAGACTTGGTTCTAGCTGTTAAAAGGCCGATGGTGCTAACCCACAAGACTAAGGGTAAATTTGAACCCAAGTGGGAGGGACCACTCATCGTGGAGACTGTATACTCCAGTGGAGCCTACCGCTTAATGAATCAGAACAGAGATAGGATGATGATGACGATCAACGGCAAGTTTCTTAAGAAATACTATGCTTGACGAACTAAAATGGTGGCAGAGTAACTATCCCATCTAGTTCATAAATCTTGGTGTGCCCAGTTCAAGTTACGCAGTTGAGCCTAGAACCGCCTCCACTTATCCAAGTTACGCAGATGAGACTTGGACTCCTTCTTAGGCATGCGCAAATGGGCGCCTCTGCCGAAATTCGATGAATCCTAACACGATCATCTTTGGTGTGCCCAGTTCAAGTTACGCAGTTGAGCCTTGAACCGCCTCCACTTATCCAAGTTACGCAGATGAGCACTTGGACTCCTTCTTAGGCATGCGCAAATGGGCGCCTCTGTCGAAATTCGATGAATCCTAACACGATCATCTTTGGTGTGCCCAGTTCAAGTTACGCAGTTGAGCCTTGAACCGCCTCCACTTATCCAAGTTACGCAGATGAGCACTTGGACTCCTTCTTAGGCATGCGCAAATGGGTGCCTCTGTCGAAATTCGATGAATCCTAACACGATCATCTTTGGGGTGCCCAGTTCAAGTTACGTAGTTGAGCCTTGAACCGCCTCCACTTATCCAAGTTATGCAGATGAGCACTTGGACTCCTTCTTAGGCATGCGCAAATGGGCGCCTCTGCCGAAATTCGATGAATCCTAACACGATCATCTTTGGTGTGCCCAGTTCAAGTTACGCACGAGAGCCTTGAACCGCCTCCAATTTGTTCAAGTTACGCAGATGAGCACTTGGACTCCTTCTTAGGCATGCGCAATTGGGCGCCTCTGCCGAAATTCGATGAATTCTAACCCGATCATCTTTGGTGAGCCCAGCTCAAGTTACGCACGAGAGCCTTGAATCGCCTCCAATTTGTTCAAGTTACGCAGATGAGCACTTGGACTCCTTCTTAGGCATGCGCAAATGGGCGCCTCTGCTGAAATTCGATGAATCCTAACACGATCATCTTTGGTGTGCCCAGTTCAAGTTACGCATGAGAGCCTTGAACCGCCTCCAATCAAATTCTAGGCATGCGCAATTAGGCGCCTCTGCCAAAAATTTGGTAATCCTGACACGATTATCTCGGTATTATCAGTCTGAGTTACGCAGATGAGCCTTGGACTGCATTATCTAAACAACTAAATCATTTTGATGAAAAGTTATCTGTTGTGCAAACAAATTTTGTAGCCAGCAGGTAAAAGAATCAAATGATTATCTTTATTTCACAGACAAAAGAATGAAGTTACAAAAATTCTCTCTTTTATTACAAGTTCTTATTACAAAAAGAATGAAGAATAAAAGAATAAAAAAAAACTATGAATCTCCTAGATGCTTCAACTTATTCATTGCCTCGTCAATCACTCGACGACGAGTTGCTTCCACGGAGTGTTGAGCCTGCCGGAGTAAGTCATCATCATTCATTGCAAGTTGCTGGGTTAGATGCTGACGAGACTCTTCTATAGCACGGCTTCTTATTGTCTCCTCCTGCTCGACTTGCCCCCGTTGGAGGATCAGCGCTTCCTGTTTCTTAACGGATTCCCCTAATTGAAGCTCGTTGGCTACTAAGACCATCCGAGCTCTAGCAATGGTCTCCTGGGCTTTAAGGATGGCGGTCTGACTCCCCTCAATCTCAGAGTCCACCACCTCCAAACCCCTAAGAATGGACTCCCGACTAGCTTGGAGCTCTGCCAACTCCCGAGACCATCTTTCTTCTTGTCGTATCAATTCCTCTCGACGCGCCGTTAACTCCATCCAAAGCCGTGCTAACTCTATTTCGGTGATCGCTTCCAGTCCGCTTGATGAACTGTGTTTAGCGTGTTCACCTGCTCTTCTAAAGCTCCAAAGCGGGCCCGGTAGGGAGCTGCTCGGTCCTGTCCCCCGATTCTTTCAATATTATCCAAATAGCTGGATAACATCGGACGACCGATACTAAAGAAATCTATTCCGCCAGAAATCATCCCGATGCATCTTCTTAGCAACCGCATAAAATCGTTAACGCTGTGGTTGAAGAGTTCCTCAAAAGGATCCACGGTGTCTGCATTTAAAGCAGGCAACGCTAAAGAAAATGTCGCTGGAAAAGGAGCGGTATCCACTGGAGTTGAAGAGGAAGAAGCCCGTCCCTGTACCAGGCTCATAATATGCGGGGCCAGTAAGACCAATGCAGATCTGGCGGAACTAGGAACCCGAGAAGAAGCGTCGCTAGTACAAATCATCCGGGCAGCACCACCAACAGGAGAAGATGAGTGAGTGTTTCCACCAGAAGCTCTTTCGGTGGCAGAGGTAGCTTCGAATGAGAACTTCAAATTTTCCTCATCCCCTGCTGGAAGACTTGGAGCTGGAGGAGTTACAGGTGTCTCAACAGCCATTATGATAGAAGGTGTTAGTATTGCTGGCTGAGGAGCAGAAGGCACACCGACAACTATTGGAAAAGTCTCTTCGGAGCAGATATTTGGTGTTGAAGACGGCAAACTTGGAGACGGGGTAGCTTCTCTTGCCGCGGCTGCGACAATCAACTCTGTCCTGTCATCGCTCCCAAGATCATCAATTGGGGGAACCGAAAAAGGAACAGAGAGAGGAGTTGTCGTGAAGAAGTCTGCGTCAAAATCATTTGCAGAACTACCTAATCCACCCGCTGAGCCAGTAGTGCCCGAATAGTCCACTCTCTCCTCGGACTCCCCCTTGGTAGTCGAATGCATCGGCGAGAGGGGGTGGCCAGCTGTACCTCAGAAAAGCAAGACAAAGAGGGTTGCATACAAATACAGAAAAATAAATAGAAGACAGAGTATAAAAGCTGAGAGAACTATACCAGGAGATACAAGTCCAGTTGTCGGACTTGAAGGGAGAGCCGCCGTTGTCTCCAGAAGCGTACCCGTCTCACTACCCAGTGGTAGCGCCGCAGGATGTTCGACAGGTTCTACCATCGGAGGAGCCGGAACCTCGGGAGCACTTGGAGCCCCAGCAGGTCCACTCTCCCCTGCCGGCGCTGGAGATAGAGTTGAAGCCAGCAGATCCGAAGCGAACTTGATAGCCGCTTCTTGGGGGGCTACTAGAGTTCCGGGAGCCAACTTCTTCTTCTTTTGGGCAGGCCCCTTCATTGGGGCACCGCGGCGTTTGAGGGTCGAGCTCCAGGGGAGGATGACGACAGGTTGAAGAGCACCTCCAACATCAGTGTTGTCATCATTATTATTATCATCATCGTCAGACTCGCTGTCGTCTGAGGGTTCGGCCGCTGCGCCAAGGAATTCATCCATTCCTTTTACTCTCACTCTTGAAGCACCTTGGCGGCTAATGTAGAAAGCCTCAATCTCCTTGCAACAGTTCGGTTGATGGAGAAGTGGGGCACGTCAGCATTTGCAACGCTGTACCATGTGCAAAAGTTAAGAGTCATGGCCAGTTCTGGCGACTTCTGTGGTTGGATGAATTCAGCTCCAATCCCACCAGCTGCAAAATGAAACCAGCTGCGACACCCTCGTACAGATTCCCCTCATAGGCAAAATTCTTGTTCGGATTACCCACATAAAGTTGGTAATATCCGAACTGGCGAGCGAAGCGGTTCGGAGTGTACGGTTCGATAGGACATTTACCATCCTGACGATACACCAGGTGCCCGGGTCGGATGTTAAGGAGCCACCAAAACGCTCCAGAGGATAAGGCAGTGAAGTTATCTGCTCCCGCAATATCCTTTAACTTCAACCCATATCCACCACCAGGGAAGTCGGGGAAGCACCGGAAGATCTCATAATTTTGGTGATGCCGAAGAGTCTTTCGGATTTGAGACATATAGTGATGCTTCCATGAAGAGTGCTCGTATAACTCCACAAAATAGGACTTGTCACCAGAGCGGTGTGCAGTAGCACTCATCAGAGAGGGGCAGTGCATGATGAGCCACGCCATCAGATAGGTGTAAGGTATCTCCACCCTAGGGTTCGGAGTCTTCACCTGGGCAATTTCTTTTGACTTGCCTTTCCCTTTTCCCTTGCCCTTATCAGCAGGGATGAAATCATTGCAGAGTGTTCGTAGTCCATGCTGTAGATTGCACACCATGACGGGAAGAAGTTCGAAAGGTCGGTCGTATGCAAGGAGAACTGCTGGGTATACCACAGTCATTGCAATTGCCTCTTTTGGCAATGACGGCACAACACATCTTTTCAACCACAGCATCAAGAACCCAACAATAAGGCCTCTATTGGATACTGGGAACTGAGCTTGATAGTGGTAACTCTTGAAGGAGGTGCCAGGACCGAATCCACCTTCATTGGATTCAGTAGTATAATACATTAGGCGGGTCTTGGCGATGCGGCGATCGATCTCCGTGATGTAGACAGGAGCATAGCAATGGATAATTGTTGAACTATCCTTAGAATTCAGATTAGCGAAAAGGTAATCGGCCCATTTTTTGTGGCCGATACCCTGATTACGCACACCTGCCAGGTCAGCACAGATGCGGTAATGGCACATCATCTTCCAGTACGTAGCATAGATGCGCTCGTCCTTCACCATCAGCATGTTCAACTCTTCGGTAGTGAGGATATACTCTTCATATGGGACTTCGCCCATTGAAAGCCCAGACACCTCGAACATCTCGTGAAGAGCGAACCCTAGCTCACCCACTGGCGTAAATAGGGTGCAGGTCTCGGGGTTGTACATCTCCAGAAAGCCGAAGAAATTATAAGCACTTTGAGGGAACCCAAATTGAACATTTCTGACGGCTTTGTATAAACCAATCTCCTTCAGAATGGGTTCATGGGAGTCCAACATATATTGAACAAGGCGGGCCCACCACATGTTGCCAGATGAATAAACCCAGCCAGGCATTCTGAAGTCACTAGCCGGGTATTGGCCTTCTTTCGCTAGGAACTCACTCAGGAAAGTTCGTGCGCGGATCGGAACCTCTCCTGCTGGATGCTCCTTACTAAATCTGCCTGAAAGCAAACCAGTAATACATCTGGTAGGGCCATCTTGATAAGCCCCATGTGCGCCCAATTTACCCGTTGGGACGCCGTCTTGTTCTTGAGTTAACCCCCACTCTAATTCACGATGCATCGCCAGCCTCTGAAGATAGATCAGGGGATAGCCACGTTCCATTCTAGGCAGAAACATTAAAGCTTCGCCAGAGTTATAGAGCCACTTGCTTTCCTCTTCAAAGAGGATTTGGTCTGATTGCTCCATTATATCTCCGAAGAGAAATGCGCGCTTCTCTACCGCTTCTCTGTTCATGGCTTCAAAGGCCGCATCAGTTATAATCTCCCGTGCAGTAGTGGGATGATATTTGATCAACTTCTCCCTGCGCTCTCTTGAATTTGGTTTGTACGTGGCCAAGATGGTGGTGAAGCAAAATTGAGCTGATGGATCAGAACCCCCGGCAAAACCAAAGTAGTGCTTATGGGGAAGAGCTTCCACCGAATACCCTACTGCAAAAGAAAAAATCAAAGTTAGAAAAGTTTCTACAAAACAGAAATTTTTTCTAAGTATGGAAACGCGAAGCTAAAAATTAGACCGCGCGAAGCTAAAAGTAACTCCGAGCGAAGCTAAAAATTAGACCGCAGAAGTTAAAAAAAAAAAATAGCCTCAATAGATTCGCATATAAACGCGACTGCTAATCAAATAGCCTCGCATTTCAACGCGACTGCTAATCAAATAGCCTCGCGTTTCAACACGACTGCTAATCAAATTGCCTCGCGTTTTCAACGCGACTGCTACTCAAAATAGCCCCGCGCTTCTAAACGCGAGGATGACGCGATAGCTTCGCGTAAGAAGAAAACCAGAGGCTTTTCTTCTTCTCCAAGCCATACGGCCGGAGTACGGCGATCCCGCCGGTGATCGATCAGTTAGAACCAAGCCAAATTACTCTAAAAATATTTTAAATAGAGAGATTCTTACCCCCAATAGGTGTAGCATGGGCTGGCCCGCCGCTGCCATGACCGCTGCCGCCGCTGCTTGCGCCAGTCGCCGACGACGAGGCTGCGCGAGAAGAAGCACGAGTCTTGGGTGCCATTGCTTGAAAAATTGAGGAAAATCGATGGGAAATCGGGAGAAACTCGGTCGGAAAAACGCTCGGGTCGCCTGAACTCTGATCGCCTGAATCTCCAAGTCTCTGGAAAGTTCTCAAATGAAGTAAGAAAGAAGAGGAATAGAGATTCCATTTAACTGAAAAAAACCGCCTCTTGAAATTCGGCGCGAGTTTCGGAGAAAATAACTGACCAAAACGCGAAGCTATTAGCTTCGGGTGATGATGGAAAACGCGAAGTTATTAACTCCGCGCAACTATGTAAAATGCGAGGCTAACTTAGCTTCGCGTTCCTATGAAGAACTTGGATTTTTGGCAAGTGCAATTAGGCACTTCCATCTAAGTTAAGATGATCTTTACCCGATCATCTTGGTATTAATAATCTAAGTTACGCAAATGAGTCTTAGATTATTTTACTAAAATTATAAACCATCTATTTGTTGAGCAAGCAAGATTCTTGAAGCCGACAGATAGAGAGGAAAATAATTGCCTTTATTTCATAAAAGAAGAGATTACAAAAGAAGAGGGAGTTATAACTCTCCCAAAAACTTCTACATATTCATCGACTCATCAATAACCTAACGGCGAGATTCCTCCGCGGGGTGTTAAAGTTCAATTCCAGGGTTCACACACAAGAGATCTCCTTTGCAAATGTCAACTATGATCTAAAATTCTTAGTGGATTATCTGAAGATACTGCTACAAGAATCCTAATGAAGATGCGCAAGTTGGATTCGACATGCTACAAACCCTTAGATGATCATCTCTATCGCTTTGGAAAGCAACAGAGATTGTCATCTAACAGAAATGGTCCTCAAGAAAACTTAATGGGCTGCCGCAGAATTCTTGTAACTCCTTCAAGAGTTTACCTATAGGAGCCAGAGATTGAAACCTGCACTATGTTGTAAAGCATATACTTCTGGCTTCCTTATAGTTACTTTTGCTGATGAAGATCGGTGCACAGCTAGCCTTTGAAGATATATCAGGGAAAAGCTACACTCCACGCTGGCTAGAGATATCAGCAAGTCATCAGACTGAATCTGGTTCACTGCAAAAGAAGAATCAGGAGTTCGACAAAATTCAGAAAATTTTTCTAAGTATAAAAAAAAACACGGAGCTAAGTTAACTCCGCGTGCAACTGAAGAAATAGCCTCGCGTTTCAAGCGCGAGGATGACGCGATAACTTCGCGTAGAAGAAGATCAGAGTTCCTCTCTGACTCCTCCTCCTTCAAACCTTACAACCGGAGAACGGCGGTCTCGCCGGTGAAGTAAGCAATTGGCCAGGTTAAAGCTGAGCCAAAACATCCCAAAATGGTTCTAAAAAGACCAAAAGTTAAGGTTTTTACCTTCAAAAGACACAGCATGAACTGGTTCGCCGTTGTGTCTACTTCCACGACCGCTGCCATCGCCGCTAACGCCGGCCAACGTGCATGAAGCCGTACTCTTCTGGAGCAACATCCTAAACGGAGAATTGAGGAAAGATCAGTCGAAGATTGTTCGTCGACATGAGTCACTCGATTGCCGGAACTCCGGATTCTTCAAACTATTCCAGTGAAGAAGAAAATGAGTCAAAGACTCTATTTAAACAGATGATCCACCGCTTGGTATTCGACACAGAAGTTCAGGGTAACTAATGAAGCAATTACTCATTTCACTGAAAAAAATGCGAAGCTATTTAGCTCCGCGCAAGTGAACAAAATGCAAGATAAACTTGGTATTTTAACTCTGCGTTTAAAGATCCAAAGTATTTCAAAATTTGCTAAGTTCTAAGCCATTTTGAAAACTTTGGAGGGGTTCTGTTGGTAGTGAAAATTTCTAAGTTAAAAGGATTTTCCACAATAGAACGCGGAGCTAACTCCGCAGCCCCGCGTTTGGCTATATTAGCCTCGCGTTTGAAAAAAACACGGAGATGTTTAATAGCTCCGCGTTAGTTCCGCGTTCTGGTTCTTTAACTCCGCGTTTTGAGATTATCTCCGCGTGAGCAGATAACCAGAATCTCAAATTGATTGAGATTATGATTTGGGCCACCGAGCCAAAACCCCCATTTGACCCTTTTTTACCTCAAATCGGTGGCGAAATTCTTGTCGACGACAGCCCTGGAACGAAGAGATCACTATCGTGGCTTGAGGAAGAACGTCGGGAAGCAATTGGATTGAAGAAATCAAGAAGAATACGCGAAATTCCAAAGAAAAGAGAGATGGATTTCTTGGGTTCTCGAGAAAAAGAGAAGAAGAGAAGAGGAAGAGAAAAAGAAAAGGAAACAAGAAAAATATAAAGAAAAAGGAAAAAGGTTTTGTCGCCTTAAATAATTGGGTTTAAAATGGGCAGTTCAGATTTGAGGCACTAATTTTGAAGAAAAATCCAAAGTATTTCAAAATTTCACCAAATAAAAAGAGGAGACAAAATTTTAAAAACTTTGGAGGGGATTTTGTAGAATGAGAAAAAATGAAGATGACCCAAAAAAAGGCCAGTACACGAGACTCGCCTCGCGGCCAGTGAGGCTACTTAGCCTCGCGTGGCCAGCGAGGCAGAGAGGTTATTTTGCATATTTTGTAGATTCTAATCAGATTTCAACTAATTTTGGTGAAGAATTAGGACTAAGTACGACGTATCTCTGGATCAAATCTCACTAAAAGGAAATTCAAATATTTGATGAAAATTACAAGAGGATTCTATTTTTATCTATATGGAAACTCTTTTAACCACTTAGAGCCTATAAATAGCATACAAAGGGACTAAAAAAAAAGATCTCTTTCATGTAAGAGCCTGAAGTTTCTTCTGACTAGCAGCAACAAAGAAGAGCCAGCCCTAGAATCTCTACTCTTATCAACGTTGGATCGTCAATGAGGAACGGATCACGCCTCATAACTAACTAGATCCCACTACTTCTATAAAAGAGAGTAACGATATATGAGTGCTCTCGTTTGTTTTCTTTTACTCTTTTCATTGTAATCGATTGGATCATTGTAATAATAACTTTTTTCAATGACAACGGAAAGAGACTCGATTTTCACAAAAAAACATTTTTTTTATAAAATGGGTTATTGATCTAGATATGACAAAATCTCGATTATATCTAATAATAAGCATTTTATGTCAGCATTAAGAAACTCTATGACTCAAATATTTAGTATTCACTTATTTATCACTTAAGACTATTATTTAGAAAGAATGTCATTGTAATATTGTCAATAAAAAAAACTGAAAGAAATCTCATAAATGGAAGAGGGAAGAAGGAAAAAAATACGAAGATAATGTAGAAACAACTAATTGAGAAGACAAAGCTTAGAGGGGCAAACAGTTCATGTTTGGCATAATGTCATACAGCTCAATCGTTCAATGACCCGAAATTGAGCTTATGCCCTATTCACTTGTATTTGGTTTGAATACCCTCGATAATCCTCGAGGGTTCGCCCGCACAGATTCGAGTCATTTACATTCGTCTTCATATGCGTAAACAACCACCGGCAGCTTTGGGGCTTGGTTAGCTATGTTCAAGATCAGCAACTATTTTGGTTGATAGAACGAAGACACTAGAGGCAAAAATATTTTATCAATAAAGAAAGGACAAAAAACAACAAAGAAGAACCAACCAACTTCAACAACCGACTGCTCTATCACTGAAGTACTCACAAACAATGGAATTTCTCCACCACAAGTCCAATGCTAACTCCTGCATGCATAAGAAAAGATGCAAACTTCTTTAGCTTAAAAAACAATGCAACAACTCACAAGAATCTGGCTGTATACAATGTAATAGCAATTGGATATTACGTTCTGAAGTTACATGCTAGTTGACCTATATATAATTTTGCTACAGATTTTGCTTTCTGCTCCCAAATCTGCGAGCAAGCTTTCATTGCGAACATACATTTTTTTTTTCCACATAAATGTGTTGCTCTGTCGTTAAAGCACATACATATTAATTCAGCTCTAAAATTACTCAAATTTTGAAGTCTGCCGGCAGTGTCTCCTCCGTAAAGTATTCCTTTCTAACAGTCTCCACATCACAAAATCTCACCTGCAAACAAATGAAAAAGAAACAAAAATGATCAAAAATTGCCTCCCAGGTTCACCGCAATGAAAATAAAGGACCTCTTTTTCCTACCCGAGCTCTTCTGCTCATCAGCTAGAAGGTAGAAACTACATACAATCATGAAATAATCTTATTATCATCATTGCGAAAATATTTAAAGAGGCATTAAGAATCAAAATGAGCAAATGATTGAAACATCGAAGTTGCATAAAAATTAGCATAAAGAATAGAATAAATTCGAAGAGAACAAGATGTAGGGAGGGAATATCACCAAGTAAACAACAACCAGAATGTCCGCTCACCAGGGAAGCATAGGATCTCATTAATGGCTTAACAAGACTCCACATAGGCTGAAACACAAACGGGGCTTCCATTAAGAGGAGTTGGCCAAGCCGCTTTGGATAGTAGTAGTAGAACACATCTATCTGGAACATGAAGAATGAAAAAAGTATAATTAAGCTCTAATACAAACCATTTCAGAAACATCATTTACAATAGCATCATATTTCTCAAATAGCATTTAGGTATGATCTACAAACTATATCAAAGTAGCATTTAGGTATGATCCACAACCTATGAATCCAATGGCTACTACCATGAAACCTTTATCCCATTTTAGTTTGGGCTGGCAGATTATCCTATGTACTAAATTTTCAATGATAACAACATGATCTCGGACTTGGATAGCATTGAATTCATCAAGTAATATTTAGGGTTTTTCATTTGGAAGTAAAATTGATCGTAGAAAATTCATGTGTTGGCCATCTAGTCCAGCAAATATTCGCACAAACATCTCTACAGAAGCTACTATGGGCCATAATATCAGGGAGAGAAGATAGATAAGATTTAAAAAAATTATCAGGAAAATTTAACTCTTTTTGCATGAAACCAAATAATGGAAAACCAATTAAGATAAGCATAGGCATGTGCAAAAGAAACCGAATGGTACACAAAAACATAAGACTTGATTCAACCGTTTCAGGAAAGAATCCTGAAAATCGGCAAATAAAAGAATAAAAAGCAAGCTAGTTGGGATAGAATATAACAATGAAGTATGAACATTATGGAAATAGAACATATATAAAAATCCAAATCAGATGAAAATCATGAGACAGCAAGCATGCTAGATTAGAGTCGTATGTTTGAATATGGCAGTTGAGAGATATCCAAACTTATTATTTATCTTCATTAAATACATGATGAGAAGTTCCATCAGATACATGATATAACATATCCACTAGAAAAGTGTAAAACTGTTATATCCACCTTTTGGGTTATGTGAATATAGAAGTTTCCAAAGCAAAAAAATGGATGGATGAAATATCATATTCTACCACTAGTAAGGGTATAGCCGTATCTACCATTACATTGATGAATTGATATATATATATATATATATATATATATATATATATATATATATATATATATATATATATCTCCATTCTCCCAAAAGAATAGCCATTAATCATATTAAAATTATTTATTATGAATTAAAACTCATCAGATAGTTAATAAAGCAGATGTGGATTGCAAATTTTACCAAGAACTTAAAGAAAGCAACATCTCCATTTTCTACTCGAAAGCCTCGTAGGTCAACAATTCCAAGAATTTCCTCTATGCCATCTGGAAGTTTACTTAATGCCTTCTCAACCAAATATACACAAAGCTTTTCGTTCTCATTTGTATCCTGCTTCTGTGGCCAACATTATAACAACTGGCATATCATTAACAAAAAAAACCTGGAAGAAAAGACTAGTTTAAGAACACAAGTCATGGATGATTCAGAAAAGCGAATACAACAAAAACATATTCGCTTGTACTCTATGATAAGAAACAATGGAATATAACACAGGAATAGTTCACTTTTATTATGAAGTGGATAAGAGTTCAAATATTCGCTAGTTCATAAGAACAAGGGATATCTCCTTATGTTCTTTCAAATATACAAAAAAGTTTCCTTCACTATGTTTATCATCATATAAGTTCCACAAATTTGGAGAACCTACATATCAATGTTTAAAATAACAATAATGATAGCGTAACGTTTTGTCTCTATTAGGCTATATAACATATAGCGCATCGCATAACGTAACTTACGCGATTTTCTATTTATTTAATAAAAATAAATATAAAACTATATAAAATAAATTTTATAAATTGAAAATTGAATTAAAAAATTCTAAAAGAAAATATAGAAAAAATTATACCCCAATATTAATTCTAAAATTTTAATAAGTTTCACAGTAATTCCCCAATTTATCTTCATAAATTAATTACATTCACACCCATAATTTCATTCATCATCTAAATAAGAAAACAAGATTTCAAATTTATTTTTAATTATTATTAATATTGTAATTTATATTTTGTAATGCTCAATTTATGTTATTTTTATTTATTTATTTTAGATTAGTTGAGAATTCAATTTAATCAGCAAGTAAGAAATTTCAGTTATTGGAAAGGAATTATAACAAAAAAAATTCAGTAATTGGAAAGGAATTATAACAAGTAAATAAAGATGTACAAGTTAACAATGCCACAAGAAATCAATTAAGAAAATAATAAGCCGTCAAGTAAAAAAACTATAGCAATTCGCTAACAATCAAAATAAATAATCGAAATCAATATAAAAACTATTTAAAAATTATTGTAAATAACGTAACATAACGTAATTTAATGTAACATAACGTAAAATAACATAAAAAAATGCACTGTTACAGTGCATTGAATTATTTTGTACTGTTAAGTAACAATGACTTTCTGTTAAATTTCATAACGCAACATAACGGGTTTCATAACATGTTATTTTCAACATTGCTACAGATAACTACTTATTGAGGAGTTATCTGTAAAATGTTGAAATAAATAGGTTTAGAATGATCTTTTGGTAGAGAAAGACTTGAAGGGGGAGAAATTTAGGTAAGTTCGAGGAGAGATGACGAGGGAAAAGGAAGAAGAAAATAGAGCGGTTAGCCCTCAATAACAAAATCAAGCAACTCAATTCCCAATAAATTTTCATTCCTAGGTCAAAACCCTTTTCCTGAGTATGATGAATCTTATTATACACTAAATATCTAACCAAAACTCAAATTCTACCTGAAATAATTATGAGACTAAATCAACCTCGTATTCTAATAAGACAAGCTCGAACAAAATTCATTTCCAACAATTTCAAGGAAGGAAGATTTGAGTTTCAATGGATTATCCATATATCACAGCAATTTGTCATCTCTTTAGTTCCAAGAAGGCACTTAGTTCCAAGAAGGCACATGCTTTGATATAGACTAGGCAATGCAACGAAGGGAGCACGAAATCAATTTTTTTATTTACATGACATCATCAGAACTCTGGTCAATCTCAAATGTTAGGGATGGTGGATTTTGCAACCAATCAAGACTCTGAAGCAGATTTGGTTTTAGTAATCATAGTTTATGCAGTGGTTACAATTTAGATGCAATTTCCACTGGCAACAATTTTTCAAGTAATCAAGAAACTAGTTTAGGGAATTAGGAAGTCTATAACACTTCTTTCACACCTTTAATTTTTTTTTCTTTAAGATGCAAAAACAATCGATAACTTTATCAAGGCTTTATTTGAATGGTCACATGACTTGTTGAAAGAAGACTTCAGCATCAGCAATTGCTTCCATTAAATAACTTAGGGAATCTATCAAGCTTTACAAAATTCAATGATTTCTAGAAGCTTTCTTTCAACATGGGTACCACAGCACTGCTGCAATACTGATACTGTCTTCACAAATTCCAATAACCTTCCCAGACTATGTTTTAGTATGGTTTGATTAGAACAGAAGCATGGATCCAGATCCAGTTTGGAAAAAGGTACAATGACTTTGGACCCTATATAGATTTTGAATCTCATTGAAGGATCTTTATAGCATAGATTGGATCAGATCCTCAGGTTCTCAAACCAAAATAATAGTGGAATCCACATAACCAACAAAACCTGTATTCTAAAATTTTGCTGGTAAATTTATAGTCAAACCTAAGGGGGAAAAATATACTACTTATAAAAGCATAAGTTGCAAAAAAAAGTACAAATTTTATCCAAATTAGAACAAAAAATAATTTCTTCTTTTAAAATTACCAACTTAAAAATATAATATGGATAGTAAAGTATTTAAAATTATCATCCCTATCCATATTTAGACATCTAGCTTACAAATTCTTTGACCATATTCGTGTTTAAACTTAAATATAATGATGGTTATCTCATATGCATTTCAAGAATATATTTTTCTAATTCATATTTAAATTGAATATACAATAATACTTACAATGTAAATTAGAAATTAAGTTTAGGTTTTCCACATATGTAACTAGATAAGGTCTTATCTGAAACTTCTACATAAATTAGAACAGTTTGGAGGCATAATTTCAGAAATTATATTACTTTTAGATAAGCACTTAACATTTGATTAAGTATCTACAAGTATATTTTACTTATCCCTCTCTTAAAAAAAGATAAGCCATATTTTAGTTTAAAGTAAATATTATTTTAAATTTTATCTTACTCACTCTTATATTTTGTAAATCAATTTTGTGTAATATAATGTTTTTAATTGACACTAGATCATAAGAAAAAGTAGATAAATACATATAATTTTAAAAATAAAATACAATATTTCTTTATAGCATAAACTATGTTATTTACGAAGCACAACAATGACAACAACTAAGCTTTTTATCCCAAAGAATTGGAGAAGTCGAAAGAGAATCTTTCTTCAACAGCACCCAAGGCTCGACAAGGCCTTGTTTGGACCGTTTAGCTTGTTTAGATCATTACACTAGGTTACATGAACCAAAAGAGAATTATGCCAAGTATATCACATAGATGACCCTTCTCCATTTATTTCTGTCGAACAAAATGTCTTCATTTAAGCCTTTAGCATCCATATCTTATTACATCACCTTTATTCATATTTTTTTCGGTCGTTCCTTTACTATTTTAACATGTCCTATATTAATGAGTTCCATTCATCGAGCTAGCATGTCTGCAGGTTTACATCGTACATGACCAAATAATTGTCACATCTTCTATTCTGTGAGAGTTATGTCTACCTTAACAAGATTATTCTTATTTTTCACTTTATCTCTTTTGTTGTTACCATATTTCTAACGAAACATGTACATCTTTACTACATTCATATTTTATGAATAATGCCTCTTGATAGTCCAACATTCCATACCATATCACAAAACTGGCTTAATAGCAATCCTATAAAAAATTTTAGCCTCAATAGGATATTATGATCACATAAAACTCCTATTTGTGCTCTGCTATCTCAACCAATAAGTTTAAATCCTATAATTATCACTATCAGCCTCTCCATCATTTTGAATAATAGAATCCAATGTACCTAAACTGAAAGATAATTGGTATCTTTTATCAGTCAAGTCACAAGACTATAGTCTCAGATCCTTCATTTACTAAATGTGCACTCCATATACTTTCTTTTGGACAAACTTAATCTAAAACCTCAAAATTTTAAGATTGTTTTTATAGTTCCAACTTGGCATTTACCCATACTATCACTTATTGATCAAGACAATATCATCAGCAAATAGTATGCATCAAGGTATCTCATCATGAATAGCTCTAGTAAGGTCATCTATCATTATGCCAAATAAGAACGAGCTAAGTACAGATCCTTAATGCAATCCAATTGTAATAAAAAAATCACTTGTTAAACCGCCACCAATTCTAACATTTGCTACTATTCCATCATACAGTTCTTTGTTATGTCAATATACTTGATGGAGATTCCCTTCTTTATTAATGTCCACCATAGTACCTCTTTCGGTACCTTATTATAGACTTTTCTAAATCAATAAAGACCATATACAAATATCTAATTCTCTCAAAATTGTTTTATAATTGGACAAAGCAAATAAATAGCTTATGCCATCAATCGCCTCAGCATAACCCAAAGTAATTCTATAATATCTTAAGAGTGTCTTAACTTGTATTCAATTACCTTTTCCTAAAGGTTCATAATATATCAAACAAGTTTTATTCCAAAGTAGTTAGAAAAGTCTACATATCACCCATGTTCTTATATATAGACATTAGGGTACTTTCTACCATTCATTGACATCTTTTTAGTTTACCAAATCTTGTTAAAAAGTTCTGTCAGCCATTTCATACCCATGTCTCCTAAGTATTTTCATATCTCAATAAGATTGTCATATCAAAGACTCTTTTACTTCATATTTTTCTGTTATGCACATAAAATTATAATTCATATTATCACATTGAACATTAAGGTTGTCGAAATCTTGAGTAAAGCTATCATTATACAATCTGTTAAAATAATCTCTCTATATTTCCTTGATCTCTTTGCCTAGAACTAGAACCTTGTGATTCTCATCTTAACACACCTCACAATATATGAGTCTCTAGACTATCTCCTAATTCGAGCGGTCTGTATACATCCTTTTCAGCCTCTTTAGTGTCCAACTTTCTTTACACTTCTTTATATAATTTAGCTCTTACATCCCGAATAGATTTCTTAGCCTCCTGCAAGCTTATGCCTCAAAGATCATTCCATAACTGTTTTTCTTCAAAAAGATCCTGCTTAATCTGCATAGCATCTTTTACCTCTTCATACCACCACGGTATGTCCTTAAATGATTGAGCACCATATCTCAACTCATCAAGTATATCTTTAGTTATTCTCTTATGCAACAAGCCATTTTATTTCATATTGCATTAGGATCATATTGGATCTTCCAATTTGCTTCATGTACCACTCTATCTATAAAAACTCTTTAGTTATCTTCTAGCCACCACTTAATCTTATGATCAAATTTATTTTAATATTTCTAAGCACTTTGATAAATAATTTGACATCTATGTATTAATAACTTTTAATTCTATATCTCTATTTTATAGTTAAATTATTTTTGTATCCAAATTTAGACAACAATTAATTTAACGTAAATTTTTTAACTTGCTTATTTTCTTCTTTGCTAATCGATTATTAATTTATATAAATATCAATTTATACAATTTTCCTAAGTTTATTCAACTTTTTTAGATACACTGTATAATACTTAAGTAAGCAATAATAAAATCTAATACTTTGTGCTCTAAATTAAATGAATTACTTATAAAATATTTATAATTATTTAATAATCATAATCATACGTGTATTTTGATTAATATTTTCTCAATGTGCATAGCATGTGCCGGTTAAACTTAGTTTAGATAAGAGCAGGAGAGAAGAATAGAAAGGGAATTGAAGGAGAAACCATAGTACACAGCCATCAATCAGAGAGTCAATCGAATCAACTCAACTTTTCAAATTTTCATCATCACTATTTTTCTGGGTACAAAGAATTTTACTTGCAGAAAAGCTTTTCAGCTGCAATGCTAGAGAAAAAGTGCCAACACAAGTTTACTGTCAGGAAATGAATCTTACCATGGAGGCATATTTTTATATGCAATGGTCAGCGTTTCACAAGCAGTCGAACAGTCAAATTATATTTCTAAGAAAATTTGGATCATAACAAGTATCGTGAAGAAGATTGTTTGTTTATTCGATCGAATAGGAATAGTGTTGCATATTGTTGCTCTTTTTCTTAGTCTGTTTAATAAACTTATAACAGGCTACAAGTCTAGCTTCAACTTTAAACAGGAAGAGCATAACAATACTATTAAAATAGTTCATTGTGTAACGTGCATCAATGTTATGGATATTTTAGTGATATTCAAATTAGAAAAAAGATACCTACTGAAGGAAAGTGCTTTGATGCCACTACTACAAGTACTGGTCTGCCATTGATATCAAGGGAATCATGCACATAGGCTTTTCCTGTTTTGTACATGCTCTTCACAGATTCTTCAGACAATTCTGATACACCAAACTCTTGGCGCCATTGCTGATACAATTGTGAAGGAAAGCTAGAAGATAATAGAATGACTGAAACATATATGAAAAATTTCATCTCTTAATATAACTAACTCAAAGACCTTGAATTCTCAAAACTTAAGGGTTAGGGTGTAGACCAACTGCAATGCAGTTCAGCAATAAGCTACAGAAGAGTTGTGCACTAAGCTCCCTCTAAAGAAACACTCTGTAAGCTTCAATGCTTTTATTTTTAGTTGAGACGAGGCATCCTGTTCAAATACACATAAACCAATATATAAACATAAATATAATACAGTTAAATTTCATTTTAATGTTTTTCTTTTCCTTCTTGAACTGGATATAACTATATAAAACTGTTATAAGATTTCCGTATCATGAATATAAAGACCATAGTTGCTATTTCTACTTACCCATGTATCTGTATGATGGGAAGCTCATGACAGCACAACATACTATCATCCTAAACAAAGATTGGCCATCAAGGTAACACAAACAGTGAGAGTGTCCTCCATCACACCTGCCCCACGGATGGCTCGTCAAATAGTTAGATAGGTGGGAACAAAAAGTTTGTTCCTAGAAAACAATTTAATAACATATATCTACTATGGGAGCCGGAAAATTGACTAAGAAAACCAAAGAATCTGCTTCCACTGAAATGTATGGAAAGAAAAATGCTACCAATATTCTAAATGATGAATGTTGGGTTCATGGCAGCAAGGGGGTCAGAAGTTGGATGGAAAATATCTAGCAACATTTTGGAACAGAACGTGACATAGCAGAGGAAAACTATACATCTCAGATATGAAAACATTGATAATGCTAACTTAGATGCAAAAGTGTCCTTAATGGCATCTATCTTATAAGATTGGAGGACCTAAATGAGCGTGTACTAGACGAGTACCAAAGGAATATATTCATCTCATATAAAAAAATAAAAATGTGACAAGAACCCGCACATGACGTATGACAACTTATTAATAACAAAACTAAAGAAAAGATGGACAAATAAGGGAAAACATAAGAAATATTATTCATGTGTAAATTACAACCCGATGATATTACACAATATGTCAGGTGAAACTAACTCAAAAACTTTGTGAATGACATCTACATTGTTCATGGTGACCAGTGCTCAAAAAACTGTGCCAAGTTTAGAACAGTGGGAAAACATAACTAAAAAAAGACAGACAAATAAGGGAAAACATAAGAAATATTATTCATGTGTAAATTACAACTCGATGATATTACACAATATGTCAGGTGAAACTAAATTAAAACCTTTGTGATGACAACTACACTGTTCATGGTGTCTGGTGCTCAAAAAAACTGTGCCAAGTTTAGACCATTGGGTACCACAGTAACAATATCGCAATTCCTTGACTTTGCATCTGAATCCCTTTTCCCCATTTAATTCTATTAATGACCATTTGTAAAGAATTTACTCATTCCATTGAGGAGAGATATTCAATCATTTTCTATATAAAACCAATTGCAAAAGATGCCCCTAGGAAGCAAAAGTCATGGAGCATTCTGTAAAGCTACAGTTTGTATTCAGCAATGAATCTTAGGCACATGCATGCATGGATATATTGGGCGCACAGCCAGGAGAATGCTGGTGATCACTCACTTTTTTGTTGCCTGTATGCAATGCTAAATCTAACATCAATATTCCATTGTAATTTTATCTAACTTCAAAAAACTTATCTCATTATAGTTTCTGTCTATTCATCTTGCATGAAACCAAACAGAACAAAGTCAACAAAACAACTGAAGCTTTGGTGTGAAGTGGTACTGGTATGATATCTGTTTGTACCAAAATCCATCCAACTAGATTGCTCAGTTAGGCAAAGAGTGATTTAATAAGCGAGTAGGTCAAGGAGAGAGAGCCACTGAGAATAAACAAATAAGAATTTAACGAGATTCGGCCGGGTCTACGTCTTTAGGAAGAAGATATCTTCCACGAGTTCTTTATAAAAAAGAAAATAGGTTTACAATATCTTTTAAACTCTTCACCTCTCTGTTACAAGTTTATGATTCTCCTACACTAAGAAAAGAATCGTCTCCTTTCCTCTAGGAGAATGGAGTATTTGAAGTAGAGATTTGAGATCTTGGTGAATCCTGGTGTTTAGTAATGTCCTTGTAAAAAGATATATTTTGTTTCCATAATGAGATTCACCTTCCTTATTGTCGATTATAGAGTGTGTGTGTGACTTAATCCTATAAATGACGTATCCGTTAGAAATGGAGTGTTTAAACTCATATCTAATTTTCCATATAGATAAAATGGGCTTTCTCCGAGTTTGGCTCATTGCCACCATGGGCCTTCTTTTGTTGACCGAGCCCATACAATTTATGAAACAACAATAGCCCTCCACTTCTAGGTTCGGACCACTGATTTTTGGAGTTCTATCATGACTTTTCCGAGTAGATTTCCTAGACAATCCCGACTTTGGACCTTCATGGTTGCCACTATGTTTAATGCTAGGTGCTACGACCACATAAAGCAAGTTCGATTTGTCGCGGTGGACCAACTTTGTGTTCTTTCGCAATTAATAGGTTAATACCAAACTCCGACGGGACTTCCATCTTTGCCTGAGTTTTCATTACCAGTGATGGACTTGTCGAATAAATTGTATGATTTCGGCCTAGAAGGGAAGGCCCATGGATACCATGAGCCCAACTTGGGGGAAGCCATCTTCTCTCTATGGAAATTTGGAGACGAGTTTAATCAATCTATCCCTAAACAATACGTCATATCATGACTAAGTTAAACACTTACATAAATCGACAATAAAAAAAGTAATTCGCATTAAAGAAATAAAATCTATACCTTTATAAAGAAATTGTTGAACTCTAGGACTCACCAAGATCTCAATTCTCTACTACAAATACCCCATTCTCCTAGAGGAGGGGAGGATTCTTTTCTTAATCTGGAGTAACGATAAACTGATAATAGAATAACAGAGATGTGGAAAGTTTAAGATAGATTGTAACTCTAAATTCTTCTTAAATAAAAAATTCATCACAAGGCATCTTCTCCCTAAGGACATAGGCACGAGATCTATCTAGGCCATACCTCATTGACTCGCTCTTCTCGATCTACTCGCTCATTAAATCACTTTGTGCCTAACCTGTCCTAAGCAATCTAGTGAACAGGTAAATATCAGGATAGCTTAATGGTGTTCCCAAATGGAGCCTGAGTGCTAATTAACTTGATTTTTGAATTGTTAGCCCATGACTCAAAAACATAAGCTTTTAGGTCAAGCGGTTTTCCGAGTATGGAAAAACAATGCAAAAGTCTAAAATGACAATTTTTTTAAACAGCAAAAACATTAAATAGCATGAAAGACTTAAAATATATCTTGCAACTGAGTGAGGATGTATTATTCGGATACAATAGCTTTAGTTAATTTTGCAGTAGCATCTTCCATGGAGAACTGTCTATCCTTTAAAAACCAAAGAATCATGTCTTCATCATCTCTTCCATTCCTGCCTACTGGGAGATACGGATGTTCAGTCGCAAGCTTTTCCTTGACTTCGACCACAAGCTGCGAATTTCAGACGTGACAGGTATAAGGGATTCCACAGCTGCAGGTTGATATTTAACAAATGCTTATTGTACTTAATTTGCTAGCCAGTAATAACAAACTACTTAAATCATCATTGAGAAAAAGAATAAACTAATGAGTAATGATGGACACAGCTAATTCAAAAAAAGAATTATAAAACTACAAATGCAGTCATTTTTTGTTATCCAGTATCAATCTTTGATAGTGCATGATAGTGTCCTAACATGTTTGATGAATGTAAAATTTGGTGAAAATGGGTTGAAGAGAGTGACAACATCATTCATATGCTGCAGTATTAATTTACAGTCTAGTGCCTAGGCTGTTGCTTGAGTAACAAATTGCCTCCCTGGAGCCCATCTTGGAATTACTGCATAGCTAGTGCCACAGGTAGGGCAATGGTTGAAGCTGTGGAGGCTTGCCATTAAATCTTTGATACTAGATATGAGAAAACAAGGTACCATGTTACCATGCTGGCATAAATTGACTCAAATGACATAAGGTGAATTATCTGTTAAACATTTAACTCTCCACCACAATGAAGTATCAGATATAGTCTTCTGCATAACTAATATCAGCATGCATGTTTCAAATCATCTGCAGATCGCTTAGCCGTAGATTATCATCATTAAACAACACAACCCAAAGTTTTATTATGCTTAGACTTCTCTTTAGTTACATTAATATAAATACAAATATAATCTAGGCAATATTTGTGCTAAACTGGTACTTTTGCCAGGCAGACCGATTTCCCTACATATGGATATGGATTAACTGATACCTCCTGGCACTTTGGCAAGTGCAAGCAATTGACTTTGGATAAATCCTATTATGGCTGCAACCTCAAGATGATCCACAATCTGGCTTGAAGTTACCAAGCTCAGGTGTGGTGCACACAATTGATTTATGTTCATAATAAAATCACCCTCTAAACCCGGTTACTACATAGGCTGGACAAGGATTAAAGTTGACAGTTCTTTCACCCAGGTTGAAGTGTTTTAGACCTTGTGCAAGGTCAATACGTAAAAAGCTAAATGCATATAACCTACATAAATTGGGTTAAAAGAAAAATGATGTAGAAGCATCAAGTAACCATAATTTGTTCTCTAACTTCTTTAAGATATTAGGTGACATGTCATTTTGAGTAAGATTGGCATGCTATTCATATTATGATGGATAAGTCTCAAGTTGATGGATCATTTCTGTATAAACAGAAATAATCTAACAGACAACAGCAGAAGGAACCATAAAGCCTTTAACTGGTCTCAGGTTCGACTAACATTAGACTATTATCCCTATTTAGTACAGTAAAAGGTCATATCTTCTCGTAGATTGGTAACTACCTTATCCCTTTCTACTGCCTCATTTTATATTCATTTATGTCCACCTCTAGCCTACATGCTCCTTCAACCATAATCCCATCACCCCTAAGTCCTAACTGGTGCTACCATTTGTATTAGTATGATATATCATTCCCTTCTTGCTGACTATAGGACCATCCAGCACCATTATTATGGGATGTTATGATGCATCCTTTGCTTTCCATTCAAATGAGGTTTCAATAGAACAAAAAAGTAGAGATGATTAGGATGTTAGAGCGAGATCTCTGAAGTAAAATGGTTTCCAACTAAAACTGGCCTAGTACCCTTAATGCATGCTCATTCTTGTAGTTATAATTCTTAACTAAAGCAGTCATAAGAAGTTCTGTCTCTTTACAAGGTTGAGAATATTCAACACCACAAAAAAAGAGGCATCAGTAACTTTTAGTTCATTAATTGCATCATTCCATGCAATCTATTTGAATAATCAATGAATCATATACAGAAAATGATGCTTCATTCGACTTTGACCCGTATTATTATCTACTTATTTACTACAATTCAACCAATTGGTGGGTAGCACTTATAAGTGAGGCTCTGAAATCCATATGCATTTTCAGACAAATGTCCAGTTGCAAGTATAAAGCTTAGATTTTTAGAATAATGTACATAAATGATATTAAGACAGTTAACCATGCAAGTGCACACAATAGCAGAGAATGTGCTAGTTCCATTTAGTTGCACTCATTACCTTCCAAGTGAAATTATAATATCTATGGAGTAACTTTCCATTGGTGATCCTTTGCAATAAACTACAAGCGAAGAAATTCTAGAGCACTAGGTGGTCTGGTAGTTATACTTATCATTCATTTACATGATGGTGCTCATAATTTGCAGTATACCTAGCTTCAGAATGGTAATTTGAGGGTAGTGACAAGTATTTGGTAGATGGGCTAGTCCATAAATGTTTCTAGCTGCATTTTTCTGTTTTTTTATACATACGTTATCAAAATAAATGATGTAAGAGAGATGTGGGAAAAAGAAGCAATATAGAGTTGTTTCATTTTTTTCAACTATTTCAACAGCATATCAAGTTGCTACTTAGGTAAAATATAAATGTAACTATCAGTGAAAGTGCACTTTAGATACAAACAAATCGGAGATCAGTCTTTAAATATTGAATGTATAGGAATATTAAATGTATAGATTTAAGCTATGTAGATCTCATATCAACTTGTTGGTCTCATGGTATATCTCAAGATGATACTAGGGATATTTATTTATTTATAAACTCTTCCACCAGATGGGTAATACCAGAAATAGCCATTTATGATGCTATACAATTTATTTTGCCCAATATGCATACGATTTGCATAGGATTTTAGCCACTTCAATGGGACAGAAAGATCGATCGAATAATGAATTATTGGTTCTAAGTCATCTTTGGCAATGAATCAACAACTCAAAGTGCTTTTTTTGCAAATTCTTGATGAACCAACATTTATATATAGATACATTTATATATAGATGCAGGGCAGCAGGAGAATTCATTTCGTAAGTAATACGTCTCTTTGACATCTCTTGATTGCAAAGAATTCTTGACATGAAAATGTAGAGACAAAGGGCTGATTTTTTAATAGGAAAAAGCATTGTTGAAAATAACGCGTTATGAAACCCGTTATTTGCGTTACGTAACCTAACGGAATCCCAACGCTACGTAACAACTAGAAATAACTCAGTGCACCATAACAGTACGTTTTTTACGTTATTTTACGTTATATTACATAACGTTACGTTAAATTACGTTATGCTACGTTATTTACAATTATTTTTTTTAGTAATTCATATATTGTTGTTGATTATTATTTTGATTATTAGCGAATTGCTGTAATTTTCTTAATTAATTGTTGGCTTGTTTGATTGCTTTTGGAATTTCTAACTTGATAATTTAAGTTTGTTTCTTTATTCACTTGTTGTATTTCTCATCCGGTTGCTAAAATATTTTACTTGTTGATTTTATTGAGTTTTTAATTGAACTGAAATTAACAATCATAAATAAGATAAATTGAACATTACAAAAAATAAATTACAACAATGATAATAATTGGAATCGAAATAAAAAATTGGAATATTGCTTTTTTTATTTAAATGATGATTGGAATTACGGTTGCAGACTTAATATAATTTATGAAGATATATGAAAATTATTGTAAAACTTAATATAACATTTGAATAGATTATATATTACAAAATAATTTTATATATTTTTAGATATTTTAAATTTATTTTTCAATTTATTAAAATTATTTTATATGATTTTATATTTATTTTTATTAAATAAATAGAAATTTGCATAACCTACGTTATGCGTTACGCTATTTGCGACATAACCTAACAAAGGCAAAACGTTACGTTACCGTTATCGCTATTTTAAACATTGGGAAAAAGATTGGATCTACAGGGTCCTACATGAATTGGCTTATTCAAAAAAAGTCATGTTCGTTGGAAGATATATCTCGTGTCTTCAAGTAATACAAGAATATAAAAAAAGCCATCTCATGAGATACAAATGCAAGAAGGTTTTGCCAATGAAATGAAAGGGGAATAAGGCACATCTATTCAAAAGTGTGTAACTACTCAGATTGCCGCTTCCGCCTCAAACATACTTATCACAAGAGATAAGTTTAATGTAAAAATTAAGTAGTTATGATTACTGTCCAGCTCTGAGGAAAAATATGTTGTCTCCACTGTTATTTTATTATCTGTAGCAAGGTTATAAATATCAGCCTATATTGATATATATCACATGTCGTATCAAATTTTTTAAGGTACCCAATACAAAATATACCATGATAATATCAATCTGAGACGGCCAATATTAGCAATATAGTAGGCCCGATATTGCCGTTTTAGATGCAATAAATGATCGGCCAATACTGGTTTCTGGTTCCAGTATTTTAAACCTTCATCCATAGACGTAACAATTTTTAGAACCCAAAGAATCAGATATCAGCAACCAGTAGTATATTCATAAAGGTAGCAAAGCTTCTTTCTGAATGATCCAAAGAAGTGAAGAAACACATACAAGCTACTCCAGAATTTGGTGTACAAAAGTACTCCTTACACTACCTCAAATTATGAACATTTTATATCAGGAACATAACCCGCTAGTGTCATTTATGTTGTCATACTATTCAATAATAGTTGAATCTCTAAAATTTGAGGATGTGAATTATTCCCAACAATGAATCTATGAAACACGCCCTCCAGTTCAATGGAACTACAAGTAGGGGTTTTCAACACCCCTTTGTCCTTCATAAACTTCCACATGTTTCCAGCACTTTTGTTTCCACCTCTATATCCATATATGTTAGCCAAAGAGAAAAAAAGAGTTACTATCACTGGGCACCAACTAGACTAGGTGCCTAGTTGAACATTCGGCTTTCAAGGTTCCACGGTTCCTAGAAGCACCACGAAGGGCCATCCAAACCACATCGTTGTGTGCACTTGCATACTGCTTATGAGTGCAACCACGGACTCTAGATGCCCTGCACAACCTAGAAGGTCAACCATACAACCATAGTGCTGAATCTTGGGAGTTATTCCATACTTGGTGCTCATAAATTCAAAATAATGATGTCCCTCATGTAGTAACCCTGCATGAATGCATGCAATTAAAAAACCTATGAAAGTTATATCATCTGGTCTCACCAACGATTGTTCCATATCTCCAAATAATGAAATAGCAAGACTTTGATAGCCGCATCTTGTGAGTCCTGATGATATCATAGCATTCCAATGATCTCCGCTTTTCTGAAGAACAACATCAAAGATTTTCTTTGCAACATTCATATAACTGCACTTCACATACATGCCTATTAGCGCAACACCAACAATGCTATTCAGGGAAAACTTGTTCCTACTGATATACTCATGGACCCATAAACTATTTTAAAAGAACCTAATTCAGCAATAGCTGAAAGAAAAATAGCTAAAGTAGAAGAATTAGGATTTTCTCCTTGCAAACATGTATCAGTGAACAGTTCAATCACATCCTTTAACTGTCCAATAATTCTGTAAGCAGCAATTATTGAATTCCAAGACACAAAATCCCTATAAGGAATAGTGATGGGGACAAATAAAAGCCTAGATTTGGTTAGGGATTCTATAAGATCTAATTAGATCTTATTAGATTTGAAATTCTATGAGATTTTTTAGACCTTAGTAGATTTGATTAGGATTTTATTCTAATTATTAGAATTTAATTTATTGGCATGAATGGTGCACATAATTTCTTTTATGAATAATTATGTATGACTCTTGAAGAAATGGAATGAAAAATTGATAATTAAAATTTATTTTGTTTTAACATGGTAATTTGCTAGAAAATATAGTCTTTCATCGTGGATTCATTAAGAGTGGGTGAGAAATCACTTGGATGTCGAAACCCAAATTAATTCCTAAATCTCTTCTCGTTGATTCACTGAGAGTGGGTGAGAGATCAGTTGGGTATCGAAGCCCAAATTAATCTTTATCATTTTATCTTAGTCCAAATTTCTATCAAATTTCCACAAAAATCCTCATTTCTTTTGTTCTCCCCAAAATCTCCAATTTCCCCACCATCAAACCTTAGTTTAGTATTCATCCTGCGTCAAATAGTTTCAAACAACCCTCGTGCTATTTTCATCCTACCAAGTCTAGCATGTCTAGCGATCATAATGTTTTAGGAGAAGAAATCCTTCATGGGGCATCACATCAAATACTTTACGAGCAAATGTTGTCTCTCCAGATTTGATATGGGAATCAAGTATAATATTACATTAAGTCAAATTCTTACATGGCATCAACTCAAATAACTTGTGTGCAGCCACGAATTCGTCACATTTAACATACCCATAACTTGCTTCATCAAGTCAATCTGATTACACTATGCATAGCAATCTATCATTATGCCCCAAGTTACCATATCGTTAAATGGAGCTAGCTCAAACAATGCTTTTGCAAATTTCATTATTCCCCATTTAGCATAGCCATCGATCATGATATTCCATTAACCAATCTCTCAGGCATTTTTTTGAACAGTCTTCTTGCATGAAATATTTCCCCCATATTTTCTTTACCCCATCCATCATTGTCTTCCAAGAGAAAAGATCATGCTCTGAAATCTGTTCAAATAACTCAGAGCTGAATTGATATTCCCACGTTTCACATACCCATTGATCATCCAACTAATCAAATTCTTTTGCAACATCTAATCAAATGAGACATGTGCAGCCTTAATCTTACCACGCTTTGCATACATAAATATAAGGGAACCTTGTTCAAACAAATCTAAGTTCAGTGGAGGGTTTGAAGTCCGACATTGGATTTGCCCTCCTTCTTTAAGTGCAATAGCAGTGGCACAAGCTTTGAGAATGAAAGAGAAAGTTAACTTGTCCAGGGTTATATGATTTCATAAACATATGGCTATATAATTTTATTGCCTTCCATGGTTTGTGACTTTGTTTCATGCTACCTAATAACATTATTCCATACAGAAGGATTAGGATTGCCAACCCATTCCAATAATAAATCAGCAAAGTACAGAACTCCTAATCTACAACATGAAGTTATAATCTTGCTTAATGCTTACTACTAATGACTCTTTAAAAGCCCAAAAACAACCTTAGATGCAGGTATATGCTTCAAATCTTTCACAGTCCAGTATTTTTATAACAAAGGGGCAAAATGTGTAGTGGCCACAAGAATGGACTTGACTCATTATTCAACTTTCTTTTCCACTCATTAATTCCATCAGTTATTTCATTTCCTCATCAACACTCTACTTGTCCTAGAATTAAAATAAGGGAAAGTCGTGAGCTAAAGCATATTTTCCTCCTTTAATTCATCAAATTTCTCCACAATGAAAAGGCAACGAGGAAAAAAAAAACAAAATGCATTTAAAAAAACCAATAAATCTTTACCCTTTCCTTAAACCCAGCATCTAAAATCTCATGACATTCAAAACAGAAATTTACTAAATATTTGAATTATGGAATATATATAACAATAACTATAAAATTTCAAGTGCATTCTATCACCAGACCACTGTAGTCTCTGTAGGAATCACAAATTCACATTACATGGGGTGTCAAGTGTCCAGTAACGTGCAGCGTCAGACATACAGTTTCATACCTAGATGTTTGTAATTAATAAAATTTATATACGAATAGGAGATTTATTAGTAAGTTTCTATGTCTTTTCTTATAGTGTTTGTTCAAGAACTAAGTGTGACAGGATTAGCATGTGTATGAAATCCATCTCATGCTCACATTGCCAACATGATGATTCTGATCGATGTTGCAGAGTTTGGGATATTGCATTTAATGGTATCGGAGCAACAGATTCTTGGAATAGAAAATCTATAGTTATGTCGATTGGGGCTTACTGTTGTGTGATCATAAGAAGCTTATAGAATATAATTATCTTAGGATAATTATTTAAATCAAAAAAAAAAAAATTGGGGACAAAAGTTGATGGTTCATTAAAATCTTAGTTGATTTAAGTGAATTTACTAAGGATATTACAAAATACTCGTGACAGATCATCCAATGAAATAATGTTGCTAATCGGATACTATTAGCATATATTAATTTATAGATTACAACCATAAGTTCAATTTTTGTCTTTTGTTAAGAATCAGCATTTGGTAATTGTCTCAATTATCAATACACTACATACTTACATCCCACAACTAAAATAAGTGAACTGACACTTCCAATTTGTAATTGTTTCTATGATGAAAATGCAAAAAAGAAAAAAAAAATGCAATTAACAAACTTATATACCTAAATCCTAAAATCAAGCATCTAAATCTCATAACATTCAAAATACACATTTTTTCCTAAATACTCATATTTATTTACAATTAACCATATAATTTCGAGGTGCATTCGGCCATAGCCCCAATAGCAAAGAGCAAAGCCCTAAACGAAACTTAACAAAGCTGCAAAATCAAAAGAGAAAAAAAAATAAAAATAAAAACTTTCAAAACCCTTATAAATTTCTAATTCTCTACGATCAGGACGGCTGCATTGTAATTCTAGTACCAACGGAATCCATGATCGCAAACAAGAGTTGAAACCCCAAAACTGAAAACTGTCATTCAAATAATTGCAGGAAATTAGGGATTTAGATTAGCAGACCTTGCGGGCGTCGAGGGATTTGGCGTTCGGGAAATCCGCCGAGCATTTTAAGGTGCGAATCACCAACTTCTTGCTGCCGCTGGGAAGAGCGGTATAGAGGAGGGGTAGAGTGCGGTGACAGAATCGCAAGGCCATGATGTTTGGCTTTTCGCTTTTATTTTTTACCTTTGGAGTTTTTTTTTTTTTTTTTTCCGGTTTTAATGTATTTATCTACCTGTGGAGGATATGAGAGCTCAGGGGCTATGGACTAGGAAGATGGAAAAAAACGGCGGATGTTCAGGAAGTCACTCTTCCCCGGGAAATTCTATTTGCGCACTCTTGGCGCCCTGAATATTCTTTACACCAAACTCCTATTTTGAAATACTATCATTTTACTCTCTGCATCCAAATTTTTTTCCAAAATACCCCTCCTCAAATATTTTGGTCGGGTACTAATACCCGACCAAGAAACGTGCTGGTCGGGTATTAAAACCGGACCAACAAGCGAAGTCTCCCTCATAAAAGAAAACTAATTAACGATAAATTTCAAACAAATATGCATAAAACCTAAAAAAAAAATTCAAATCGTATCTTAGATTTGCTCTCTGATACCAATTACATATTGGAATTTTCCATTTGCATAAGAAAACTCAAACTCAAATTCCAAATCCAAATTTCATTTGTCACGGTGAAATCAAAAAAATTAAAATTCTTTTAATCTTTTCTGGAGCGTTAATGTAAAATTTTTTAAGGGATCAAGAAATTAAATTGATGATTTTATAGGAGATGTGTTTTTATTAAATACCAAAAAAATTTATTTAGGGTTTTAGAGAGAAAATAGAGGAGGAAGACGACGAGTCGTAGTTCCAAATTTTAAGAAGTTTTAGTTTGTAATTTATAAGGGTAATTTAGTCAAAAAAATAATGATAAACTTGTAATTATTTATAAGTTTCAAAACCGTTCGTCAAGAGTAAAATGCCGGGTGCAAATAGAATTTTCCCTCTTCCCCAGCCCCATCTAGAATTTAAAAGGAAAATTTTTTTATTTTGAAATTTCGTTTTTACAATTTGGTTTTCTTAATATTGGTTTAATAGATAATTAGATAAATGTCTCCCGAGAAACTCTATTTAAGCACATTTTTTTTCTTTCCTAATCCGTCTTTATTCTTTGAGCTTACTCACTTTTGAAATCTAAGACTTTTAGTAACTGGCCCAACACCTTTTTTTTCCTCCCTACCCCTCTTTACTCCCATCTCTTTTTTTCTAATTTTCCTCCCAACCCCTCCTTACTCCCATCTCTTTTTTTCTAATTTTCCTCCCAACCCTCCTTACTCTCATCTCTTTTTTTCTAAATTTTGTTCAACTAATGAAAGTAAATTTTTTGAGAGATTTACTTAGAAATTGGAAAAATACACTCTTTTTTTTAGTTGGGGATGAAAATGGGGAGTTCCACGGTCAATTTTTGACTTATTCTATTCAAAATTTTTGAATTAGAAAATTGATTTTAATTTAAAATTTTAAATAGGACAACCCCAAAATTTGACCCCTAAACGCATCATTATCATCCCTACTTTTAGTTTTAGGGGACTTATATAGTATTTTGATAATAAATGAAAATTAGGACTTTTCATTTCCAAATAGAGCTCAACACAATAGTGCCATGGAGTTCTTATAAACCACATCTTAAATTGGTTTCGAAACTACTTTTATGGACATAGAAAGCCCATATACAAGGTTAGAAAACAAGAAAACGAGTACGATTATGTCAAATAGGTAAAAAAAAAAAAAAAAAAGCCTAACTCGTCATGTTGACATTAACCTTACGTGGCAGGTCGAAAATCTAAATATGAAAAAACAAAAAAATCTAGAGACATAGGAAATTCTATTTAAGCACACTACTTTGCTCATCTAGCCCACCTTAGGAACTTCAAAAAAATTACAAGTTTGTCATCAAATTATTTGGACTAAGTTATAATTTTTCTTCTCTAACGCAACATAGCCGGTTGAGCAGTAGTATGGAGCAAGGAGGAAGAAGGGAGAAGGAGGAAGGTGGGGAAGGAGGAGGAGGCCAATGAGAAGGGGGAAGAGGAGGAGGAGGAGAGAGTCAGAGGAGGAGGCGGGGGGAGAGGGGTGGGGTGGCAGATGAGGAGGGGGAAGGGGAGGGGAGGAGAGGAAAGGAATTAGCGGATCTCCTCCTCCCTCTCTATCGCCTCCTCCCCCTTCCTCCTTCTCCTCCGCCGCCTCCCTCCTCCCCCCTCCTCCTCCGATGCCACCTCCTCCCTCTCCTCTTCCTCCTCTTTCAACTCCTCCGCCTTCCTCCTCCCCTCTCTTCCGCCACCTCCTCTAATTTTTTTATAACATTAAATATTTGAGATGTTTTTACTATAATTTTTTCCTTTTTCTCTTCTTTAAATCTCTTTCAAAATCCTAATAATTCTTCCAAAAGTTAAAAAAATAAATCTTTTTAATAATCTATACAATAAATAACAAAAGTTTTTCTCTTTCAATTGAAATGAAATCTAAAAGATTCAAATGAAAGATCTTTCGATCCAGGTTATAACATAACTAGGTTAATAAATTCTAAAAACAAATTTTACTTTTACAAAATGATAAAATTTGAAAAGTAAATAAAAATGATAAAATTTGAAAAGTAAATGAAGTATTTATTAAAAATTATTTTTCATATTGCAATATTGTATTTTTTTTTTTTTAGAAGTAGTTTAAGACTTTGTGAGGTTCTTAGTAAATTAAAATTTCTTAGAAAAGAAAAACAAAGGTTCGGAAAAAGGAACAATATAAGTTGGAGGGAAAATAAGAAGTGTATATTTAGAGAAAATTCATATTTCTGAACTTGATAAGGGATGTATTTAGTAAGGGTGATACTTTGAAATTAGATAGTATATTTAGAATTTCTCAAACTGATAAAGGTTCGAGGAAAATCTAACTTCGATTTTCTGCTAATAATTCAATTTTATTTGATTGCGTCCAATTCAAATTTTCAGATAATAATTTTGTTTAAAAAAAATTAAATTTTTGAATTTAATTTTAAAAACCGACCATTCTTTTATTCAAAAAATAGCAATTTTGTGGTGTCACTAGAACTTGGTCATTATTCTTTTTCATTTAAATGTTTTATAAGAATACAGTGTTAGTATAACATCCCTAACCTATCAGTTACCTAAGTTAGTATAACACTCTTAACCTACTAACACTCTGAGTCCGTGTATTTAGTCATGTCAATCCAGAGTTGATATTGACCTGTTATACAATATATTGATTTCATATTGTATTTCTTATTTGATCTTTGTAATAATCGTGTCAGATTTAAGATTACCAGATGTCAAGCTAAATATCAATTTGATATTCGATAAATCCATGTCCATAACACAGAATAAAATTAACACAGAATAAATTCCAACTTCAAGGTTACAATTCTCCATTTTGTGATTTATGATGATTTTCTTGAAATTTTTTGTGAGAGTTCCAAAACCGGCAAAAGTACCCATTTCCTGATTTGTTGATTATGTTTTTAATAATTTTTATCTTGTAATCTACACATTAAAAGTTATTATGTAAATTGCATCATAATCGGCTTACTTCATTTTATATCAGGTATTTTTTTGGGAATATTTCAGGTACACCTTAAAATACGAGCCTAAACTATTAAGATGTTATTCTTTTCATCAAGTGGGCTAACCTACTCCAATCTGTACTCTTGTCCTTTTCTTATTAGTTGCCATCACTATGTGGTAAACCACCTTGAAACTTTAAGTTATAGAAATTATCCCATTTTCATTAAGCAGGTACACATCAATGAGCCTTGACTCAAGTGGCATCACTCTTCGCCAATTTGTGATAGGTTCTAAGTTCGATTCACAGTGGAGATTCAATTTGCATAATATTGCAAAAAATATATGCATATGAGTCTGACTAAAAAAAAAATCCCATTTTATTTGTAATAACTATGTCCCCAATTTTAATGTCTTTTAAAATTCAATATGAATTGCATTTTTATGAAAATAAAAAAACTTTTCCTTCCATTTTTCTCCTCCTCAACTTATTTTTCACTCTTCAAGCCATAACCAAGAGACGAGGGGCTCCAACAAGTGATCGCGTAGGTAAGAGTGATTTGGCTCAAGGCAAGTAGAAAAATCTCTCAAACTAATTATTTTCTCCAAGTCTTTCCTATTATTCCTGCAATTTACTCTTATATAAGATATATTTTAGGCAACCTAATTGTGCTAAAAGGAAGTATACTTGATGCCTATTAATTGACAAAAATGTTGTGAGGTTCTGACTTGTATGAATTGTTAGATAGTAATCAAAACTACTACACAGTGATCCAAACAAGTTAGAATGACTTGGGTTTTGACTTGTGACTTTGTTTTTTTTATTTTGATCATTTTTGTATGGTTTAATTTTGCAAGGCACACTAGATAACAATATGACCCTACAACAAAGATAAAAATTATTAGAATTAGATTCAAAAAAAGTAAGCTTGTTTTAAATCATGCTTATTGTTCTGATCATGGTAGATAAATCTTATATAGCATTTATCAGAATTTCTGACCAAGTTCTAAAGGGTTAGAACCCAAGAGAACCACTAGATAGCCGGCATTACCCCTAGGCGATGGCCAAACTATTAGGACTTTTGTTCTTATATATGTGGTAAATCATGACAACTCGTGAACGTTCTGTCTAAGTACTTGAGCATAAACCAAACTCAATATTGATAATAACTAATATGATAGGTATGGCAGAACAAAAATTTTAGGAAAGTATCACTATAAAAGTATAGAGATTTGGACGATCTTCGTATCAACACTAAGATTAAATAAAATGGAGTTTGAATGTGAAAGTTTTTATTGCTCAAAGTTAGAAAGAAGCAGTAGGAAGAATTGATGAACGTTGTATAACAATATCAACTTCAAACCAAGTTTTAAAGATGACATGGACTAGAAAAATTTGTAGAGAAGAATTTGTATAGCTTTGAGTTTTTTTTTTTTTCCAACAGTGTCAATATCACCCAAATTAGATTTCAGGATAAAAATTACAACCATTTAATTAAACAGCTGTTGAAGTGGCTGTTAAAAGGGTTGTCAACAGCCAATACTAAGATTTCTCAATAAGAAACTATTGATGAAATTGTTGAAGGGATTGTCAGTAGTAGTAAAGGCTGTTGAAGGGGCCTTTGGATAGCCCAATGAAGCAACACATCGGTAATGTGTTTTTGGATGATTTTCTTATAGAATTCAAGTTGGACTGTGATTTCTTTTAGATCCTTAGTTTTAGTTTTAATGGATATGATTAAAAAAGAGTATGCGAGTTTGTTTGGAGGGTGTAAATCTTAGTTATATGTCCTGATTTTCAACGAAGAAGGCGGGAAAAAGTGGTGAAAAGAGATCTTTTCAAGAAGAACAAAAAGAGAGTTTTATTAAAGAAGGAGTTTTAGTTTGTGGTTTGTGAAGATCAATATCTATTAACATCTCTAACCTACAGACAAATATACACTTGTGGTAATTTCTACTTGTCTGCAATTGTTTGACAGTTGAATATTTGTATATCTTCATCTTAAGGGGTGAATTATTATTAGATTTGAAATACTTTGAGTGTAAAATTTTATCTATGGCTATTTAACGGACGAGTTAAATCTTATACTATTTGTGAGTTATAGCAGTCTAACGGCCGTAGTTAAATTGCTATAATTAAGTTAAGATCATAGTGCAATTCTTTCGTGGTATTTTTTATTCCATTTGGACTTTCTATATTAAAAAATCTCTATATTAATTTATGTGATGATTTGAAATTAATCCTTGCATTGATTAATTAATTATTTCCATTAATTGTTGGTTGATATTCATCGAATAACACACACTTTCATAATAAAATGAGCATGCTTTTTCACAAACTTTGGCCAAAACCCTTGTAACTTTCCCCAAGATCCTATTTTTTAATACATGGAGTATCTTGCTCTAGTCACTTTTACTAATTGATAATAGAGATAGATAAAACCATTGAGTGTTTTAATTGATGGTGTCAGTATTGGAAATTTGGGATAAAAATGGGATCAGTACCATATTTGCATAGGAGACTCATGCATGTAAAAGGAAGAGGAGAATTGAATCTTGAAATAATGTAAACCTTTCTGTCAGAAGCTCATGTCTTGGGATCATGAACAGATTATTAGCATGGGTCCATTCGCTATCCAATAGTCTGAGCACGACCATTGTTCATGAACTTTTGCTCGTACACTTAATTCTTATTAAATGTCTTATTGCTCTAGTTAATTTGGACATATATATATATATATATATATATATATATATATATATATATATATATATATATATATATATATACACACACACACACACACACACACACTATAAATAGATAATTACATGGAAGATTTCATATTGACTTAAACTAATGTTGAAGTTTAATTTAAGCTAGGGTCTAGACTTCAGTTTTGCTAGGGTTTGTTGCTATTTCTTGGATAAATCTTATCATGTTAATAACTTGATAAATTGAATATGCTGAAATTGGACTAGAAGTCATGATTTGCTCCAGAAGAAATTCTAGAGAGATGTGACTTAGTCAGACGTCCAAACAGTAGTCAACCTGCTGGTAAGAGGTTTGACCATGTCAGACCCAGTTAAAATCCGTTAATACTTGTCTATTCAACCCGAGTGTCTTGAGCCTTGTTGAAATGCAACATATCTTGATATCATAACAAGATAACTACTTATGACAAATATTAAATCATATTGCTTATTATGATGTATTACTTTGCCGATACCCTATTGAACTATTTACTTGACATTGTATGACATATTTATTACCTGTTTGCACATGCTTTATAATCTTGGATACTTGTACAGTTACCCAGATAATGAATGGGACATGGGGCTTAATGGTGGAAACTGGACAAGAGAAATAGGAATATATTCTTGGAGATTACGCCTATGTTATAAAGCCCACAAATCCTATTGTATATATACCTACGTATTGAGCCTATAAACTCCTATAGTGTAAGTACCTATTGGTATTGAGCCTACAAACTCTTTCATATATGTGCATTGGTATAGAGCTTACATATTCCTATATTAAGCCCACAAGTCATATAGGAAACATATCTATTGGTATTGAATCCAAAACTTTGTGTGGGATATATACTATTGGCATTAAGCCAACAATTTCTGTGCTATATGCTTATTGGCTAAAGTGGAAGAAACCTCTATGAAGTATCAAGGATTTTCTAGAAACCTCCATAATTTTTATTATGTTACATAAACTCGCATGGAGTTTCAAATTTAACGAAAACCCTCAAACAGTATAAAAAAGAGATTAATTGATGATTTAAAAACCTAGCAAATATCTACTTTTCGATAATTTCTGATATCAAAGTTTTGAGTAATATACACTAGATCTTAAAGTGAGTATTTAGAAAGATCAAAGAATGTGCATATAATATATTTTTAAATCAATACTTTAATTTTCCACTAAGACCGCTTGAATGTTTTTATGAAATTTGAAATCTCATGTGGGTTTACATAACATAAATTAGTTCATGGGGCGTTTTGAGAAAAACATGATAGTTTGTGGGTGTTTTTTTTTAATACTTTAGCCATGCTTATTAGCATAAGCCTACATTATATTATTTATATTAAAGATATTAGTCATGTCTCGGGTAAGTACAAGACCTCAGAATATATGATCTTCTACTGTCATTTGAGTTTTGAATAATATAATAAATAACCAAACATGTTAGAGTTACGACGGGATTGTATACAAAAAGAGGATTATGGAGATTATTTGGAGACAAGTGTTGTGTGATCCAAGGATAAGTGGTCTCATGGATCGTTTAAGCCACCTCTAGAATGTATGACACTTTATGTAGAATAAGATGCATAACGAGATTTATCTCTAGTTCTTTTCTGGGTAAACATGGTACGTGTGATATTAGGATTTCGTGTGATTGTTCTTATTGATGACACCCCAACTATGGTTACACCCAAGTTGCATAATTTTTAACCTAACTGTTTCACCCAAACACCAGACACTACACAATTAACATGTACTTGATCTCTCCATTATATATTAATATCTGCCACATCATACATTATTACTCTTTTCATTCTCTTTGTTCTTTACTTATCGGGTTTAATCCATTGGGTTCTCATATTCTATGTGCAAAGTTCGAGGAGTGTACCCATCGCCTGCAGATGATCTATATTTTTTGAAGTATGTTGAGGCCATGTGGTAGGCAGGAAAACTGGCAATTGTTGATCTTTTGTACTTTTGTGCTTTTTGTTTTGGTATCTCATGACATCCAATTTGTATACTATTATTATATCTAGTGCATATCATGTTTATTTATCTTTCTTAATAATAGTGCAGTTATTTCATGAATTTGTGTCGTTAATATATCATTTTATTTTCAGACTGATCTCATATGTGGTTATATTGTGGATATAAATAAGGTTCCCTGTGCATACCATTTTGATTTTATGTGCCTCCCTATAGTAAATTATCTTTTTTGTAGAAAATTATGTATAAAAAATGACACATTATAGTTAGCAAACCATGGTTTCAAGAACTTATAAATTGAGAACTCGGAGTTGTTAATCCTGGTTTAAATTTGCACTAACTATGAACCTACGGTTGCCAACCACAAGTTCAATTTTACATAAATATTGTAATATCCACTTTATTACATGATTTTTTGAATTTTAAAAAAATATATTCTAGTTTTTAAGAAGAAATAAAAGAAATAGATTTAATCAGTGTAGGCCATGACCTGACCCACTAACCTTTTAGAATCCAAGCCAAGCCCAAACGAACTAGGCTAGGTAATAGTGGGAATTATATAAATCGATTTTGTTATTTAAATTGATTTAGTATCTTACTTTAATTAATTAATTCAACTTGAATTGGAATCTTTTAACAAATTAAACTTTCTTCTCACTAAGAAAACCAAATCCAATATAATTTTATTTATGTGAAACAACTATCATCCCCTACTTTCTATAAATAGACCCTAGCTATGAGAGAAAAAAAAAACAAGAAAAAGAGAGCAAAACAAAAAAGGAGAAAGAAAAGAGAGAAAAGAGGAGGATTCCAGCACTAGGAAAATTCAGCCTTTTGATACCCTTTGATACTGCATTCTTAGATCCTTTATTATCCAAGACCAAGTATGTCTTTTAACTCATTCTAATCAAGCCAAATATTATATTTTTATGTTTAATTTACTAATCTTCTATATGATTTTATTGTTTAATTTTATGTAATATTTATTAAATAGATAATTGTGTTATTTACCACATGAGTGCTCATCGAGAATGACCATATCGTTTGCATCCTAAGTTCAATTAAGTGATTCTTTTCTGACTGAAAGATAATTTAAAATCCTACAACTCTTTTTTATATAGTTTTCTAAAATTACGATGCTCCAAATCACACTGGCGGTCTCGAGTGTGATTTCGAATAATGGGTAGGATATTACTAACAGACATTTTTAATACCAAAGTGCACGAGGCCAGTTTTTTATACAAATATAATGACACGCAAGAGATATGAAAGTACGCAAATATGAAATATATATCACATGTCTGAATTTATCTGCCACAACATCACAGACATGAATATAACAATATCTTAAAACAATTATATTGAAATAATAAGCATTATGTATATCAAAAGGTTATTTACGTAGAGTCAAGTACAGTATCATAACAAAACAACATAAGTACTAAATATATATAAGAGTATTTAGATACCACAGAGAGTAGTAGGATGCAGGATATATATACACGTATAAACCAAAATGATATATACACAAAATGAATGAAAATCCTACAAGAGGCAAGCTACTAGCGCTCAACCTGCTCTTAGAAGTAGAGATCCTAGAAAGGTGGGTCCTTCTCCTTAGGCACTATAGGTACGGCTGCTGGACCTAGAGTGTGATAATTTTAGGAGTCAGACTCAAATAAGAATACAAATCCAATCTCGTGCAATAGTATAGAAACTATATAAAAGGGCAGTGTGCAACATGCTAATAGGAGATAATGTAAGAGGTGTATGCATATGGCTCATGAAGTACATTGTAAGTATACATGAATCATGAAGTATATGATATATATAATATAATATGGTCATGCATATGAATTTTGAAATACAAGATATGCAAAACATAATCTAAATCATGAAGTATATGATGCATGTTCTATACTATTAATTTGGAACTGACTGGTAGGAGAATTCACATGTTCTAGAGGTATACCGTACATGCCCAGTACCACGACCCGAGTACCGATTTTCACACGAACCAGATGGCACACCGTTAGGTGAACTGGATATTCTGTGCATTCTAGGGCTACGGCCAAATTACCGGTCTCTACATGAACCAGATGGTACGTCGGTAGGTGAAACAAGTAAGAAAACCGATAGTGTCAGTACACAGATTGACATATGCATCCAAACAAGACAAAAACTCCCAAAATACGTGTTTTATTCTACCATTTATTTTTCTCATACCCAAAATGTAGTATATGCTAAGTATTACTGTATCATGATGTCTTATATAATAAGGGTACATATATTAATGGCTATGTGAATATGAAACGACACACACGATAGTACTGGCAGGTACAAGAATAATACTGATAGGTACAAAAATTACAGAACATGTTCATATGCATGTGGTATCATTTTCAAGTAAAAATAACATATACAAATAACAACATGTTTAATTAAACATGAGTGCATGTATATTATATCTTATATCAAGTGGTATATACATGGACATAGAATGTATGCCAAAACATAAATGATGACATATCTGAAATCAATATATACAAGTAATAATAAGAATTATTTAACATGTGTACATGTGTATCATATCATTAATTAAGCAGTATATGCATGGACATGGTATATGTGCTTATGTTGCTGCAATTCAGTGGACATGTTAGACTTTCAGGTCATGTTTGATTAATGTAAAATGTAATTAGAGGTTAAGACTTTATGAAGTTGTAGAGAATTCAATCATCTTTTTAATGAATTTTAAATAAGTTTAATTGAAGTTCTAGAGCAAAATTTATATTTGTTTTAATATAAACATGTTGCTGCTGCTATGGACCTGATACAACTATGATTTGACCAAAACATTAAATTAGATCTTAAATTTGGAACAATTGTAAATACTTCAATTAGCTTTCAAACAAGTTTTGAATGAGCTCAATTTGAGTTCTAAAGTAAAAGATATGGTTATTTTACCATGGACATAGTGCTGCTGAACTACAGACCTGGTACAGTAGTATTGAGTGAATTTATAGGTTATTTTTGGCTACGAAAAACAGCTAAATTAGGACCTGTTGTTTAAATGAATTATAATTTAGTGAATTATTTTTTTAATAGTATTGGAATGAGATCAATCGGAGTTAATAGGAAAAAGTTATGGCAATTTTAAGTTAGACTGTTGTGTATGTCTACATTGCAATATAGTTTGTGCACACCTAACATGCACGTTTGACACGTACAATGAAACTCAGTATAAATACAAACTAGAGTATGTATAATCTAGAAATTGGTTAATGTTATATCTGATATTATATTTGAGGAGATTTAATCAAAAAATTAAAAGTTTAAATGATTTGAGAGTATATTCTTACCTCTCGTTGAATCCAAATCGGAAATAAACTGATATTGATGCGATTGATCCTCAAAAGTGGAGAAAATTTCCCAAGAATCACACTAGAGAACTAGAGCAGGTGCTGGAGAATATTTTTCCATATTAGTGGAAAAGTTTATAGTTAATTTAAAGAGGCTAAACTCAAAAAACAAAACTCTTAGAACAATAAAATGGATTTTCAGCCCACTCTTAGGCTGAATATTTGACGATTTATTTGAGAAAAATGGAGAGAAAATTAGGATTAAAAGTCTGAAGAGAGAATGAAGAAAAACTTGAGAGGAATATGCTTGATGTTTTTTTATATTGTTTCTGAATTTATTTGATAGAACAAACAACTACTGAAAAATGAGTATACTACAACGTTAATAACCCTTAAATTTTATCTTAATTACACAATTACTATTGGGTCAATTTCAATTAAAATTTGGTTAATGATGGCTGCAAGGCTACTAGAGATAAATATGAGGTGAGAAGAAGGTTAAAATTAGAATTTTTGATTTAAATTGATTATTTTAATCAGGTATTTGGTTGAAAATTGGCCAATAAGAATAATTCAAGAAAAAATATGGAAAAAAATCCAAAATAGTATGATAAGAGGTCCCTGTTATGTAAAATTTAAAATTAAAAACTAATTTGAAAGATATAACTTATTCACTTAGTATCTGTCCATATCAGTATCTAGGTTTCCGATCTGATACGGATGATTTAGAATAAATTGATAGAAGAGCTTAAAGATTAGGATTGTTACATTTTACTCACCTAAGAAAAAATTTTGCCTTCAAAATTTAAATCTAGAACAAAAAAACAATAAGGTCGAATTTAAGTAGGTACCCATATATAATTAGAATGGATATGGATATTTCTCTCGATGTCGTCCTCTCACTCCCAACTGGATTCACCCTGGAAAGTGACTCTCCCAAGTGAGAAGTACAGGAGGGATTATGCGGTTCTTGAGCTCCTTAACCATCTGATCCATAATAACTATTGGTCTCTGCTCAACGGATAGATCAGGACTTGACTCAACTTTAGACACATCTGGAATCAATTTGTCCTTACCAACACATTTTCTCTCTAGATGTAAGCCATATTCCTCGGAGAACACATCTATGAAATTAGATACTATAGGAATTTGTCTCTCCCTCACATCTAGAGTAGCGAGAGCTCTACCTATAGGTCTTGCCCTAGCTACTAGTAGTTCCAGGATTCCATTACCACGAAGAAACTCAAACTCTCGTTGATTAAGATTTGAAATACTATGACTCTCATATGTCAATCAATCATTACATGAAAGACACTCAGCCAATTAATGCCTAAGATCGCATTAAAGTCATAATGAACTAAGATAAATAGGTAGGCATGGAATACTATCTACTACTACTGATCAATATCTACATAGTTTACTAGACACAATTATTCTATTCCCACTGTTAAGGTTCAATCCGAAGTTTAAGGTAATATATGCACTACAAGAAAATGGGTTTTTAGTAATGATATCTTAGTGACAAGTACTAAAATTGTCATTGAAATTGAGTATTTATGATAAAAATTATATGTTGTCAAAAATATTATGTTTTAGTGACGGAGATAAATAATTGTCACAAAAACATAATTTTTTGTGACGACCGATAAATACTTGTCACAAAAATATAGTTTTCAGTGATGATAATGAAATATCGCTACTATAATAGAAATATTTTAGTGACGACGACTAAAACTTGTCACTAAAAAATAGTTTTCAATGACACTAACTAAAACTTAAATATTTCAGTGACAACAAAGAAAAATTGTCACTATAATTAATTTTCAGTAATGGAAGTTACAAATCGTCACGGAAAAGTAAATATTTTTTGTGACAACTAAAAAAATTGTCACTAAAACGGAGTATTCAGTAACAGAAACTTTATATCGTCACTAAAACATAAATATCTTTTGTGACAATAAAAAAACACGTCACTAAAACTGAGTATTCAGTAAGAAAACTATAGTTCGTCACTAAAATATAAATTTTTTCTGTGACAAGTACAATAATTGTCACTAAAACTATGTGTTCAGTGAAGAAACTAAATACCATCACTAAAACATAAATTATTTTTGTGAGAACTTAAGAACTTGTCACTAAAACAAATTGTTCAGTAATGAAAACTAAATATTGTCATTAAAACGTAAAATGTTTTAGTAGAAACAAATAATCTTGTCACTAAAAATGAGTTTTCAGTGACGAAAATTAAATATTATAACTAATAAACAAATTTTTAAGTTACAATGAAAAAGAGTTGCCGCTAACACATGAAAATTAATTACAACTATTTTTAATGGTCACATACAATTTTTTATGTGGGATTATACTATCACAAAATTTATTTTTATTTTTAATTTTTTATATAAAATTATCAACTTACAACAATAATGAGATTTCAATTTTTATTTATTTTTTACACCTAATCTTGACCATCTATCCATATCCTATGATATAATAACTCCTTGATCTATTATAAAAATAATATAAATAAAATTACATTGTTTAACCTAATGTATATATTTAACCTAAAATTATTTCTGCCGTCTATCCAGATACTATATGATAAAATAAGTCCATAATATATTGTAATTGGAATACAAATAGAATTATAATTCTTAACATAATCTATATATTTAACCTAAACTCCATCTTAGCTGTCTATCCAGATCCTATGATAAAATAACACTCAATCTATTATAATTATAATATAAATAGAATTATAATTATAATACAAATGTAATTATTATTATTATATAAAACCTAACTGCAAATCATAAGACTTCAATTTTTATTTTTTTCTACACCTAATTTCAGTCGTTTATCCATATCCTATGATACAATAACTTCTTGATATATTATAACAATAATACAAATAGAATTACAAAGTTTAACCCTATATATATTTAACCTAACATTATCTCGGTCGTCTATCCAGATAATATATGATAAAATAACTCCTTAATCTATTGTAGTTAGGATACAAATAGAAATATAATTTTTAATCCAATCTATATATTTAATCTAAACCCAATCTTAACCATCTATCCAGATACTATGATAAAATAATTCATCAATCTATTATAATTAAAATACAAATACAATTATAATTATAATACAAATGTAGTTATTATCATTATTTAAAACCTAATTAACCAGCCGCAACAAATTCCATCATAAGGTTAAATATAATTCTAGTCTAACCCTATCATAATTAACTACCCTATAATTAAGCCGCAACAAATTAATTCTCTTCCCACATTTCTGCCGAAAATTCTATCGAAGCTTCCAACCCCACGTTCGGCCGAACTCCTGAATATCCGCACGCTGTGCTTTGTCGCTACTCCCGCAACCAGAAGATCTGCCTGCCGCGCTTTGCCGCTACGCCCGCAACCAGAAGAAGAGCCCGCTGCACTTTGCCGCTACGCCCGCAACCATGTTCGGCCGAACTCCAGAAACCCCGCTGCTCTGCTCCATCCCCGCCGTTCCGATCCAGGCCGGAATCTGCAGCCCCTCTGCTCTGCTCCATCCCTGCCGCTCTGATCCAGGCCGGAACCTGTAGCCCCGCTGCTTTTCTCCATCCCCGCCGCTCCGATCCAGGCCGCAACCTGCAGCCCTGCTGCTCTGCTCCATCCTCGCCACTCTGATCTAAGCTGCAACCAGTTGCTACGCCTACAACTAGCCCGCAACCAACTGCTACGCCCACAAGTTGCTCGATCTCCTACAGCCCCTCACATCGCGTTGCACGTAAGGATCCGGAGGAGCGATTTTCCTGCGCAGAAATTCATTGAACTACTGCACTCAACTGGAATACTTGCCTACGCTGCAATATCTACAGGGTTCAGTTCCGTCAAGGACTTACTAAACAATGAAGGTTCAGAAGTATTGGAGCCCCGTAATTTGGATTCGACTGCTTCTCCATAGAAAAAATCTCCTCTTGCTAAGAAGGTAAGTGATGTGATAAGTTTACTGCAAGCGCACAGTGTCGTTGTAGCGCTGTACAGGTCGTCTCACAGGGATCTAAGGTGTTTCTGCGTTTCTTACTTTCTCTACAGTCTAACGGACTAACCAAAGGTTCTAGGTTGAAGTCGGATTAATCTAAGTAGTTTAGGATCTAGAATCCACTAATTTCCTACCATGTTCTTACTTCTATTATTTTCTTCTATCATAAAAATTCGATCTTTTTAGTTTAATTTTTACTTAAAGTGCCCTAAGCATGAGCTATCAAGTGTTGTGCAAGTATAACTCATCAAAAATGCTACTTCTTATAAAAATAAACTAAATCTTTTAGATAATTCAAAGAAAAGATAAAACCAGCGACCCCAAACCCTAACTAAGCATAGATTATCAAGAATCCTAATTCAAGTATAACCTATCAAAGTTCTAATCTTCGGGTCCTTCTATTTTAATCTTTCATTTAAAAAATCATGGTTTTATTAATTTTATTTAAGAAGAAAAATATTAGAAAATAATTACATGGTGGATCTTAGCTTCATCTATATCCTAGAGCTAATCTAATTAGCTACTCATGATTTTTACTAAAGAAGATCAATTTTTTTATTCATGAAATAATAAACCCTAATTTAGAAAGCAGTAAACCCTAAAATAAAAAGCAATTAAATCTATGTAGAAAGAAAATAAAAATCTCAAGAACAATGAGTTACCTCTGGACACGGTGTTGTGGCCGTCAACCTTCAGCAAAAATCCCAACTTTATTGAACAGAAAACTCGAATGTAAAAATTTCAGAATACCGTCAAAATACAAGGGTCGGCCAATATATAGGCCTCGGAAACCAAACCCTATTTCTAACAGAACCACAAAACCCAATAAATTACAAAGACGCCAAGGGAGAAAACTCGGCGTGTGGGCCCACGTTTTGGCCGCTATTTGGCGGTAAATACCACTAATTAGCGGCCTAATATTGTATGTATTGCTTGAAGCTTTTTTCACATGAAGCTCTTGTTTTTTTATTTAGTTTTCCTAACTGTATTCAACTTTGCGTCTCTGAAACATTATAGGTTCGTAGTTTTACTTACTTTAGAAACTTTTCGGACTCTGATTTCCGACTCCAACTCTGATTTCATGCCATCTCTTTGTACGAATCGGATTATCTGAAAAAGACAATAAAAATACCCGAGTAGCATTTATTTATATACAAAACTAGATAAAGTATGGGAGGAAAAATACAATATATGATACTCATCAGTAAGGTTTTGTAATGAGTTAAATAAACCTGTTTAGTTTTTTTCTTTTCCACATAGTATGACTATATGTGAATGAAGAAATATGTGGTTTTGTCATCACAACACTTGTTGTTCCTGTATTCGATTTTGGAAGGGCTTGTCGACTTTGAAAAGAAGTCATGATAAGGAGAACCAGGGTGTTGAACTTAATGAAGCCGAACCAGATGATGAGAGGCTGGTAGAGAGTCGAGTGACTTTATTGCTGTAGATGGTGGTATTACTGATACACACACACACACACATGCATATATATACATATGTATATATGTACATATGTATATATACATATGTGTGTGTGTGTGTGTATATATATATATATATATATATATATATATAATCATGTCAGAAACAAGTAATAATGCCCAAAACTTCTCCACTATCTCATTTCACAAAAATCTAAATAATAATTAACTATAATGATAATTATTTTATTTCACTACTTCTTTTATTATATCAAGTAGTTAAGCAAGATGAAAATCCAAGCGTGTCAAATAACAAGACCATCAATAACAACCGACACAAGGAAATTCAGAGCATTTAGCTATGGTAGGACCATTGGTAGTGGGTTTTAAGTCTTGCATATTGATTCCAAGCTTTCTCCTGCTCAACTAAGTCTCAGCAACATCTACTATATAATGACATGCACTCAAGAATAACAAAAGTCTGTTAAACATGTATCATTCCTGTTCTTTCACATACACACACAGTTAAAGCCATACTTTAATAGCATGCTACACCATTTCCACGTGCGGCTGCTCCAGATACAAATCACAAGTGAGATTATTCAGTAGTTTCCTTCTAATCATCTTACATTTGGAAACAATTATCCAATCAATTAAGAAATAACCTCAAGCACACCCTATATATATATATATATATATATATATATATATATATATATATATATATATATATATATATATATATATATATATATATATATATATATATATATATATATATATATATATATATATATATATATATATATATATATATATATATATATATATATATATATATATATATATATATATATATATATATATATATATATATATATATATATATATATTTATGTATATGTATGTATGTATGTATGTATGTATGTATATCTCTCTCTCTCTGTGTGTGTGTGTGTGTGTGTATATATATATATATTCTGCAAATTATTCATACATTAGAGTATTTTTGGATAATCTGCAAATTATTCATTTATAGGAAAGAGATTATTTCAACTATACTTAAATATCACTTGCTCTTTAAGAAACATCGAAAATATAGAATCGTTATATAATTAACATAAACAAAAAAGATCATTCTTTTGCAAAACAAAGTGGAAAGCTATAGTTTGGTTGCATGACTGATAGATGGATGCTGTCTTTTTTAGTTCACTTGTTAACGTAGATTTTTGATTACATAATCCTTTGTGTGCATCCTATAAATAACTTTTGACTTTGTATGTATGAACTACAACTGTATTTAAGTAGTTTGTTTGCTTGTTGACTTGAAAATCTGTAAACTTATAACTGTATATAACTACTTTTAAGCTAATGCTAAAATTGTGAAAACTTCTTAAACACATTTGCTTACTTAGTCTACGAATCTTAGAATAACCTTAAAAACACTTGTTGTTTTGTGCATTCTACTTCTCAAGTAACTACCACTTTAGTGTAGAGACTTTTCATTTAAAGAATGATACTGGAAGAACTTCAAACTGTGAAGAAGGATTTTAGCAGATTTTAATGATGTGGCTTTTGCTTCACAAATGCTAATTATTCTACTAATAGAAAATAAAAGTTTGATTAGACACAGATAACAATGAATTAAACAAAAAAAATATTCTGAATGATGGAATTTTGTTCAGATAAGAGCAAGTAGAGAGAAGGACAAAAAAAAAAAAAAAAAATAAGGATGGTTTTTTTTTACTCTTACGATTATTTTTTATTATTGTTGAAACATTTAACATAAGCAATAGCATATTATAAAGATATCATATTATTAAGTTAAAAGTAACAAAATAGGAATTAATTTTATTTGTTTTTCTCATGTTGCCTAGGGCGTGCACGCACCATGGTGCACAGGCGCCCGCGTCTATGGTGCGAGGGCGTGCTCACCTGGGAAAGCACGTGACCCTGGGCCTACACGGTTCTTCTCTTAGAGAGAAAAGAAAAACGAAAGAAAATATACAAATGTTTGTTAACGTTCATTCTTCTCTTCCTAATACAATCTATCCATTGTTATGTTATAACTCATGTAGGTGATGATGGTAGACAAGAAATGGATGGAAATTCCTAATAGAGCAAGTATTGAATATATAAAAGGAGTCGATGATTTCCTTGATTATGCTTTTTCATAGCTTGGAGTCACAGATAGAGTTTATTGTCCATGTAACAAATGCAGAAATACTATTTATAAATTTCGCACTTAAGTGAGACTTGACTTATTTAAGATAGGTATTGTGAACAATTATAAAGTATGGGTGCTCTACGGAGAAAAGTATGGGGAACATGTGGATTCATCAAATATTATAGATGTTAGTGATCAGAATGCATAAAATCATATGGATCAAGATGATATGATATGAGTAATACATGATACATTCGGCTACAAAAACATATCAGTTGAAAAAGAAGGTGACATTAGAGATCCACAAGAGCCAAATGTGAAAGCCACAAAATTCTATCGGTTACTTGAAGATGCTGATGTTAAATTATACCCCACTTGTGAAAATTGATGAAGTTGTCGTTTATTGTTAACTATACATAAAATATTATAACAACTTGAGTGATACAACAATTGATGATTTGTTGAAACTTTTTAAAGAAGCTCTTCCAAATGATGCATTGATACCAGATTCTTATTACGAGGTAAGGAAAATTATTCACGATTTAGGTCTCGATTACATCAAAATAGATGATGTAAAAATGATTGCATCTTATATTGGAGGGAGCATGCAGATACACATTCATGTCCTACTTGTGGACTTTCTCGATCGAGAGATTCAAATAAACGTTCAAAAATTCCACATAAAGTACTTCGTTACTTTCTATTGAAAACAAGACTACAAAGGTTATTTATATGCAAAGATATAGCTAAAGAAATAAAATGGCATAAAAAAAACATATCGATGATGGCATAATAAGGCAGCGGACTCAATTGCTTGGAAATTAGTTGATGAGTAGTATAAAGCATTTGCTGCAGATATGAGGAATGTCAGGCTCGGCTTAGCAAGTGATGGTTTTCAACCTTATGGTAATATGAGCTCTTCGCATAGTATTTGCCAGTGGTTCATGTACCATATAATTTGCTGCCATGGTTATGCATGAAACATTCATACTTCATAATGTCACTTCTTATTCCCGGTCCAAAGTCTCCAGAAAATGATATTGATGTTTATTTAGAGTCACTTGTTGAGGAATTAAAAGATCTATGGGAAGATGGAGTATATACATATGATGCACACAATCAACAAAATTTTACATTACATGCTGCTATTATGTGGACTATTAATGATTTTCCTGCATATGCCAATTTATCTGGATGGTCTACGAAAGGAAAACTAGCGTGTCCTTGCTGTCACAAAGATACTTCTTCACTCTTGATTCGTAACAAATTATGTTATATGGATCATCGTCGTTTTTTGCCACATAATCATCCGTGGAGAAATAATACAAAATTATTTATTGGGAAAAAGGAGGATAGAGTTGCTCTAGAGATGTTAACAGGGGAAGGCGTGCTTGATCAACTGTGCTCTTTCAAAAATATTATTTTTGGAAAAGGACTTAAAAGAAAGCGGAGTGAGTCAAATATTGTATATAATTGGAAGAAGAAAAGTATATTTTTAAATTTGCCTTATTGGAAAAATATCAGATTGCATCACAATATTGATGTAATGCATACTGAAAGAAATATTTCTGATAATATTTTAGGAACGGTGATGAATATTAAAGGGAAGACCAAAGATACTTTAAAGAGTCGGTGTGATCCTATTGATATGGGAATTAGAACGAAACTTCATCCTTATGTTGATGATAAAGGTCAAGTATGTTTACCTCATCCTTCATATGCTTTATCATCGAATGAGTACAAGGATTATGGGTGTGGATGGCAAGGAGATTCTCATTCATCCGGAACTACTTGGATCTTCAGATCCTAATCCCATGGATTTGAATGACGAGGAGACTCTTGTTCATCGAGGGCCACTCAAATTTTTGACTAAAAAGTCGTTAGAACAGGCTGCATCTTTCCCCATTTTCATGGAAATCACTGCATTAAATACCAAAGAAGAGCCAATTTCCTACCAATAGAGAACCCAATTTCAGAATCAGAACCATGGAGCATGGCAATGAGTGCTCAAAGCCCGTGTTCAGGGCTGAGCTGAAGCGCGAGACTCTTTGGCGGCCTCATGAATTTTTGGTTGCTGGAAATGACTCAGAACGCCAGCCTAAGTCTTAGCTTGGCATAAATGACTCAAAATGCTAGGTTATCTCTTAGTCTAGCGTAAACAAGCCAGAACACCAGACTAAGTCTCAGTTTAACATAAACAACTTTGAGTGCTAGACTAAGTCTCGGCCCAGCGTAAACATGCTATAATGCTAGGCTAAGTCTTAGCCCAGCAAACAACTCATAACGCCAGGCTAAGTCTTAGCATAAACAAGAAAGAACATCAGGCTAAGTCTCAGTCTAGCGTAAGTGACTTAGAACGCCAGGCTAAGTCTCAGCCCAATGTAAATATGCCAGAATGCCAGGCTAAGTCTCAGCTCAGCATAGACAACTCAGAACATTAGGCTAAGTCTCAACCCAGCGTAAATAAGCCAAAAAGCTAAGCTAAGTCTCAGGCAACGTAACTAACTTAGAACACTAAGCTAAGTCACAACCTGGCGTAAACAGGCTAGAAGGCTAGACTAAGTCTCAGCTCAGTGTAAACAAGCTAGAATGCTAGGCTAAATCTCAGCCTAGCATAAATGACTCAAAATGCATGGTTAAGTCTCAATCCAGTGCAAACAACTAAGAACTCCAGATGAAGTCTCAGTCCGATGTAAATAAGCCAGTGTGCGAGGCTAAACCAGTGAGCGAGGCTAGCCTAGTCTACCATAATGAATTAATACACGAGGCTAACGGACATCCCTACATAAAATACTTAAAAAGCAAGGTTAAAACCGACATTGAACGCCAGGCTACCTAGTAGTCCCGCATGTTCCCTAATGAAGGAGCATGTGGTCCCCCAAACTTCTTGGGACCCCATGCATGGCCAAGTAGATCCCATGCGAGGAGTGGGGCCTGCATAAAAAATATGATTGTTTCAGTATTTTCTCGTGAAACTCCTGATTTACGAGAATACCCCACAAATAAAAGGACACATAGCATCACCCACCATGCCATTGTGAATAGTTGATTTCGGCTGCACTAACTAACTGCCATTGCGGACCTCGGAGACCATTTGCCATTGCGGACCTCGGAGACCTCGGAGACCATTGCGGACCTCGGCTGCACTAACACATAGCACCCCCAAAAGAAGCTTAATTTTGATGATGAACTACCAGCTATTACATTAAATATGGTAAATAAGGGGAAGAAGCCAGTCATTGAGGAACACTCATCCGATACTGAAACAGAGGAAGCACACCATTTCACGCGTCTCAAAGCGGCGTATTGGTACCCCAAAATTATAGAAAATTAGCAAGGGGTTCAGATGAAGAATACAAAGAGTACAGTGACCACTCAGCTATAACGACCCCATGGTCGTATGAATCCTGTTGACTTAAAGGACCAATAGCCCACATGGCAGAAGATTCAAATGAAGTGAGCCAATAAATGGAGACCCAAGAACGGCTAATCTAAGAACAACAAAGAGTATTGATGAACTCAAAATAATGTTTTAAAGGTTCTAGAGAATTCACAAAAGAATTCAGAAGACAAGACAGGGTATTCCTCTTCAGAACGACCTCTATCAAATAAGGAAAAGCAGGTTAAGCATATAATAAACGAAGAAGATGAAGAAGACATGCCTCCTTCGGTTGAAGGGGAAGATTTCAAGATCATTGTTGACCCTCATGCAGAAAAAATGCAGAAGCTACAGAATTAGTTAGGAGCCTTGATACACAAAAAGCACTTGCAAGAGCTAGGGATTACAAGGCTGTATCCGGTGGAATAGGAATATGCTCCTTTTCTTGAGAAATACCCTTGAAATTGGAGTCTTATGACGGAAAGGATCCCCAACCAGCATATGTATTACTTTCTATCATGAACGGGTCACTTGATCGGTAACAACCATGTAATGTCGAAGATATTTGCAAGCACCTTGCAAAGGACTGCATTCACATGGTTCATGTAGTTGCCCCCAGAGACTATCAAAGCATGACCATATGTGGAAAGAGAATTCTTGGATTTTTTTTATGAGGACAATACCGAGATATCAGTCCCCTCCCTTCACTCAACTAAGCAAAAGGTAGACAAAATAGTCAAGAGTTTGTAGAGTGTTTTCGGAAAATGTCAGTACAATGCCCACACGACATGTCATAGGAAAGTTGGTAGAGACTTGCAAGTACAACTTTCAGACAAAAGTGCTTGTAAAGATGGGAGTGGTATAATCCAGAAAGTGGAAGGACTTGGTTAAACAAGGAGAGTAAGTAGAAGATATAATTCACTGCATAGAAGAACAATGCTATATAAAGAATACTTTCACTAGTAGACTGCATCCGTAGTGTTCCCAACATAAGGGAAAGGACGTTATGGCAGCAAACACAATATCAAATCATAAGGCTTAGAATCAGAAAGATAGAAGTTTTCCCAAGCAACGCTCTGAGTGGGCATACTCCTTTAAAGACAACAGACATATATAATGTTTCACCTGCTCAATAAGAGAGGAATGCTCAAGTTTTCAGAGATTTGGAGGCCAGAGGAGATAGGAAAAACTGATGATCCTAGATACTACCTATATCCTTGAAATACCAGGCATTAATAGATGCCAATGTGATCCATTTGAGACCTGAGCAGAAAAAAGTCTCGGTTAATATGACAACTATCACGATAGGATCAATAGAATTTCCAACAGGAGCGAACCCATACTTGCGAGGAAGATGGTGTTAGTCAATTATGATCCACACAATCTAAACTAATAGGGGCACTCTCCAGTTTCCACTGAAAAGATAAATTATGTTGGTGCATCCAGACTTGTTAAAAGATGAACGGTGGACACTAATCCGGAAAACAAGCACACTCAAGCACTCTAATTATACATATAAGTAGATGGTGGATTGATCGGTTGCCATAAGACTGTAAAATGCTAAGGAGAGGAAGAGAAGGAAGGAGAGGATGATGCAGAATTTGAAGAGATGTAGATGATTTTAAAGTGATGTGGTTGCCGATCTTATGCTGCTATGGATTGCCGATGCCCTTGTGTTTCCTTTGAGAGTCTATTTATAGGCGAGTTTCCTTCCATGCGAAGCCTTGTGAGAATCTCATTGTAGACACAATTATGCAGGGGATTTTGTCAGGAATCTTCACCATTGATGTCAAAAATCTTCACTATTGATGTCGATAATCTTGGACCGTGGTTGCCAACAGAGGCATCACTACCTTATTGTTACTTGTTTGGATCGTGGATATAAAGAGAGGCATCAATCTCTCTTTTTTTATATTCCTTGTGTATGGAGTTCTTTCTTTGCATACTCTGCTATCATTTTGAATTATGTTGGGATATCCAAATTATTCTGATTGAAAGCTATGTCCTGTAGTAGTTTTATTGCTTTGTGGCTTCGCCTTTTTGGAATGCTGAATTTTGCATGATAGCCTTTCATGAAGACTATCCTCCTCCCATCTATCATAATTGAGTATTTGTCAATATTTTTGAGGAGTTTTCGGGCCTTGTCGAACTATTCGATAAAACTGTTGCACTAGAAGAAGTTGTAATTGATCTTTTCGTCATATTTGGGTTCGAATCTCTGCCAATGCTCAGGATAGTCGAATATCCAGATTTGATATGGCTGAAAGAACTTTGTTACTTCTGTCCATCCAAGAGTGTTGAATATTTGAAAGATAAACAAATGATTATAATTTATGATTATAGCTAGTCTGTGGGTAAAAAGCTTGATCATTGCTAGAAGTTTGTGCCATTCTTATTCTTGTTATAGTTTGAAGCACAGCTGTCTCATAAGCTCCATTCGACTTCTTGAATATCCCATAAACCCTCTTTTATGAACTTGAAGAGTTTTGGGTAGCTGTTACGAGTTTTGATGATATCTGCTTTATTTTCTAATAGAATTTTTCTGATTATCTCATTGTGATCGAGTTGTCTTGATATTTAGGAAAATTTCTTCGGAAAGTGCTTGTCTAGCCTTCTCGAGAATTTGCTCTCTTTTCATCTTTTCTAGCAGGATTATTTCTTTTCCTTTCTCCATGTTGCCTTGTAAAAATGGTTAGTTTATTATCTATTATGTATATTATATATATATATATATATATATATATATATATATATATATATATATATATATATATATATATATATATATATAGGTTCTTATCAAGCAGTTGACTCAGGTATGAGTGGTATACTAAGTTTCTGGTTATTTTCCTTTTTCTTTGGTTTAGACCTAGATCTTCTCCTAATAGTCGTGATAGCAATAACTCTCTTATTTCCTCATAGTTGACTCCATTATTGGATCTTCTCCCAGCTGGTTCCCTAGTTTTTCTTCCATTATTGCTTCTTGTTAACAGGGTTATTTTGAATTATTTTTAATATATAGGCTATTTTCGAAACTCTGTATTCTACCCCTCCGAAGAGTTTTTGTTCTTCAATTTGTATTAAATCTTCAAGGAACCATTGTCTAGGTACCGTGAGATCATTTATGTTCATTAGTTTGGGTTTTATCTCTTCTTCAAATGGTTTTGGTTCAAATATTTTGATTATCTTTCTTTGGTTTGAGACTGTTCTAGCCTCTGTGATTTGGGTCAATTCATGTATCTTTGTATATTCTATGGCCAGATCATGTGAATTAGTTTTCATATTCATTCCCTGAGTTTTAATTTTTAGTCGTACCGTATCTATTATGTTTGGGTCTTTTATAGAAATAAAGTAGTTGGTCTAATATTGAACCCTACGGTCTAATTTACCAGATTGGATTGGAAACTACCTATCAGTGCCTGATGGCAGTTTGTGAATCGATTATTCATGACAAGTGTTATTATGGATATGTCTATCCCAGCTCTAAACAGTGCATTTATTTTAATCTGGATTAAACAAACATGGATATATCGAATTTCTGGGTACTTCTTTTTCCACCTTCGCACCTTTTCTCGGCTAAAGATGGAGATATCTACTCCCCCTCCAGCTGATAGATTTGCAGTTATATTTCCATTTAAATTTTTAATTATCCTTCCAGTAAAGAAATTGAATTGTGAGACCTTATATATTTATGCCTTTTTTATTTGTAGGTATTTCTTCATTCTTTTGATATCTTCTGGACTAAAAACTTATTCTCTTCCAACCACATCTCCTAATGTTATATTGTATAATTCTGATGTTGGGGGTATAATAGGACCTGACTCTTCGTTCATTATAAAGATCAATTCAGAATCTGAATTGATCTTGACATCAAGCTCATATAGTACTACATCTGAAGGCGAGATTTCTTCCCCCAAAATATACTTTTAAATCTTATTCTTCCATATATTTTATCATTTTCTAGGCATTTTTTCCTCTTGTAGGGCAGTTTTTAGGGAAATGTCCTTCGTCACACACAAAGCTCCTGCACCCCTTCTTATCCTTCTGTGCAGAGGACTCGTCTCATTTCCTAATATATTTATTATTTTTGTTAAATGCTCTACTCTTCCTCCAGGGTCTCTATCGAAAAGTTTTTCTAGATACTAGTTTTGGCTTTTTTTTCGTTTCCTATCTTCCATTTTGTGCCAATTATTTTTTCACAGCATTTCCTTCTTTTAGGAAAGTTACTAATTGTGTTGTTTATTTTTTTGTAAGATTTTATATTAAGACAGTCATCCTATATTGTCTTAAATGCATAGTAGATACGGTGCCCTAAATTGTCCTTTTTCTCAATTCGTTTTAGATAATTTGGTGTCCATTTCACATTTTAGTATCCCATGGTCTTGGGAGCTTGTGAAAAAATGGATCAAACCAATTTTTTGCCTTATCATATTCTAATTTGTAAAAGTATTTTGAAAATATTTTGCAATATTCTTTAAACTCATATAACTCAATCTTGGACAGCATGTAAAGAATGTCTTTCTCTTGGGCCTTATCATATATGAATTCATATAAATTTTCTTTAATGAATTTTATGAAATCAGTAAGGATATCATCAACCCTGCGAATTTGTCGTTTTTAATCCATTATATTTGTTTATTTTTCCTTTCTTCCGAATTTATCCATTATCTCAACCATTGCAACACGTCTCCCTGTAAAGTTCCTGTGATGTAATTAACAAAGCTTTCCTTATTCCATGTTCCTTTATGATTTATGATTACGATTGCTAGAGACCATGCCCAGTCGTCTATGGTTTTTTGCTTATCCTTAAAATGTATGTTAGACAGATCCAGATAAGTTCGTTCTTAAGATATATTCTTATTATTAGATCATCAATTCTCAGATTTTTTTCATTTGCAAATTTTCAAGTCTAATGAAATTTTGCTATCTTTATCGACATGTATCAACTCATTGCCAGATTTGTTATTTCCTTCAGATTCTATCTTATACTCATCATGTATAGTCATTCCACAGTCTTCATCCTCTGAATTCGTGATACTCTCATTCTTAATTTAGATCTTCATCCGCACTTTCTAAGTTGTATATCCCAGGGTCAAATTTAAAATGGTGTAACAAAGCTTCATTCTGGAGGTATGTCTCTTGTATTTTATTCACTAGATGGTTCCTCTCTTGAATAGTGCTATATGGATTCTTATACAGCTCTTTCTAGCAATTAATCAGCTCAACTATTGAGTCGTACTCTTGTTTAGAATATATTCTTTCGACTTGCATCATATTAATTTGTTAACTTGGCTTCTTCTATTTTGAGCTAGATCCTAAATCGTCGATGTAATTTAACATCCCCATTATCTCCTTTTTATCAGAAGTCCTTCAGAATTCAAGATAATTTCTTCATTTGTTTTCTCTGCCTCACATTTATTTTCTTGGTCACTATTTTCTATTGGGTTTTCAGTTTGTGAAGGCCACATTTGGATTGTGAAAGGTTATTATTGTCTTCTTCATTTGCCTTTTCATTCTCCTTAGTTATATCATTTGTTACATTTGATTTGTCCTCTTCCAAGCTCAATTCATTTCCGAAATGATATAATAGATTTTTAAATTTTTTGTAATTTTTTTCAAGTTTACAAATTAGGTTCTTTCTCTCCTCTACAGTTAGATCATGATTTTTATACTGTTCTTTCTAATACTCCATTGAACGAACTATCTCATCAAATATCTTTTTGGAATATCTCGGGGGTACATTATGTTATACAAGTCACAATACGTGATGTCATATAAACTACAATCCATTCTATATATCTCACAATTGCAAAGGTTGTAAATAGCCATCTAAGATGTCGGTGAGCAGCTACCTCTGAGTAGTCTACAGTGCCTAAAACCACCTCTTGAGAGTCCCTACAAACGTCTATCCGCGGCAATAAAGGATAGACATAGGAATCTGAGATTTAAGGTTACCCAAATCTAGTAAAGGACACTTAGAATGAAATTAGGATAATCCATATGCAGGTTATGTGAAAGCAAAAGTTGGTCTTATAGTTAATTCGACACCATATTCATGCTAAAAGGGCTTTCACATACTATTCCCAAGCTTTCCTAATTTTCCCCAATTTTTCTAGATTTTTCCCAATTTTTCTAAATTTCCCCAAAATTTTTATATTTTTTTAATTTGCTACAAAGTTGATACAGTAACTTTTTCCAATTTTTGAATATTTTTCCCCTTTTTTGGGGAATTTTTATGATTTTTGGTGATTTTTTATAATTTTTTTGGGAATAAAACCACACAAAATAAAATAAACATAAAGCTTATCTAACACACCAAAATAAATACAATCTACTTTATAACAATTCATAATATACAGTGCGTACCAGAATAGTAAATATCACATCAAAGACTATACAAAGTGTCTGCAAATCCCTCCTGCCCAACAAGAAATGGTCACGCTCTGATAGTAGTCCTCGGTGTGGTTGTAGTAATTGACTGGTAAAAGTATATAGATATACTTTTACTTTCAATTATCCTCTCCTAGGTACTCTTATGATCATGAATATTAGTCTATCAAGTTTCAAACTCCAATCAAACCTATAGGAACCTTTTTCATATATTTCTCTCATTTTTTTCTCTCATTTTTTTTATAAAGACTTGTCTTTTAAGTGAACACATATACTTTCCGAGGCATAAATGTCCAGTTACTTAGCTTGTGTCAATAAAATTCCATAAGTATTGTTCGTGTGAATACGTATGCTTATCGAGGTGCACGGGCTCAACTACTTAACCCTTACTTTCTATTATATATATATATATATATATATATATATATATATATATATATATATATATATATATATATATATATATATATATATATATATATATATATATATATATATTGTAGAAGATCCTTGCCCTAATTCCAGGTTCATTCAGATTTTTTTGTTTTCTCATTATATATATATATATATATATATATAATAGGCTTTCCTTTTAAGTTTACTCTTTATTATAAGCTTTTCATGACTCACTGTATAAGTGTTTACAGTGCATGCTCAATTCAAATCTTATCAAAATATTTTATTGTCAAATATAATTTCACAATAAAAGATTACATAAGAACTATTATTATATATACATAAATATTAAGATACCAATCTCATAATTATATCATGTAAAATACTTCTAATTTTACTTTTTTTAACTTCAAAGAAACCAAAAACTTTGTAAAGTGTTTTTTAATTTTTATGATTTTTCATGGTTATGATACATATGATACAGTAAAGTAAAGTGAAGTGCATCTATTCACCCCGCTTAAATTATACAGTGTTATAAGATGCATCAATAATATTACTATGTGAGCAATAAAATAAGAAATAATATAAGAGGTTAAAGTTAGAAAACACATAGTTTTATTAGTTCTCCATAAACTACGCTCCTACTGATAGTCGACATCAACGATGTTGTTGTTCTTCTCTTTTGGCTTGCATCTTTGACACGGGGGGTGGGAGGGCGGGACCATGTGCTTCCCTAGCACGTCGGCTTATCCTCATCAGGAGAGATGGTTGTATCCTTACTAACTATATGTCGGTATATCCTGGTTAGGAGCTAAAATTACGTTCTTGATGTTGCTTGAGTCAGATCAATCATGTCTTGATGACTTGCAGCATTTTGCTGAAGGTGTTGGTAATGTTAGTTATCAACTCTTGTAGACTTTGGAGTATAACTTCGGATGGCTACGCAGTCTGAGCTATTGTTCCTCCTTGATCCTAAACTTGTTCTTCATGATCAACTTGTAGGGAAACTCCTTCTGTTTCCTCTTTTTGTACCTATTGGACCATCGGTCCTGTTGGGCATCATGCTGCTCTCACCAGTCAAATCTGTGAATGGCAATATTTGACGGTAAATTATGTCACTTGGTGACAAATCAATTATATTGTTGAAGCAAATCTTCAGTATCAGAGATGGTAGAACTAGAACTGGTTTTGCCACTTTGGGATGCTTAACACAATCATGGGCTTGGCGCATATATTGGATTACTATGGAGTGCATGATGGAGGCGACATCAAAGAGCATCGTTATAAGATCATGTTCAATAACACCATGTCCCTCTATTACAATTCTATTATTGTGGAGAACGGTATGATGTTATATTTAATAAAAAGACTCACCTAAACATACAGCTTCCTTAAGTATCCCACTTTCAAAAGCTTTCATTGAAGTTGTGATCACTAATATTAGTACAAAGCTTTCTAAATCTTTGGGAACTCCTCGGTATCTCGTTGACTTTTTCGGTGAATGAGGGTTTGCTTCAGTATGTTAGAGATGTGGATGACCCGTAAGATTTCTTCTCTTATAAATGGTACCTCCCTGCCCTTGATTATCAAGTATGTGGGTTCGTCGCCAATTGTTAGCTAAAGATATGGATACAATTCATGCATAATCTCGTTGCAAGGTGACACATGCTTGTGCTACGTGTATTCCTCTAGACATGCATCTTGCATTAGTGTATTGAATGAACTATTCTCATTTTTTTCCATAGTCAACTTCATATTTGGGCTAGAGCCAAAAGTCTACATACTTCTCCATCTGCTTTTTATTTGTAGCTTTTTTAATCCGATTCTCTGTGGAGGAGATGAACCTGAGGGTTCTACTCTTGGTCGCTTTGAAACGGTTTCCTTCCTGGTCCTATCCTGAAAATAATATCAAAATATATCTTATAGCAAATAATAGTAAGGTATAATCTTTATTATTATTTCTCAAAATTTGTTAATTATATATGTTTACTATATTTTTGTTTTATTTTTGGGTTAATCATAGTCAACCCCCTATAGTATCGGGAGTGTATAACTTATTACTCATAAAGATTGAAACTCTCACTAAGCCCCCTGAACCGTTACCAATGCTAGTCAGCAGTTAGATAATATCACTCCCTTTTAAATAAAATTGCACTTCTTTTATTTAATTCCTATTTTATCCTCAATACCCCTTAAGAGTTTCACTCCCTCTCTCCCTTCCGTCCCTCTCTCTCTCTCACTCCCTCACTCCCTTTATGTCTGTCTGTCTGTCTGTCTGTCTCTCTCTCTCTCCCTCTCTCTCTCTCTCTCATTCCCTCACTCTCTCTCTCCATCCCGTCCCTCTCTCTGTGTCTCTCTGTGTCTCTTTCTCTCTCTTTCTCTCTCCTTTTAGCTTCATCGCATTAAAAAAGAAATTAGGTAGTATTTCTCATGTTTAATGTGGTTGATTTTCCTTGCTAATGTTGATTGTAATGCATTCTTTCTTTATTTTTAGTTTTGAGCGAGGATGACATCGAGTTTTTCCTCTTGCAACATCACAAAAGCTCAATTTGTAGATAGAAGGTTGTGAAAGTAATGTTGGCTCGACCACTTAAAATGAAAATTCTAAAGAGTAAATGCGGTGTAAAGCTGAAGGTGAAGACCTCATACACAATGGAGAATCCTTGCCGGTGCTTTGGGTTATGCCCGTTCCGAACGTGCAATGAGTGGATATGGCTTGACAAAGAAAGAGCACCCCCGTATGTAAAAGAGTCTTTGAATATACTGATTAATATGTATGGGGAAGGTAATCTTCAGCCGGGCCAAACGTTAGAGACTTCGAGCAAAATGGTTCACGAGAGAACCTTGTTGGTTGGTGTATTGGTTGGGTTTTTTTGTCGTGTTGTCTTGTGCTACTAGCCAAATGAAGTTCCCATTGTTCCAGTGTAAATAAAAATTTACTAATATCTACAATCACATAATATGAGAACAACTCTTTTTCTAGAGTTCATAGTTTGCAGATGTATGCTAATATGTTTCCTCTATTGATAAGCTCCCAAACTTCCTGCAATGCATCCTACAAAATGCACTGGTAGCATCAGTAGCAGGGTTAGCTACTGTGCATGCTGCCTTTGCTTAGCATGCACAGCAGCTGCAATAGCTGATGCTACTGTTGTGCTTGCTGAGCAGCAATTGCAGCCACACAATTTTGTCAGAGAACAATTCTATAAAAATTAGAACTTTGCATATATAAAATCTTACCACTAGTTTAATAGTAGCTGCTCACCCCCAAATTCCACTTCCCTACGCTCGCTGATCGCTGTGGAGCTATCGACGAACACCTTTAACACTCTGCCGATACCACGCAAGCCCACAGCTGATCACACCCACTCACCCACACACGCTGATCGCAATGAACCACCCAAGGTTTTGCCGATCGCACCCAACCCGCCGCTGTCATCCGCTGCAATTGCACCCAACACGCTGCTGTCATCTGCTGCGATTGCACCCAACAACTACTGCCTCCACTGTGATTGCACCCAACAGCCATTGCCGTCCACTGGGATCGTACCCAACCCGCCGCTACTGTCTGTCGTAGAGATTTCTCGCCCTTATACCCTAATTTCACCTGAAGAACAAGTTTAGGGGAAAAACCTTAAGAGCCCAACCCGGTTCCCCATCTTTCTCCTCTCATTTCGGTTGGGGGCAAAAAGGACAATTTACCACATGTGTGGATCACATGATCTAATCCCAGATGCCCACTAAACTTCATTAGGTGTTTTCAGGGTGCTTAGTGTGAGTTTCGATTTTTAGGTGTAACAAATTACACACCCTATGCTACAAAGGGTCTGAGTGTGATTAATCCGTTATTTTTTTTATAATTTTCAATATCTCTCCAAATATATCAAACATCATCTTAATCTTATTTTTAATGCATGAATTTGATACACATTGTGTATTTTATCAACCCATAGTTTTTATGCCAAAATGGTGCATTTTTTAAAATCTAATTTTACCCTTAAGTTAGCATATTTCATCAAATAATCAGATAAATTCATCAAAAATTCATGAAAAATTAGCTAAAATTCCCCCAATCTACTAAGAAATTAATTTCTATTTTCGATCTGCTCAATTAGTTCACATACGTTGTAGATCTAGCTTTTTAATTTACACAAATAATGCATTCTACACAAAAAGAGTTCTGATAATGCATTCTACACAAAAAGAGTCATTCTACACAATCTACTAAGAAGTTAATTTCCATCTTCAAAATTGTTGTTCAGATAAGTTAATCCCCCTATAGAATAATTTATTGGATATGGTTATGTTATCTTAGTTGCATAGATCACATGGTCTTTCTACAACTGAAAATATATTTTTAAAGCATAAAATCAAACAAAGTTACGAAGTTGATAATTTGGATAACTTCCTCAATTAAGCCTATATGTGTTTTGAGTTTATAGAAGCTTGATAAATAAATAATAAAAATAAACGTTCAAACTCTAAGTATACACCGTGTCAAAAGAATCTACGGTTTATCAAAACTAAGTAATGAATATATCATCAAATAATAAATCATCAAAGACTTAAATATCATATCTAAAATCCAACAAGATAATAGAGAACCAAAAATATCAACTTTACATAAATCAATCAAGTATAATAAGCAAATAAATTACATATCAGTAAATTTTTTTGGGTTCATTACCTCATTTGAACCAATGCAAAAATTTAGCCACTCATACTTATCATAGCCATAAACATATGAATAAAGAAAATTCTTTTACTGATTTTTATGAAAGAAAACAAAATATAAAATCTATAATATCTTGTATCTCCTAAGTTGCATAAAATTTCTTCTATTGCTTTCATAATTCTGAATTACATTGTATATTTATAGCCTCACAAAATCCTAGCAAGAATTTTATTAAGGAAACTCTCTTTTCTCTAAAAAAGACTCAAAATCTAACTCTACAGCTGTGGCTTTCCAAAGCTTCTTTGATATCAGTTCCTGGATTGCTTCGCAGTCGGCAGTTGTCGATAGCTAACAGGTAGCTGTCGACAATCACACCTATAAAAATCACAGTTCTGAGATGATTTTTGATATATGCTTCAATTCATCGATTTCCTTCCAAATAGAAATTTGTAAAAAGATTATAAAGTACTAGAAAAGCATTAAAATGGAGAATTTGATAAATAAAAATAATTTATCATTAATTTCTTGTATTAATCACAAAATTGGATTACAAGTACATAAAATAAACTAAAATAACCCAACCACATTCTCCATTCCCTTTTTATCTCTAATTTCAAGATCAAACTCTTGGAGTTGTAGTATTCATCCGATTAGCAATGGTTTTGCATCATTTTTTGATAAGAGGTATATAAGCACCGAATAGTCTGTAAAAATAACCACATGTGAGCCAAAATATATGAACAAACTTTTATCAAGAGCAAATACTATAGCTAGAAACTCCTTTTCTGTTGTTGTATAATTCATTTGTGCATCATTGAGGGTCTTTCTTGCATAGTAGACTACATATGATTTCTTGTCTCTTCGTTGCCTAAGTACTACCCTAATTGCGTAATCACTTGCATCATGCATAACTTAAAATGGTAATGACCAATCTGGAGGTTGCATTATTAGCACTTAAATACCTTTTAAAAGAAGGATCCTAGATGTCCAACTATTTCATGAGTGATAGGACAACACAATATTGAAAATGCTCTACTAAATTTGGGAGCTAGTGTAAACCTCTTACCATTTTCGGTTTACAAGCAACTGAGTCTATGAAAACTTAAACCTACACCTATCATACTACAATTGACTAATAGGTCAGAAATATACCTTTAATCATGAAAGATATTTTAGTATACATCAAAAACTTCTATTTTCTAGTAGTTTTATAGTTTTCAACACTGCATCTGTAAAAAATTCACATCTTCACTGTCCTGTTATCTTTGGACGTCCATTTTAGCCATGGCTAATGTGGTTACTAATTGTAGAGATGATGTGGTGAAGCTATCATTTGGTAATATGACTCTTGAACTTACTATTTTCAATGCCTACAAACAACCAAATATCGTCACCAATGAATTGCAGGACATTAATTATATTGAAGATATTCATGAATAAGATATTGTATCATTGTGTATCTCCAATCCTTTAGAAGTTGCATTAACAATGGACGATAGTTTCCTTGAATGGCTCAAATCCGAACATGCTGTTAAAATTATAAGATATTTAACTAATACTCAATGTTCCAATGTCATAAGATGGACTCCAAAAAAAGAAGTATATGGAGAATTATCTCAAAATACAAATAAATTAATACAATTTGTTATCGAAGCACCAATACTTGAGCTCAAACTGCTACTCGAGAATCTCAAATATGCATGTTTGGGACCTAAAGAATCTTTTTCAGTGGTTATCTTAGTGCATCTTGATAAGAATCAAGAAAAGCAACTACTATCGACATCGCAAAAGAATAAGGGAGCTTTTAGATGGAATATGACAGATATCAAAGGTATGGGCCCCTTATTTGCACACACCGCATCACTTTGGAAGATGGAACCAAGTCAACAAGCCAAATGCAATGAAGGCTTAACCCTCCCATGAAGGAAGTGGTTAAAGTCGAAGTTTCTCGATGCTGGTATCATTTATCCAATTGCTGATAGTAAGTAAATAAGTCCAACCCAGGTTGTTTCAAAGAAAAATAGGATAATAATTGTTAAAAATAAGGATTGAGAGATGATACCTACTTGTACAACTATGAGGATGGAGGGATGATGCCCGCTTGTACAACTATGAATTGGTGCATGTGTATTAATTAAAGAAAATTAAACCAAGTAACCCAAAAAAATCACTTTCTGTTACCATTTCTTGACCAAATACTTGAGAGAGTTGCTGGGCATAAATTTTATTGTTTTTCGATAGCTATTTTGGCTATTATCAAATTAAAATTGCTTTACATGATCAGGAAAAAACCACTTTTACCTGCCCCTTTAGCACATTTGCATTTAAAAGAATGCCATTTAGATTATGCAATGCGTCTACGAAATTTTAAAGGTGTATGATAAGTATTTTTAGCGACATAATTGAAGACTATCGAGATATATTCATGCATGATTTTTCTGTATTAGGAAATAATTTTGAATTCTGTTTGACTAATCTAGGGCTGTACTTGAAAAATGCCAACAAAAGAATTTGCTCCTAAGTTGGAAAAAGTGTCACTTTATCGTTACAAAGGGTATTGTATTAGGTTAAATAGTTTCAACTAAAAGAATAAAAGTAGATAAGGCCAAAGTTTAGTCTATTTCCAAAATATAAATACCTAAAACCGTAAAGTATATACGTTCGTTCTTAGAACAAGAAGGTTTTTATTGAAGGTTTATAAAGATTTTAGTATTATTGCTAGACCTCTTTTTCACCTTCTTGTGCAAGATGTGCAGTTTGAATGGATGCAGGTATACCAGACATGTTTCGACACACTTAAAAGATGCTCATCATAACATCAATAATGCAACCTTTGGATTGGTCACTACCATTCGAAAAAATGTGTGATGCAAGCAACTATGCAATTGGAGCAGTACTAGGTCAATGAAGAGACAAAAAGCCCTATGTGATCTACTATGCTAATAAGACTCTCAATGATGCATAGACGAATTATACGACAATAGAGAACGTGCTTCTAGCTATAGTTTTCACTTTGAATAAATTTCGTTCATATATATTGGGCTCACATGTTGTTGTTTTTTATAGATCATTCAATACTCAAATATCTTTTGTCAAAGAAAGATACAAAACTAAAGATAAAGATAAAAAGGGAGTAGAAAATATGGTTGCTGATCACCTCTGTCGTTTGATATTTGATAACGACAAGCTATCAATTAGGGACTCATACCCTGATGAGCAACTATTTTCTATCAAAACAGCTCCCTGCTATGCTGATATTATTAACTTCCTTATTGCAGGTGAAATGTCGAACCACTAAAGTATGCACGATAAGTGATGATTCCTCTATGAGGTACTTTGATTCTTTTATGATGATCCTTACCTATTTAAGTATTTTTCAACATTAGGTGTTGTTCGCTCAATGATGAATTTCAGAGCATAATTATCTTTTCGTCCAAAAGACGATAGTCAAAATGGTCTAATGTGATTTCACTGGCCCATTATATTTAGAGATATACATGAATAATACAAATGTTGCAAGTCAAGTTAAAAACTAGGAGCTTTCGTCGGAAAGAATGATATGTTGCTATCACCAATTCTTACAATTGAGATATTCGATTGTTGGGCCATTAATTTCATGGGAGCATTTTCTATTTCTAACGGATATATGTATATCTTCGCAAATTTTGCCAGTGCTATGCACTGCCTGTCCCAAGCCAGGATAAAGGAGGAGGGTTGTGGTAGGCCAGTAACAGCCAACGTAAAATATTATCACATATTATGAAATGAGCCAAAATATGAATTTCGTTGGGGCGTTCTCTACTGAGCAACGCGCTACATCGGAGCCCGGGTGTAGTGAAAAATGTGTGAGAGTTGCTAGGTCGTCGCCCAGAAGCGACGCGCCACGTCGCCGCCCGGATGTGGTGTCAAATATAAGAGGGTTCCCATATCTTAATGAGCGGGTGAGGGTAAATAAATTAGCTCATAAACATAAATTTTGGTTGGCATCATGGAATATAGGTTCGCTTACAGGTAGATTAGCAGAGTTAGTTGATGCTATGATTAGAAGGAGGGTTAATATTTTGTGCGTGCAGGAGACTAAGTGGGTAGGTGAGAAAGCTAAAGTCATAGAGCCTTGGGGTTATAAACTTTGGTATACGGGTAGAGATAGAAACCGTAATGGGGTAGGTGCGATCATAGATAAGTAATTATTTGGGGATGTAGTGGAGGTTAGGAGGAAGGGTGATAGAATTTTATTAGTTAAACTTATTTTAGATGGAGAGATTTTTAATGTCATTAGTGCCTATGCATTACAAGTAGGACTTGATGAATCCAGTAAGTATCAATTTTGGGAGGATCTAGAAGAGATAGTACAAGAAATACCTACTAGAGAAAAACTATTTATTGGTGGTGATCTCAATGGGCATGTAAGAACTAGTCGTAATGGGTTTGATAGTGTACATGGAGGATTTAGTTTTGGAGAAAGAAATGAAGCAGATAACTCAATTTTAGATTTTGCTTTGTCTTATGATTTAATTTTAGCGAATACTTGGTTTAAAAAGAAAGTTTCTCACTTAGTTACTTTTAAAAGTGGATCGAATGCAAGCCAAATAGATTTCTTTTTAATTAGGAGGGTAGATAGAGCTAGTTGTATCGATTGTAACGTAATACCAGGTGGGAGTGTAGTTACCCAATATAGACTCTTAGTTTTAGATATTCAGATTAGACAGAAACTTAGAAAAATTAAGTGTAAATTAGATCCTAAGATTAAGTGGTGGCGATTAGAAGGTAATCAAAAAGTTTTTGTAGATAGAGTAGTAAAAGAAGCAGATTTGAGGGACCATGATGATCCTAATGTAACATAGAACAAAATAGCTAGCTGCATTAAAAGGATAGCTAAAAATATAATCGGTGAGTCGAGGGGCGGTGTTCCACTATGTAAGGATACATCATGGTGGAATGAAGAGGTAAAAAATGCTATTAAAATCAAGCGAGACCTTTATAGAGATTTGAAGAATAATAATAATAATAATGGAATAAGTTTTGAGAAGTATAAACTAGTAAAGAAGGAGGCTAAGAAAACTGTTCGAGATGCAAAAACTAAATTATATAAACAAGTGTACGAGAAGCTTGATAATAAAGAGGCAGAAAATGATATATATAGAATTGCTCGAATAAGAGAGAGAAAGTCTAAAGACTTATGTACTGTAAAGTGTATTAAAGATGAGAATCAGACGGTTCTAGTTCAAGACGAAGAGATTAAAAAAAGATGAAAAAATTATTTTGATAGATTATATAATGGTAGTTTTACTGAAGATTTGGGAGATCTTACTATTCAATGTAAGGATATGAATCGTAGTTTTATGCGCAGAATCAGAGAGTCTGAAGTAAAAGAGATTTTGAAGATGATGAAATCAAGAAAAGCTGTTGGTCCAGATGAGATTTCTATAGAGGTATGGAGATACCTAGGAGGGATTGGTGTGAGGTGGCTAACAGATCTTTTTAACAAGATTTGGCAAATTAAGAAAAAACCAAATGAATGGAGAAAGAGTACCATAGTACCTCTGTATAAGAATAAGGGCGGCATTCAGAGTTATTCTAACTATCGGAGAATAAAACTCATGTGTCACACTATGAATTGGGAAAGGGTAATTGAACATAGATTGTGACAAACTGTTAAAATATCGGAGAACCAGTTTGGATTTATGCCGAGGCGATCGACGACAGAAACTATTCATTTACTTCGTCAACTTATAGAGCGATTCCGAGAGAGAAATAGAGATTCGCATATGGTATTTATTGACATAGAGAAAGCCTATGATAAAGTTCCACGAGAGATACTTTAGTGGACACTGATGAAGAAAAGAGTTCCTATCAAGTATATCGACATAATTAAGGATATGTATGATGGAGTAGTGGCCAATGTCAGAACATGTGGTGGTTTAACTAGTGATTTTTCTATCACAATTGGATTACATTAAGGATTTGCATTGAGCCCATTCTTATTTGCTATAGTGATGGATGAGCTTACTAAAACCGTTCAGGATGAGATACCTTGGTGTATACTATTTGCTGATGATATTGTCTTAGTTGATGAGACAAGAGAAGGGGTAAATACCAAGTTAGAGTTATGGAGGCATACATTAGAATTTAGAGGTTTTAGATTGAGTAGGTCTAAAACAGAGTATATGGAGTGTAAATTTAGTAAACGACAAACCATATACTATAATGCTGTAAAACTAGATTGGCAAGAGATACAAATGAGCAGTCAGTTTAGATATTTGGGTTCTATTATTCAGAATGATGGAGAGATCGATAATGATGTTAATAATATGATACAAGCTGGCAGAGGGCAACGGAAGTTTTATGCGACCGTAACATTCAGTTAAGATTGAAAGAAAATTTTTATAGGACTGCTATTAGGCCAACTTTATTATATGACACGGAATGTTGGGCCATAAAGAAACGTCATTCACAAAAGATAAGTATAGTAGAGATGTGCATGCTCCGTTGGATATGCAGCAACACTAGGAGAGATAGAGTGAGAAATGAAGATATTCGTGCTAAAATAGGTGTAGCTCCCATCGATGAGAAGATGCGAGAAAATCGCTTACGATGGTTTGGTCATGTGCAACGTAGGCCTACAAGTGCACCAGTTCGAAGATGGGAGTTTATCAATGTAGGATAAGTTAAAAGAACGAAGGGAAGACCGAAAAAAATATGGATGGAGGTGATACGCAAAGATATGGAGTCTAGAGATTTAAATAAGGAGATATTACTTGATAGAAATGAATGGAGAAGGAATATCAAAGTGATCGATCCGGCGTGATTCTTTTTGGTTCATATAGCCTACCCCAAATACTTGGGATAAAAGGCTTAGTTGTTGTTGTTGTTGTTGTTGTTGTATATGTATATCTTCGCAGCGGTCGATTATGTCTCTAAATAGGTGGAAGTAGCAGCATATCGAAATAATGATCAACAAACTATTATCAAATTCCTCAAGGAACATATACTATCTAGATTTGGAGTTTCTAAAACCATAATAAGTGATGAGATTTTCATTTATGTAATAAAGCCTCTGAGAGTTTGATGAAAAAGTATCACATCACACACAAGATTTCTACACATATCATCTACAGTCAAATGGACAAATCAAACTAGCCAACATGGAAATTAAGTAAATTTTAGGGAAAACTGTTAATCTATCTTGCAATGATTGGTCGTTTAGACTTATGACACTTTATGGATGACACTTTATGGACTTACCATATTGCATTTAAGACACCCTTATACATGTCCCCATATATAATAGTTTACAGAAAAACTTGCCATTTACCTATGGAGATCAATCATAAGACTTCTTGGGCAATCAAATCAGTTAATTTAAATCTCAATTCAGTAGGCACATTACAAAAATTATAAATAAATAAATTGGAAGAGTTGAGACATGATGCGTATGACATTTCACATATTTTAAAAGAAAAGATGAAAATATGAAATGATCACCACATCGCACGCCATATTTTTTATCAATCCGATAAAATTCTTCTCTTTGATTCACTCCTTCATCTATTTCTAAGAAAACTGCATTCATGATGAACCAGACCATTTATTGTTAAAACTGTGTATCCGCATGGTGCAATTGATATTGAAAACTCTAAAAATGGTTACACATTTAAAGTAATTGGGAAACACCTAAAACACTACTTGGAATTTCTAAAGCACATGGAGGAATCCCACGATTTAGTGGATCCTCCGACATCTCAATAATATGAGCTTAATGAGACACATTTTATATTATTGTACTAATGATTTTTGTTTGTAGTTGATATACCGTGAGTAGCTCATCAAGGTAATATCTAAGCACTTCTTCTTAATAGATTTAATAGAAATATAGATTCATTGAGGACAATATGCATTTTAAGTTAGGGGATTGCTTTTGAAATCAACCCTAGTTTTAATACCCACGATGTTTTCTTTTTTCAAAAATTTTCAAAATTTTCTAATCACTCTTAGTCTTTCTTTTAAAAAATTTCTATAAAAAGAAAAATATTTGCTTGTTATAGCCTAATTACTAATTTTAAAATTAGGAACTAACAATTGATTTTTAGAAATTATATTAGTCTAGGAACTGATACTTCTACAAACTACAAAAAAGTTGGCTTGACACAATTCTCAATAGAGAATAACTATCAAAGCAGCTGTCAAAACTGCTCGACATCTGTTGACTGTAGTGTGAGAATTTTCTTTTCTGAGAGCGGCTATCAAAGCTGCTATCGAAGCGGCTGTCGATAGCCATTGATTGCAACTCCCAGTTATGAATAGTCCTATGAGTTTCTTTTTCTCACAAACCAAAACCCTAGCCCCTTTCTATAGCACTCAAGGAGAAATTTTATTCCCCTTTCGAAAGCCAAAACCAACCCCGCAAATTTTTCTTCAAATTTTTGAAAATCACTAAGCAAGTAAGTCTTCTTCTCTCTGTTTTGTTACGTGTTATTCTTCATAAAAGTAGATTTCTGTCTCAACAACCTAGATCTACAATTTATGTGAACTAATTTGAGTAGATCGAATATGGAAATGAACTTCATAGGAGACATGAAGTAGTTTGGCTAATTTTTCATAAATTAGTGACGAATTTATCTAAATAATTGATAAACTATGTTAATTCAAGACTAGAAACAAGTAAAAATCACAATTTTTTAGCATAAAAATTTGTGGGTTGCTAAATTAAATAAAACTATATCAAAATCATGCATTAAAAATAATTTTGCTATATTTTGGGAGGAAATGGATATTATAAAAAAAAGATGAAGATAGAATAATATGTATGACAAATTAATTTTGAGAAATAGTTATATTTTGTTAAGAAATATATTTTATGATTATTTTTTAGAATGGGACCAAGGAAGCAAACCATTTTGAAAAAGGCAAGAGTAGATTCTTCAAGTTTATCTCCTCCACAAAGACAAAGAACTATCAATGCAGCAAACAAAAAGCTCTTGGAGAGATATATGAATTTCAAGCTCCAGCTTGAGTGAGAGGTCAATTATGTATAAATAAATGAAAATCTTTCATTCAGAGTACTAATGCAAGGGTAGATTTCTGGTTGCATATTTGCATAGAATTTACGTACTACCTCATTTCAATGTATACTTCTCCAAATCTGCACAGAGCAAGCATAAGGTACTATCCACCGGCTGACCACGGAGAACAAGATCAAGGGTAAGGAGGTTGAGCAGCTAAGATAGCCCAACCAGCAGAGATTACACTCAAAACTTTGAATGAATCGATAATAAGAATGACTAACACATTCAACGAAAGACTGCAAGTAGTCGAGATATGGCAAACCCGAGCCGAGCGTCATCAAGAACACCACTCTTGACTCCTTATAACCAAGGTATACCGACATATGTCTAGTGAGGATGCTTCCATTTCTGCCTAAGAAGATGAGCCAATGCGCTAGGGAAACACAAGATCCTGCTGGTGTCGAAGAAACAAAAAAATAAAAATAAAAAGATCAGCAACATCATTGATATCGACTATTTGTAAGAGTGAATTTTCTAGAGAACTAACAAATACATGTATTTTCTATCATTAACCTCTTATATTATATCTTAGTGTATTATTTGTATTGTTATATTCTTGATGCACTGAGAATGCTGCATAATTTAAGTTGGGGTGAATAGATACAATTTACTTTACTCTATCTTAACTGAGGATGCTGCATAATTTAAGTTGGGGTGGATAGATACAATTTATTTGACTATATCATATGTATCAAGGCCTATAATGGCTATATCATATCATAAATGGGTTCATATAAATTTGATTGGAGTTTGAAACTTGATAAGACTCATATACACAATCATAATAGTGTATAGAGAGGATAATTGAAAGTAAAAGTATATCTACGACATGATTTAAATGATAATGATATGTACATAAAAATATTAGACTATAAGTAATTTATCAAGGTTGATATCTTTATAAATATCTATGAAGATACTTATAGACTATTATTATAAATATAAGCTAAGTAACTAGACATTTGTGCCTTAGAAAGCACAAGTGTTTACATGAATGGCAAGTGTTTATAAAAAAAAGATGAAGAAAAATCTATATATAAAATGGGTTCATATAAATTTGATTGGAGTTTGAAACTTGATAAGACTCATATACACAATCATAATAGTGTATAGAGAGGATAATTGAAAGTAAAAGTATATCTAAGATATGATTTAAATGATAATGATATGTACATAAAAATATTAGACTGTAAGTAATTTATATAAGTAATTTATCAAGGTTAATTTATCAAGGTTAGACTATACACACACACACACGATACATAATACTTCTTTCTTTATTTTATACTTATCCTTTTTTTTATTTATTTCTTTAGTCAAACACTTCTTGATATTTGTGGGTAACATCACTGGAACCCCTCACAAGACAACACTCACCTACTAGGATAACCTAGAGGTTTAACGGCTAGTTGTATATTCTAAGTATAATTGTGATTCCTATGAAAGTGAGTTAGAATTTATTTTCTTTTTTAGCTATAATTTGTTTTCTTAATTTAATAATTTTACTAGGGACTAGCAAAAGTCGAGCTAGGGGTGTGATTATGAGTAAATAGTGTAGTTATTTTAGTTTATTTTGTACACTCATAATTCAATTTTGGTGATTAGCACAAGAAATTAATGATGAATTATATTTATTAATCAAACCCTCCATTTTAATTATTTTCTAGTGTTTTACAGCCTTTTTGCATGGTTTTATAAGGAAAGAAATCGAAAAATCAAAGTGTACCTCAAATATCAGTTCAGAACTATAATTTAAAGGTCTGACAGTCGACAACCATCTGTTGGTTGTTAACAGCCATTGACTAAGATACAAATCCTAGAGCTACATTTGATATGGCTATTGATGGAGCTTTGGAAAGCCGCGACTACAAAAACTTGTATTTGAGGGTTTTGAGAGAAAAGAGAGTTTTTTTATAAATAGAACTCTTGGTAGAGATTTTGTGGTTTATAAATACACAATGTAATTGAGAATTTCATATAGATGCAGTAGTAGAGAGATATATGTTATATTAGAGAGTTATATAGTTATAATTGTGTACTCTTTCATAGTTATTAATAAAAGAATTTCCTTTATTCGTATATTAATGGTCATGATGAGTATGAGCAGCTAAATTTTTGTGTTGGTTCAGATGAGATAACAAATACTAGAAAATTTACTAGTATGTATTTTATTTGCGTATCATGCTAGATTGATTTACATAAAATTGATATTTTTGATTTTCTATTATCTTGTTAGGATTTAAATATGATTTTGAGTCTTTGATAATTTATCATTTGATAATATATTCATTACTTAGTTTTTGCTATACCGTCTACACATTAAGAACAATGTATGTTTAGATTTTGAACATTTATTTTTATTGTTCATATATTATGCTTAGATATACTCAAAATACATATAGATTTAATTGAGTTAGTTAGCCAAATTATCAAGTTTATAATTTTATTTGTTTTTATGCTTTAACGATATATTTTTCGGTTTAGGAAGACCACATTATCTATGCAACTATGATAAACAAACATAAGCACATCCAATAAATTATTCTATGGGGAGTTAACTTATCTGACCAACACATTATTTTAAGTAATTTAAAACCTTCAATGCTTAGTTTTAGTTAATAAAAATCTAATCTTTCTTTTAATTCCTTAATTTATTTCTTTAAGTATCCTACACAATAATTAAAACGATTCTCGAGAGAATGATTTTGGGTTACTATCCTTGTACTGATTGTCAATCTCTTACACTTTGGAGTGTACGATTTAAATCACACTCACAATCCAAATTCTTGTCTCTACCATAATGGAAATCATTTCCAAATGGGCATGGGGATGGTATCACTTTGTAGCAGGCTGTACAAAGGTTGTATGCCTTCTTCTAGACCGAACACCATCTCTCTCTATGTATCACCTAGATTCTGCAACTAGTTTCACCTTGCTGATACTATTCTCCAAAGTTATTGGCCGAATTGTTCCTTCTTGAAAAATATTGAAGCATTTTATTTCAAGAAGAACTTCTCTAACAAAGGCCACATAAAGGGCATGGATGAATTCCAGTCCATTGATATTTCTCCCACTTTTGAAGAAGATGAAGGAAATAGACGAGATGATGCTACTACTCCTGCCCCACCTTTTGGAAGCACATCCGGCTCTGAAGCGTTCAAGGCCTATAATGGCTAAATATCCATGGAGAAAAAGGAGGCAACATCAGCCCTCTGCCATCTCCTCAGTATTTAAAAGTCCATGATTCAACCAAGGACACTCTCACTGACTGCGACTTTCCAATCATCCAAACATGCCATTGCACATAATACAGCACCCTCAGTGGCCCAATCAAATGATGTAGTTGAGATGATTAGCTATGAAATTCCCTCTGTTCTCGGAGAGCTACAGCAAACAACTCAGCTCCCTAAATTATTAGTATTAAGGTAGATCAGGTGACTACTGAAGCAACAAAAGTGATAGGGGCGACGGAGATTTTTCTAGAGGAAGCTACAAGAGATGACTCGCTTCCGAACCTTTAAGTGGAGCTGCATTGCATAGTCCAACCACTGAACTAGCCTCTTTCGAGTAAGTAGTTTCCTTTTAAAATCATTTTAACTCTTTTTTATTGGCTATTAATCTCTATTTGCTCGCATTTCAGGTGGTGGAGCTTTAAGGACTCATGCCTCCCTAGTGGCCAAATCAGATTTTATGGAGCTAGTACTACACTAGCACAAGTGGTGGGATTTGTGATCTCGGTGGTGCCAGTTCTGAGGAAGATTTTGATAATGATTTCCCTCAATCAGACACGGGCAAGGTTTTCCATTTGCTCCAAAGGATTTGGAGGTGGAGGAACCCAAAGAAGCTGGCTCTATTCCCACAGTTGCAGACAATGCTACTCTTGCAGTACGTATTTTGTGAGTTTTTACCTCCATTATTACATTTCAAAAACCTTTATTATATATGATTGGTTTATTCATAATAACGGGAGGTGAACTCGACACTTCCATGATATTTTCTTTCGAAGCTGCGGCAGAGTCTGCAGGTGTAGAAGTTCCTTCTTCATCCTTTATCTCACTACCGCCAACACCAGTCCTAGTGATAGCATCATTAACAACATCAATGGCCCCGACACCAGAAATGATGGCTAATTCACAACAATGGCATTAGTAGTAATAGCACCCTCTGTCGTTATAGCAGAAATAACAGCAGAAGTGGCACCAACTATTTTTCCATTTGTCGCTCCGGCTCCCCAGGTAATCGACATGGGCTAGTATTGGTTTTCCTATATCTTCAGAACCTGTGTATCCTCTCATAGTGGCTTCTACATATTCCTTACAGAATCTTGCATTTGATATTAGTGAGAGACACATTGGAATCTTATTTAAATTCTTACTCTATTAGATATGAATCACATTAGAATATCTTTTTTTTGTTAAATAAATCAGATTAATCCTCATCAGATTATTAGATAAGAATCCATCAAAAATCTATTTATTTATCTATTTAGTAGTTGGGATCCTATTCCACTCTTTTTTTTTAATTTCTATTTATCTTTTGATTTTTTAATATTATTTCTTTTAAAATTAGTTAAGATAAAATCATATGAAAAAAAGTGAGTGTTACATTCTACCCCCCTTGAGTAAAAATTTCGTCCTCAAAATTTCTTAAGACCTATACAATGGAAAAGTGGATTACACTTTACTCAATAGATATAAGAATCACTCCTAGATACCTTTCTCTTGGAACTATTATCGGATCAATTCTAAATATTTAACTAGAAAGGTTATCCCTACTCCTTAGACTTGTATTCAATTTAACATTTAAAACATTATTTATAGGGTAAAATCACATTATTTTGATAATAATAATAAAGTAAATAATTTTTTAAAAAAATTATATTTATATATATAGATGTATTTAATCCAAAACGGTTTAACAAAATTAAACCAATTTTGAATCTGTTGGCTGTAATGATATCTATGTCCATTCAAATCACTTGAACAGATTTAAAGAGCCTGGGCTCTAATACCACTTGTAACGCCCTACTTTCCGTAGTGTGGAAAGCTAGAAACGTTCGACGTTGAATGATAACTCAACAAGCCTTAGTAAACATTACAGTCACAACACAGCAGAAATATGGGTAACAAATAAGCAATAATTGTTTTAGTTACAATAATATTTTTTCTTCTTACATAAACTTTAATAAAAAAATAATAAACTAGAGAGTTGTCAATCTTGTAACTCTGCATGTTCATGAAAGTAAGTAAAAAATCTTGCCTTATTTGTAATGGATCTATTTCCTCATAAAGATCTGCATCTGGTCATGCATAATCAGGATCGTCAGTAAAGCGATCCAGTGATAAATAGTAAAACACAAAAAAAATAATAATGTCTCAATATCATGTACAGTCATATACAAATAAAAGGTACGTAGTCTAATATTTGAATGTTTTATGTGGTTATCATTAGTTTTTTTCTTTCCAGTTGATATATTTTAATTATGGTTGAAAATTTAGGAAAATATAAATTTGGTTGGTCTGGATGCATTCCCGTCTACCCCCGAAAAAACGGAATAGTAAAATTTAATCGAAACCTATCCCGATCCTCCCAAAAAGGAAAACAGTGGCGCAGTAATGATCGGAGCCTATCTTGATCCTCCCATTAAAGGAAACAGTGGCACAGTAATGATCGGAGCCTATTCCGATTCTCCCGTATGGGAAACAGTGGCGCAGTAATGATCGGAGTCTATCCCGATCCTCCCGTATGGGAAATAGTGGCGCAGTAATGGTCGGAGTCTATCCTGATCCTCTCAAAATGGAAAATAGTGGCTCAGTTACGTCCAACCATCAAAATTCATATGAACCCTAATTTCCCCAAAACCCAGTGTGTATCAATTTCGGTATTAATTATCAATTTCGGTATTAATTGGTGATTTCAGTAAATTCAGTTCAGTATATACATTGGTGATAAGCATTAAAATTCAGTGTATAGTAACAATAACATTAACATTGAATAACAATATAATAGTCTAGTAGTTAATTATCTGTCACCAATCATATACCATAACATGTTGTATTTATAAGGTGTCTTATCATATTTCATATCAGTGTTATCTTCCTTTTCTTTTCAGTATATAAATAAAAAATAAATGAACTAAAACTTATAAAATAGCCTTTTGGATTATATGCATATCTTTGGAATATATAAGCATATGAACTCCATCAGAAAATAGTCATATTTGATATTATAAGAATATGCACGTGAATTTAGATAAAAATAATAATTAAATGTATAAAAACTTAAAGTACCAATCAATATAGTTTAACTTCTTATTCAACACATAAAATGATAATAATAAAATTGAGAATTTAATAATTTATGTCATATAGTTCCACATAGATAGGGCTAAACCAAGGTAGAACTAAAATGGATTAATGGTCTTTTTGAAATAAAATGATCAATTTCACTAGTCATTGAGGGAAACATGAAGTATAACATATTGTTATATTATTTTGCTATTGTGTCTCTGACATACTATGCATAGGTGTTAGGAGGCACACATAAAATTTACAACTATTATAATCTTTCTAAATATACTTCTTAGTTCTTACTTTAGTAAGCACAGAAGACGCATATTTGTACTTTACTTGATTAGAATAAAGAACAACGCTTTCTCTTGAGGGAAGCAGGGTTGCAAGATTACTATTCTTTTCCTTTAAATAAAATTTGATAAGTCTAGTGTGGGACTATCTGGACCATGCTATTCCTTCTTCAATTGGTGCAAACAAAGTATGGTCAAAATAGAAAAATGCTGAAAACTCTTAAGAACCGATGAACACGTTCAGTTTTCAAATAAAAGTAATTTGGTCTTTATAGCAACTAGCCAAGCTTTCCAACATGTAGAAATATAAAGAAATAGTATATTAAGCATTTCATGTTAACCTTCTAAGAAAGAGTAGCAAGACTATATATAGTTAGTATGGAGATTTTCCCGTCATGTCATACGACCTTAATGTTTATTTTTTATAGTGTAAAGTTCATGAACTTGGAAGTAGTTATGCTTTTATGTTTTTATTCTTTTGAAATAACTATTGATACAAAAATTCATCTGAACTTGAATTAGAAATTTTGTATTCCTTGAATGTAGATGAAGTTATTCAAAATCATGGTGCAAATTGACGTACTAGGAATAACTCTAAGTAATTTTAAGGAGAGGGTCTAAGGGTTATAAATGAAAATGGACAAATTAGTTTTATATGTATTTTTGCATATCAAGTGCGCAAGTATCAATTAGTAAATGAAATAACACTTGAGTTCACATCATACATACACACTTGGCAAGGTATATATATATATATATATATATATAGGAAACAACCCTGAAGCACTCATGTTCATACATTGGATTCATTTTGCTGTTGCTTGCTGCATCTAGACTAAGTTTCCATGCCACCTGGCCTATTGTATTTTCGCATGCAGTAGCTTCATTTGAAAATTTCCGTGTTCATACTTAACATGATTAGCTAAGTGTGAACCTTTAAGATAGACAATAATTAATTTTAATGGTCAAAACTTATGCTTATGTTTAAGCTAGCTCAATGTGTTTGACTTAATATACATAGCAGTTGTGACAAACTAATCCACAAAAATAATATTTACCTGAAAGATTAATTTTAGAGATGAGAATGTATGGTACTTGGTCTAGGCTATTCAATTTTTTTGAATTTAAAACTATAACATTTTTTTCCTCCTATTTTATTTTTATTTTTATTTTTATTTTTTTGTTCCAAGACTATCAATCATTATTCTAAAAAATTGCATAGGAATGGTTCTTTGCTTTATTTCCCAAACAACAAGTTGATATCATACTGGTAAAAATATTCACATTTATTTTTAAGGTGAACGAGATTCCTAGTTGCTCATCGATGTCATCGTAGGCGAATATATCTAACTGATTTTCTACTTTATGAAGATTGTTTTAAGTTTTAAATATTTTTTTCCAGTATTTTTTGAGCCTATTTGGCTCCGGACAATTTTAATAGATATCAAACTCATTTATTTTGTAAAGCAAGGCAACTATAGCATAGGAAATAAATAGAATTGTTTCTCTTATATTTATAAGATTATGCCAGAAAAACATGTAAGATATCAGGATAATAATCATTCCAAAAAAATCATAGAAATTGCTAGCTTGTACAAAAGCCCAAAATATCACCTTTTCCAGCTGTTGATAATGTCAAAATATTGTTGCAGTTTATTTGTTCTGAAATTGGTACCATATTAAAATTTATGAGATGAATTTAAAAGAAGCTTAGCATGCCATGACAGATTGTGTATAAAACAATTATATAAAGAATATCTATCCATAAGTTTATATTTTAATTTGATAAAATAAGAATTATAGAAATAAGTATAGCTAATAGCATGTCAGTGAGTCAAAAGAGCTCACCTTGGCCCTGATCCAAATTGGAGGCTTGAAAAATCTCCAAGTCTCTCTTTGGTTGAAATTTTTTTCTCTCTTTTTTTATTCATTTTTTTTTCTCACGTACGTTTTCTCTGTTTCTTTTTCTCTCCCTACGTGTGAGAAGTGGGGAGAGATTGGGTTTTTTATTTAGTTAAAGAAGATTACATATTTAAAAATAGGATCCTATTAGTTAAGAAATCTAAATAACTAATTTTTTTGGATAAGAACCAATCTAAAAAAATAGGTTTCTATTTAGATTCATTATCTATTTAAATTCTTATTCTATCAGATATGAATCATATTAGAATCTCTTTTTTATATTAAATAAATTAGATTAATCCTCATCAGATTATTAGATAAGAATCAATCTAAAATCTATTTATTTATTTATTTAGTAGTTGGGATCCTATTCCACTCTTTTTTTTATTTTTATTTATCTTTTGATTTTTTAATATTATTTCTTTTAAAATTAGTTAAGATAAAATATCATGTGAAAAAAAAGGTGAGTGTTACAACTGCATTGGAGAATTCCTTAGATTGCCTCATGAATGCATTGAGGCGATCAACAATGAGGGGATTCTCTAGAAAGCGTCCGTCCTTTATTTGTAAACTACTTAGACAACATTCCTAGGATGGGAGGTCTGCAGCGAGCAGCTCCATATAGAGCTCGATGGGACGAGTTGGAGGCCCAATTAACACTGCTCAATAACTTTCATCAGGTGGATCTTGTAGCTATGACAAACTAAGAAAAGGCTCACTTGCGAACCCGAAGGATGGCTCTTCAGGCCGAATTGTGGCAACATTTAGAGTATCGGGCTCATATGCTAACAGAATTCCAAGCTTCTTCTGAGAAGATAGCCCAAGATTTGACCGAGGCTAAGTGATACTGAATCTCACCTTACTACAATACTTCATGCTTGAGAGATTATTGCTAAATCTCAAGCTAGTATTGCAGATTCTCAACTTAGACTTCAAGAAATATCTAAAAAGACATCTGAACTTACATGGAAACAGGAGTAGACCCAACATCAAATTACAACGCCCACCGAGGAGTTGGAAGAAGTGAAGGCTCAGGCTGAACAACTACTCCTAATAGATGAAGAAGATTTGCACCGGAGGGCCTTGGCAACAATCAGAGAGAGTCTTTAGCAACAATTGAAGACTATGGAGGATTCCAGGAAAGCTTTATCTCAAAAGTAACTCTTTTTTATTTTATTTTATTTGTACTAAGAGGCAGAGCTTTGTTGTCAGCTGCCACATAGTTTCTTTTGACTAAAATCATTTTTTTAGATTTTTTTAGTGATTTTATTGTTGCTATGTTTCGAAGGATTTTTTTAATTGAATTACTAACTTAATTTTTTCTCATAAATCAAATTAGGAATGTATGTTGGATAGAGGTGTCATGTTAACTTACCCTAGCTATGTTAAACTCGAGCTATTTAATAGTTCTAGATGTGATGTCAAGAGTTTTTTGTTTTACATATTGTTAAGTGATATAGTATACGCATTGAAAATTTTCTGTTTTATGCAATCACAGATCATTCAGTGACATCTAGTATAAGGGTATAGAAAAAGTCAAAGGTATCATAAAACTTGTCTTGTGGTAGCTATGCAGAAATTCAGAGCATTATAGTAATGAACCGATTAAATAGAGGTATGGCTTAACATGTTTAACCCATCCATTCAGTGGTATTTAGTACAACGGAATTTTAGTGAAGGTAGATATATCATTAAATATGGCACAAGGTTCAACCGATTCAGAGGCTCTAGACATGGCAAGTATGAGCCAGCAAAACATAAGTGAGATTAACTTGCTTAGTTTAATTTACCCATTCAGTAATATCTAGTATAATGAGATTTCCAATTCTAATGAGTGATTGATAGAGGTGGCTGTTAATATAACAACAAAAAATTTTATTTCATGAACAATAATAAAAAATTGATTATTCCTTATCAAAGATGAAAGCTTAACATGACATGCATGATTGATTTTGTCAGGATTTTTAGAAAATTCTAGCTATCAACAGATTTGGTTTGCCTTTATCACTATCATTTGAGTTGGACAAGTCATGTATTACCCACAGAATGAGTTGCCAAGGATTTCCTTTTGACTTACATGCCAAGTTATTCCTCTTCCCTTTACCTTCGCGGCTTTGAGTAGTGATATATCTTTATAATCGAATAAGTATACTGTTGTAATAGATTTTGTTATGAGATTTTTAGCAAATTCCTAACTATCAATGGATTTGGTTTGTCTTTATGAATCATTGTTTATGTTGAGTTAGTCATACTATTTCTCTCAGCATGATCAAATTGGCAAAGATTTCCTCTGGGTTTATAGACCAAAGTTTCCTCTATCCCTAGTATAAAGACATTAGATTCTTTTTTTTTGGTACTTGGCCGGGAGCATGAAGCTTCATCTAAGCAGCGAGATAGTATCTCTCCATTTGCTGCATTGAAGATGAGGTCAGATGACTTGATTCTTTTAAAAATAGTATTTCTTCAGAAATTTTCTATTGATTGGCAACATTATCCAGTCACCATCCTGATTGATTAGTCAATATACTCTATTTGAATAGACTGTCTCTCCTACAAATTGACCTTCCCATTTCGACTGAAACTTTCCTTTGGTCTTATACATCATGACCATCAATTGTCTAACTACTAAGACCAAATCGCCTTATTTGAAAGTTCATTCTTTCATTTTCTTGTTGAAGACTCGAGATATTCATGCTTGATAGAGCTCCATTTATTGTTAAGCTTTTAAGTATTTTTCGTCTAACGCTTCTAACTCTCTAGTCATTTACCTTTTTTTGGTGATCATTCTTCTCGCTAATGCCATTCGAAGGCAAGGAATCTAGATTTCTAGAGGTAGGAAAGCTTCACACCTATACATAAGGGAGAAGGGTGTGGCTCTTGTCAGCATTTTTACCATTGTCAATAAACCCATAGACAAGCTCCTAATTTCTCATCCTAGTTGCGCTGACTTTTGATGATGAATTTCTACGGAAGCTTCATAATAGTTTTGTTGAGTGTTTCTACTTGGCTATTGGTAGCCGGGTTATATGGCGATGAAACCACATTTTGTATTCTAGACTCGTTAAAGAATTTCATATAGGCCCTACTAGTAAATTGAGGACCACTGTCGCTGATATTCCGCCTGAGAACACCAAAGCGAGATATTATGTAGTGTTTGATAAACTTGACCCCTTCTGCCATTATCATTTCTCATAAAGGGATAGCCTTTGTCTACTTTGAGAAGTAATCAGTTATAACTAGTATAAACCGATGTCCATGAGAAGATGATGGAGTGATGGGCCTGGTAATGTCCATTCCCCATGTCTCGAATGGCCAATAGATCATGGTTGGATGAAGGTGCTTTGGAGCCTGATGTATGTAATTTCCATGCACTTAGCAAGCATGACATGACTTTGCATATGTCATGGCATCTGCCATCATTGTCGGCCAATATAAACCCATTCTTTTTATTGTCAGCCAATAGAAGCACATTCTTTTTATCTGCTCCCCCAATCTCAGTCCTGGTTGATAAGCATTGCAAGTCCCATCATGCTCTTCTTCAAGGACTTCTTATGCTTCTTGTTGTGATAAGCACAAAAGTAAAACTCCACCTGGTATTTTCCAATATAAACTGCCTAACTCGACATTATAATGAAACTTCTTCATCTCTTCCTTTTTTGTTGGTGGCTTCCTTGGAGTTCTCAGGCTATAGTGACCCTAATATTTAAGCCCCTATATCATTTTATTCTATCATCTATATCAGTTCGGGAGCCTAAACACTGATACGGGCGGTTACTAAATAAATTGAGTTATATTTTTCTTTTTAGTCTTCAATTTTAAATTCACAGAGTAGGGATCTATTATCTTATTATTTTGGATTTTGTTTCATATTTTTTTTGAATTATTCTGGATTAGTCGATTTTTGGGCAAATACTGGAGTAAAATAACCAATTTAAATATAAAATTTTAATTTTAACATTCTTCCTTCTTAAGATTTATCTCCAGCACCTAGCAGCCATCCCTGTCCAATTTTATATTGAATTTGACCCATAGTTTGTAATCAAGATGAAATTTAAAGATTTTTAATATGCCAGCACATATAGTTTCTAGCAGTTTTTTAACCCCTCAAATAAATTAAAAAAAATATAAAAAATCAAAATTCTTCCTGTTGTGTTCCTCTTCATTTTTCCTTCAGACCATTAACTCTAATTACTTATCAAATTTTCTCAAAAAATCGCCAAATAATCAGCTTGAGTATGGGCTGCAATCCACTATATTACTCTATAAGCTTTATTCTTGAGTTTTCCTTATTCAAATGAGCTCTAATATCCTCCATCAACATTGGCAAACCTTCTTGAGCACTTGTCCTTGTTTCTTAGAATGATTCTTGAAAATTTTCTCTACTTTGAAGAGTAATCCGTCAATATCGGTTCTTTTCCGATTTGAGTTCAACAAAGGCAAGAATACACTCTCAAATCCTTTAAACTTCTATTTCTTGATGTAATCTCCTCATATATAATATTAGAAATAGTATTAATCCAACTTCAAGATTATACTTCATTTAACTTGCATTTATCTTGAGTTTCAATATATGTGTCCCATCATGTATGTCATATGTCCACATATCATATCATTGTCCAGACATAACTTTTGTTTCTGATTCATTAAACTATAATTTTCAAAAGTGAACCCTAATTCAACCATTTACCTATCTAAGAATAGCCTGGAACTTCAGCACTTGCTGTTGTACCAAGTTAGTAGTTTAGCAACACCATGTCTATAGTAAAATTACAATAATTTTTACTCTAGAACTCCAATTGTACTCATTCAATATCCATTAGAAAGATAATTGAATTATCTAGAACTAATTAAGATATTTGGCTCTAAATCGAATATTATCAAGTTAAAAATAATTTAGATGTTCACTTGTTGTTGTTGTAGCTTATTAGCAGTAGGTCAATGGGAAAATAATCATAACTTTTACTCTATAACTCCAATTTAGCTCATTTAAAATTCATTCGATAGATTATTGAATTATCTAGGAGTTATTCAAATTTTAGACTCTTAAATGTATTTTATTTATGTTCAAATCAAATATGAATGTTCACTTATTACTACTGTAACTTAGTAGTAGCAGGTTTATGGTAAAACAATCATAAATTTTGTTCTACAACTCTAATTAAACTTATTTAAAATTTATTTAAAAGATAATCGAATTCTCTACAAACGTACTAAATCTTTGTCTCTAATTATATTTTTGCCCTAGTCAAATAAGACCTGAAAGTATAAATGTCCACCTAATTATAGCAGCATAAGCATACATATGTCTGTGCATTTACCTCTAGACTTGTGACATGATACACATGTAATCATATTTAATCATGCTCGTTATTACATGTATATGGTATGTTCAGACTTGCCATAGCTTGTGTTTAGGTAAACATGCCATATTTGTGCATATAACATTTAATTTAAGATATGATATACATGCATATATATTTATTTACATATTTTATTACATGTACATGGTCATCTTGCTTGGAAATGATACCTCACGCATGGAAACATGTTCTTTACTCTCTTACTTGTCAGTCTCACCATGAATGTTGTTTAATATTCATATGGCTACTGATACATGAAGTCTAATTACATATGTCATATAGGGGCATTAATACTTAGCATATACTAAATTTTAGGTATTTAGGGAAAATAAATGGTGGAATGAAATAGATATTTAGGAGTTCTTATCTTGTTTGCATATATCTGTCGATATGCGTACTAGCACTATTGGTTTTCTTTCTTATTTTGCCTTGCAGTGTGTCATCAGATTCATGTGGAAACCGGTACATGCGCTATGGTCATGGGCATGTATGAGATATTCAGTTCACCTCACATCATGGCATCCTGTTTATGTTGAAACCGGTACTTGGGCCGTGGTGCCAAACATGTATGGTATACTTCTAGAACACGTGAAAACCCTACTATTTAGTTCCAAACAATAGGTGGGTAGAATTTGCATCCATTTGCTTGATCATATTATAATATACACTCACATACATACACACACATATACACACACACACACACACATATATATATACTATTTGCTTAATGATTCATGTTTTCTTATGTGTACCTTGTACTTCATAGCCTATTTGCACGATCATAATATATTATATATATCATATACTCCATGATTCATATTATATTATGCATACCATATACTTTATGATGCATTTTATATTTTGCATATCTTGTTGCATGATCACATTATACTACACGTACCATTTACTCCACGATTCATGTTATATTATGCATATTATATATTTCATAATTCACATGTGAACATCTTTTATATTGTTTATGCTAGTATGTCACACTGATATTGCTTCTATAGCATGGTAGAGCTTATATTTGTATTCTTATTTTTGACCCCTAAGATTACCACATCCTAGGTCTACCAGCCGAGACAGCAGTACCCGAGGAGTGAGACCCACCCTTAAGGGTTCATATTTTCAGAAGTAGGTCGAGTACTAGTAGCCAGCTTCTTGATGGATCCTCATCCATTTTGTGTATATTATTTCGGCTTATATATGCATATGTATCATATTTTCTAGTTTTGTCCATAGTATCCGGACACCCTTGTATATGTTCAATACTTACGTTGCTTTATTCTGATACCATACTTGATCTATATGAGCAATCTTTTGGTGTACATATTACTTATCATTTCCATATATCTATTTTTGGATGTTGCTATATTTATACATGTGATATTGTAGCAGATAGATTCAGGCCTGTGATATATATATATATATCATATTTGCACGCTTCCATATCTCTTGCCTGTAATTCTAAAAAAAAAAAGCCTAGTGCACTCCGTTAGTGAGAGTGCCTGCCAGTGAGTTTACCCATTATTAGGACACACTCGGGCATACCAGTGTGAGTTAGAGTGTCACACTGGTGTATCTCGTAAAGTGCGAGGTCGACGAAAACAAATCGCCAATCTCTAGGCCCAAAATTCATTCTTGATGGATGTGCTTCATTTGCCTCTAATATTTATTTAGGGCAAAAGAAGCTCATGACTTCCAATTACAATGCATATGTAAGATTTAGCAGGTAGGGCTAATGTCGCTGCGAAGGAGGCCAGGGCATCAACGTATACATTTTCGTGCTATGACACATAATCAATGTAAAACTCCTTAAATAAATTAATCATCTTAATGGTCGTTTGATGGTAAGGTAGGAGATGTTCATACTTGACATTATATTCACCTCTTACTTAGTTTACTAGGAGTTTAGAATCCCCGTAAACTTCCAAATTCCGAATTTCCAATTGCCGTGCAATTTGAATTCCTTTTAACAATGCATTGTACTTAGCCACTATGATGCCCCAAATCACACTAGTGAGTCTGAATATATGTCCCAATAATGGGTAGGGTGTCACCGAGAGCACTCTTAATACCGGAGTGCACGAGACTATTTTTTCTGAAAAAATCACATGCAAAAGATAAGGAAGTGCACAAATATAAGATATATACCACAAGTTTGAATCTATCTGCCACAACATTACAGGCATAAATATAACAATATCCAAAAACAGATTTATAGAAATGATAAGCAATATATACATCAAAAAATTTCTCATATAGGTCAAGTACAATATTAAAATAGAGTAACATAAGTACTGAATATATATATAAGAGTGTTCGGATACCGAGGATAGAACTAGGAAGTAGGTTACATACGCATATACAAGCAAAAAATAATATATACATAAAAAGAAAGAAGATCCTATAAGAACCTGACTACTAGCGCTCGGCCTACTCCTAAAAGTGTGGATCCTCTAGGTATAGGTCCTCTTTGAGTACTGATATCTCAGCTGGTATACCTGGGTTGTGATAAACCTAAAGGTCTGAATCCAAATAAGAATACAAATCCAAACTCATGCAATACTATGAAAACTATATTAATGTAACATGCTGAATATTAGGGTTAGATCTCTGATGAGAAAATAAAGAGAAGAATGACGGGAAGATGCTCAATTTTTAAGATTTTTCTGAATTTATTTAGGAAGTCAAACATCTAGTGGAAAGTGAATTTGCTGCTATATTAAAAACTCATAAACTTCATTTCAGTTACAAGTTTGCCATTGGATCGATTCCTATTTAAATTTGGTCAAAGATGGATTCTGGACTTATGGAGATAAATTTGAAGTTGTTAGGAGGGTAAAATTGAAATTCTTGATTTAATTTGATTATTTTAATCGGATATTTGCCCGAAAATTAGCCGATCCGAAATAATTCCAGAAAAATATAAAAAAATCTAAAATAATAAAATAAGAGGTCCCCACTCAGTAAAATTTAAAATTGAAAAATAGATTAAGAGATATAACTCAATTTACTTAGTATCCAGATTCCCAAGCCGATACAAATGATCCGGAATAAATCGATAGATGGGCTTAAGGATTAGAGTCGTTAAGCCACATTATTAGCACAAGACTGAGTGAGCAAGTACTTGTGGGAAATTACATGATTGTGCGGGGATATTAGAAGTACCCCCACTCCGACAGAAGTTCATCGAGCAGCTCCATTAAAGAATAGTAGCCTAACTAGTTCGTTGGAGGTCATATTGACTTCTATCATTTTGTTTGGAATATCCTCGTGAAGTTTAGAGGATTCCGACACAGGATATTCCACTAGGAAATCTGTGATAGCTTGTCCATTGATTGCTTTTTATGCTATAAATTGCATATCATACTACAATGAAAGAATTGACCAGTTGGCTAACCGTGATTCAGGTTTGGTCATAAGTAATTTTAGAGATTTACCCGAGAAATTATATGAGCTTTTTGGCCACCAAATAGCATCACATTTTTTTGAATTGCAAACACTAAGATCAAGCACTCATTTTATATCGGAGTACACTGGTGTTCTGCACCTACTATAGTTCTGCTAAGGTAGTAAATGGCTTGAGATGTGATAATTTACTGCAAGCGTACAGTGTCGATTGTAGCGCTTAAAGATCGTCTCACAAAAATCTGAGGTGTTTTGTGATTCTTACTATTCCTTTAGTTCTAGTAGATTAACTAAGAGTTTCTAAATTGAGGGAAGATTGGTTCTAAGTTCTAAAGATTAGCCTAGGATTTCGAATCCATTAGAATAATAGTTTAACAGTAAATTATCTCTTTCTTCCTAACTTTTTAATTATGCACGGTTAAGTAACATATTAAAAAGGTGATCTTTTTAATTTGATTTTAATTAAGTACCCCTAAGTATAACCTATCAAGTGATGTGCAAGTATAGACCATCAAAGATAGCACCTTTCTTAAAAATAAATTATATCACATAGAAAATCTTATAAACAAAAGCAAAGAAATAAACTTCAAACCCTAATCTAAGTATAGGTTATCAAAAAACCGAACTTAAGTATAACCTATTAAAGAAATTAGATTTATAAGTTTATTTAAGTCAATTTATTTATAGGAAAATCTTGTTAATGATTTTAGAAATAAATAAAGAATATGAATTCCAAATTTCATCTAAGTATAGATTATCAAAATATTAATTAAGCATAATTTATCAAAGAATTATGATTTACGAACTCTATCTTTTATTTATTTATAAAAAAATCATAACTTTATTTCTTTTTAGGAAGAAAATGAGATAAATCCATATTAGATCTATTAAACTAATTTCATCTACATTCTAGGGCTAAAGAAAATTAGTTATACATAATTCAAGTAAGAAAAATCATATTTTTATTCATGAACTCAATTAAATCTAATCTAGAAAGCGAATAAATGTATACTAGAAAGCAATTAACTCTATCTAAAAAAACTAAAGATTAGAAAGCAATAACGTACCTCTGGAGCACAGTATTATGACCGTCACCTATTCAGCAAAACCCTAATTTTATTAATGAAAAATGAGTACAAAAATTACTGGATTCCTCTAGAATACAAGGATACAGCCAATATATAGGCTTCGGAAATCAAACCCTAATTCTAACAGAACTGAAAAGCTACAAAATTATAGTGAAACTACGGAAGAAAAATCAGCCCATGGAGCCCACTTTGAGCCGCTATTTGGTGGCTAATACCGCCATTTGGCAGCTAGAAATTGTCCAATTATTGTGATTTTTCTCCTGCACGAGTCTTTTGTCTTGTACATTTGATTTTCCTGATTGTATTTGACTTTGACTCTTTGCAGTATTTTAATCTTGTAGTTTTACTCTCTTTGAACTCTTTTCTATACTTGATTTCCTAATCCGGCTCTCATTTCAAGCCATCTCCTTGTATGAATCGGATTATCTGAAAAAGACACTAACAATACCCGAATAGTATTTATTTATATATAAAAATAGATAAAATATGAGAGAAAAAATAGAATATATTATACTTATCACTCCTCCACACCTATCTTTTGCTAGTTTTCGAGCAAAACCTAACCCTCAAAAGAAAAAGAAAAATCCTAACTCACTTTCGCAGGAATCACGATTGCACTTAGCACGTGCAACAAGTCTTTAAACCCCTAGGTTACCCTAGTGGACGAGTTGTGTCTCATGAGGGTTTGCAGTGAATATACCCACAAAATTCAAGAAGAAAATAGATTAAGGAATAAAGAAAAGAAAAATAACGATAACCGAAAATAAAAAATTTTATACAAAAGAAAGAAAAATCATTTTTTATAATATTTTCATCAATTAATCTCACAATATACAAACTCAAGAATGCATTTAGATTATCAATTTTCAAATCGAGCGTCATATCAGATACACTTATCATTTTAATCAAAAATTTAAATTCTATCTTTCAATACCCACTAACAGATAATCCATTGGCTCCTATATATTTTTGTGCACTTGTGATAGTCTACTTCGGCCTTGGACTCTAACTCTAACTCATGATTCATCTCCTCTCTCATAACAATTTATTTTAAGAATATTTTACCTTTCACGCGAATATTCACGCTTGCTTAGGCGCAAAGTAGCCGATTACTCGGTTCATACTCTTTTCTTTTTATTTTTTTAGAATATTTCACCTTTCATGTAAATATTCACGCTTACTTAGGCACAAAGTACCCGATTATTTGGATCATACTCTTTTTTTTACTCTGGAGACTATTGTTTTAATACCAGGCGCACCCTATTATTTTATCGCTCTCGAGATTATTGCCTTAATATCAGGCTTACCCCATTATTTTATTCTCACTTTTTTTTGTTTAGAGAGAGAAGACTTACTCAATCGTTATCATCTTTATCCTTAACCTAATAAACTATTGTGAAGTGAAAAATAGATGTATACTTAGATCAAAACTACTGTTAGTAGAATTTATTTTTCATATTTTAATCTTTTTCATAAAATTCAAAGTTTATCATCCAATGTACTCTCATATCCAATTTCAAATCTAAATTTGTCCCTTTATCTGTAATTAGGTTGATCTATTAATGAAAATAAATAAATTTTCTGGTTTTTTTTCAGTTTTTTGTTAGTTAGTTGTTACCCTAAAAACTACCCAAAGTGCAAAATAAAAAAACTTAAAATCATCTAAAAATAAAATAAAAACTCTAAAAAAACTAAAATCTTAGAAAATATAAAGAAAATATCCTAGCCCACTCCCCCACACCTAAACTTGTGTATGCCCTCATACACAAAACAAGTATGGTAAAATAAATATGAAAACTATTATATAAATACTATACAAATAATAAGAGTCGTAAAAGTTACGATCTCAATATCATCACCCTATTAACACATGAAAAACGTTTATGACCCCTCGATCGCTTCCCAATTTTATAGTATGTGCATTTTAAATTTGAAGTGGGTGCATTATTATATCTCATCAATCTCTTACAAGTCACGAAATTACCAGTCTGCTTCTTATGTTGTCCTCGCTTTTTCTTTGTCCACATGTAAGTATTAATAATTGGGTTAAAAAAATTTCATTATAAACCTGCCAATCGTCGTTAGTAATAAGCATACATGTAGAAATATCATGAGGTGAGAAGAGTGTTATATGATTAAGTAAATGTGGTGGTGGCCCTTCTAACTCACGAAGTAATGCTGTTCGCCATGAAAGTTGCACGCTCTTTATATCGAAGTCTTTTCAATAAAAGGGTTACAATCGGACGGTTTCCCGTTTACAGGAGATGAGGAATATAGCTTTTCCTCTTTATTTAAAGCTGGGTTTCTAGGTAGCTATGGAGGACGATCCTGCTCTCTGTTGACACTCCGTACAATTTCTCTCAGTTAGCTAAAGGAAAAAAAAAGGGGGCTCTTTACTCTTGATCACAAGGGGCAACTTTTGGGAGAAGACGTCCGTCTTTGTCTGTGTGTGTCTCTTTCGCTCCCAGCCTTTTATAGGGGCTTGGAGTAATGTCCCGCCATATTTGCTCGACCGTTAGCCACTACTTGAGAAGTGCCGCCATATTCATTAGGTGGTTATTCCCACAATCGAAGTAACGCCGCTGTATTCATTTGGCAGTTATTCCCACGATCCGAAGTGGCAATTCTTCTGTTCGGGTCGGGTGACTTTGTATTAAACCCCCACCCGAAAGCTATGGGTAGCGTCGCGAATCTCAGCTTTAGATTCGCAAACCTGTTCCGTCGTCTGGATCGCGGACCTCATTTTCTTAGATTCGCGGATCTCAGTTTCTTAGATTTGCAGATCTGATGAGTTGCGGGCTTCTGTCTCTGAATTCGTGGATCTGCTTTACTTTTCTAGAATTTTTCGCCGACAAAAACCCCACCAAAGTTTCCAAAACTCTCATGATTTTTTGAGGAGTTTCGGAATACTTTGGATATAATCTTCTGTATTAGAACTTCCATTGCGTTTGTTTGAAGTCTGTGACTCTGTATTAGTGCCACTGCTGCTTCTTGCTCTTGAAGGAACACGTCTCTGTATTAGGGGCGCGACTCTTCATCTTTGAGTAGAAGACGACTCTGTATTAGGGTCACGAACTCTTGTTTTGGAAAGAACACGTCTCTGTATTAGGGGCGCGACTCTCTATCTTTGAGTAGAAAACGACTCTGTATTAGGGTCGCAAACTCTTGTTTTGGAAGGAACACGTCTCTGTATTAGGGCCGTGACTCTCCATATTTGAGTAGAAGACGACTCTGTATTAGGGTCATGAATTCTTGTTTTAGAAGGAACACGTCTCTGTATTAGGGGCGCGACTCTCCATCTTTGAGTAGAAAACGACTCTGTATTAGGGTCGCGAACTCTCACTTTTGAGAAGAAAGCGGCTCTGTATTAGGGTCGCAAACTTCGCTTTTTGAGAAGAAAGCGGCTCTGTATTAGGGTCGCAAACTTCGCTTTATGAGGAGAAACCGACTCTGTATTAGGGTCGCGAACTTTTGCGGGAAGGCTGGCAGGCGGTTGCTTTCCCATGGTGTCAGATTCGAGGCATTTTTCTGAGCCGCATTAAATGCAAAGGTATCCACGCGATTCAAGCCGGATATCACGTCCTTTCAGAGTTCTTGGCCGTCAAATCACTGGCTATATAACCTCCACTTTACGAGAGGTTGCCCTTATCTCGAGAAATTTGAAATCTGACTTCTTCGTTTGGACTCCTTAGACTTCTCGTCTTCAACCTCCTATAGCTTTCGATTTTCTGTGCGAAGGATTTTCTTCATCTGTAAAGGATACTGAAGAAAGTTTTTTCCTCTGATGCTGCTGCCAGTGGTCGTTAAGATTCTTGAGCAACTTCTAGTTCGATAGTGGTTCGGCAGGAATCCTTGATCGGAGGTAAAAAAAATTCGGAAGGCAGTCCCTTTTCTCATTTTTCTTCTTATCTCTGAATCTGAATGTCTTTTGCAGTTGATTACGCCTTGAATCCTTGGCTAAAGGATCCTTATTTCGGATATTCTGACAGCTATGATGGGAGGAAAGAGTTCAGATTTCATCATGTCTTTTTCCATGGTACAGCCTCAGATAAGCAAGAGAGAGAAGACAAGATTCTCCACCCTTCTCGTTCAATATTGCGAGAGCTGATGACCAATATATCTTTCGAAGGAGATAATCGGTCTCCGTTGCTCAAACCTGTCTTTTTGTTTGGGGACCATATTTCAATGCCCGACAGTGATTTGGAAGATGGCGATTACAAATGGCTTCGCCAAGTTAAAGGTTGTCACTTGTTTCTCCCCAATATGGAGAGATCTTATCCATTCTTATTCTTTCAGTCCCTTTCTGTGCCCAGGCGAATGGACTGGCACATAAACAGGCCACAATACAATATCTTGTTGGGGGGCTTCAATGCTCAAGGTGTTTTTCCTCGTGGTACTGGGAAGAGCTTTCGTGGATTGCTGCTGGGATTGCTTAAACATGATCTTCCCTGAGGCGAGGTTCCTATAATCGGGCAGACTTTCCTGCACCGTTTTACCAATGCACAAAGAGAGTTTCCTGTTCAGGACTTTTGTACCCCTGAATGGGTTCACTGTTCTTCGAAAGGAGAGTGGGAGGTCTTGACTGACTTTTTTCTGCGATCATTTAGAGATCAGCTTCATCATGCGGGGCTGTATCGCGCAATCAGGGCTGTTCAGCACGGCATTCCCGCCAGCAGATTCCATTTCTTTGCTTTATTAGAAATTGTATAATCCTGATACTTGTACAATCTTTTGCCCTCGAGGTGAGTTGGGTTTCGCCCTCCACGAGATGCATGAGGTCTCGGGCTTGCCTATGGGAGACGTCCCGTATGAAGAGTACTTCCCTACTGGAGACGAACTCCATCTGCTGAAGACTTAGGACCCTTTGGCTTATGATACTTACTGGAAATTGCTCTGCCATTATCATATATGCACCCACACATCGGGCACCCGTAGTTTGAAGCCAAAGAAGTGGCTGCAATATCTTCTGCCTAGTTTTTCTAGGAGTAATCCAAACTTCATTCGCCTTCCTCCAGTTTCTGAAAAAGAGGTTGAGAGAAGAATTGCAGGCTTCGGGACAGATGCTTATGTTGCCGAAGCTGACGAGGACGTTTTCAAAGTTGGGACGTCTTTCGAGAGCTTTCATTATCAGGCCCTTCAACTCTTATCTGACCCTGCCTTCTTGGCAGGTTATTTGCTGGTTTGGCTGAAAAAGTGTGTTATTTCTTCGTAGAAAAACATACCCATTGGGGCCGTATACCCAGCCGTTCTACTGGCATTAGGTAGGCGACTCAGTTTGTTGCCCGCTATGGTATGCGGTATCCAAAGCCGATGAGAAGAATATCTGATAAATTCTGTAATGTGAAGAAGGAGCAAAGGAAGAAAGGAGACCCTGTCATCAAGACTCCTAATCCGCATGTAGAACTCCCTTATACTTATTTGATGGCTTGGCTGGTTCTACATTGCCCTACTTTGATGAGTCCTGCAGACTCGCAGATTGACTTAAGTGCTCCCAAAGTGCAGCACTACGAGAGGTCGTAATGGAAAGGAGACTACATGGCCGCGATCCGCAAAATCCTTTGTCATTTCTCAACTTTTGAGTTGTTTAGATGTTTCCCATACTTTCCGAATGCTGGGTACGGGAAAGAATTCACAGATACTGCTAGTGCTGATAAATTCACTACCCTATCTTTGAGATATTTCTGGTGGTTGCTAAACATCCGCGCAGGACATTTGGTCCTTCGTTTGAGAAACCTCTGCCATATAGAACCTTACTACCCGAGTCGTTTTGCTCGACAATTTGGGTATGATCAGCTTTATGTTGGTAATCCCAATAGAGAATTAAGCTTTGTTGGGAATGTTCTTGAGGGAGTTCGAGCTTGGTTTCACTTCGTCGCAGTTGGAACTCACGCCAAATTTGATCTTCCGCTCAAGACCCCGAACTCGAGTATGAACTTTTGCTTCTGTAAATGGTTTGCAGATGCTAACTCTGCTCCTCAGAATTTCAACATACACCATACCACTCTGCGAGAGATCAGATCCTGGTATGCCCAAAAAAAGAAGGTCGGCAGCACGAAAGTGGCAGGGATGGAGGACTTCAGGGGGGACAGCACATCTAATGAATCAGAACAAAGGGAAGAGGACACTGATGCACCGGTTCAGGCTGCCTCCCTTGATGCTTCTCCTGATCCGACGTCGAGGAAGACTTCTCCTCCATCGCAGTCTTCTCCCGAGAAATCTTTACATAAGCGAAAGAGACTAAGGCGTCTTAGCGACTTGCCTACCATTCTGTGGGGAACTGATTCGCAGAGCATCCTGTCTGGGACAGGAACTGCAACACCCACTCCGGTTGCTGAGTTCCTCACTGAAGAATCCAAGGAGGATGAAGATGACTCCTCTTTAACTCTCCGCTCCCTCAAGAGGCGTCGGAACCAAGGACCTGTTCTTTGCAATGACCTGCTCCCATTACTCAAAGGGATTCTATTTCTCCTATTGGCCAGGCCGACGTTGAAGTTAGTGCTCCTTCGGCTTTACAAGAGGACTCTGTGGTTCCTGTTTCTCAGAGCACTGCAGATGATGAAGTGCAAATCATTGGGGAGATTCGCGCATCAGATCCCCCAAAAGCAGCACCTCTCTCTGAAGATCAAGATGAATGGGGTGATGATGACGCCAGTAGTGACAGTTTTTGCTCTTCTACTCCTTCTTCAGATCATAGTAAATATGTCTTTTTGAACGAGGAGGTTCGAACCGAAGTATACGGGCCTGAAGTGTTTGGTCTTGAGGTGTACGGACTCGAAGAATCCAGTGTCCAACCTTCAGGTCTTCATCTTCTTTCTTCAGCAACTATGCTATTTTATCAAATGATATTGTAATACTTAACTGTCAATTTTCTTCTTCTTTTTTTTTCTGCTAGCTCCAGTTTTGACTCCGGACTTAAAGTGCATGGGCGTGAAGGTGGCTTCCCCAGACAATACCATCGCGGGAGCTGAAACGAGTAAGACGGCCAAAGTCACTATTTCTGTGGTTGATACTTCAGAAGCAGTGATTCCCTCGGCTGCCATGTCTACGGTTTCGGCCACAGCCACTCCAACTATTACTGCAGTTCAGGAGACTGTGATTGGTAGCTCTGCGGGAATCTCCAGGGGTGTCATTCCTCCTGTTGCGGATCCCGCTTCTGCCTCATCCAGTATTACTCCTTCTCATGCAGAGATTGACATGCTTAAGAGTGATTTGTTGAAGGATACAGTGGAGACTTTCCCTCACTTTCTGGACCGCTGTATCGATAAAAATACTAAAGGGGGTTCCTTTTGCTTCGATCGCCAATGCTCTCAACATTTATCTAACTGGTATTGTTAGCATTGGTGGAGAGGATAGAGCTACTCCTTTTAGGCTTATGATAACTCAGCTTCAAAGGCATGCTGAATCTCTGTCGAAAGCCAGAAGTGCTGATAAATCTGAGACAGTGGAAATCATTTTCCAGAAGCTGAGAGAGAAACAACTTAAGTTCCAGAAGGAGACTCGGGAGAGGGCAAATATTTGCAAGGCCTCTTTAGAAAAGGGTCAATCAGACCGCAAGTCTCTGGTTCTTCAAGTGGAAGCCGCTGCTTCAATTGTCAAGGGCCATGATCAAGCTATTACAAGGACTCAAGAGACCATTGCCAAAGCCCAAGCTTTCCTAGCCAAGATCACCAAGGAACGTGATGAGTCAATGAGGAATCTTGCCGATTTGTCGCGTCAGAGGGACAATATATCCAGGGATCTTCAAGCAATGCAAGCTGAGTTGGATCGCTGGAGACTGCTGCAGCGCATAATGTTATTGCTAGTGACGAGGAACTGCGTCGCTAAGCTACTGTTCAAGCTTATGAGATCCTTCAGTAAGACATTGATGACGCAGAGGAGAAAATAAAAGTTCTCTTGAACCATTGAGTTGTAGAACTCTTGTGTACACTGCTTTAGGTTCCCCTTTTTTTTTTTTGCAATAGTTCCCTTGTCGTTTATGGAGAACCTCATTTTGGCCTTCCGAGGTATGATTTTGCAGTTATTCTTCAAAAATTTGTAGCGAACTTGCGATCTCTCGTCTGAAGTTTGCGAACCATCGTAAAACACTGGTATCTGTATATCTGTTACACGACTTTCTTAAGTCACGTGAATTTTAGGGGTCGCGGATTTACACAATCCATATCTAACCCGCGATTCGGGTTCCGAAATTCTGGTCCGCGACGCTTCGTCTGGAAGTTCGCAGAATAGACCGTAGATTTTTCAGAATTTGTAGAGACTTCTGCGAGCCATGGGATGCAGCCATTTGGGCGTGGAATTCCAAGCGTTGCATGCCTCTATTAATGACGAGATCTCCGGGTTACAATATCTAAGCGTCCCATGCAACAACAATAAATTCTGTTAAGATCTGAACTGAAAATCTTGACCGAAGATCTCGATTTTATATCTTCTAAACTGGAGGTCACAGTTAGCAGCTCGCCTATATAAGGCACATGCTCTCTTTAATGAAGGATTATTCAGCCGTGAGAAAATTTCTTCTTGACTCTCTTCTCTTTCTGTCTTTTGTAGTCGATCCACTAGCGCAACTATGTTTTCTTCTTCTTCAACCGAAGTGATGGATAAGAGTTGGCATGTCACAAGGCCTCCAGACTGCATCAATCCAGCGGGGTGTCTCACCGACAAGGTCCTTCTGACCGTAGTCATTTTCCTTAATTAAGGTATATCTCTTCTTCTGATTCATACCCTCCTCTTCCTTCTTTTTCCTTCTTTTTAACAAGGATTTGTTTCGGCTGCAGGAGATAACCATATTTATTCTCCTTAACAATGGCTCAGACCCAATAAGCTCGTAATTGCTTCCAATGCCTCAAGGGGCTTGGAAGGTCTCATGTATCTTTCATGAGAGAAAAACTTTCGGGTCTGGGACATTGTTTTTCTTCTTTCCTAGTATCCCATAAGGTTGGGGTACTAATGACCAGGACCTTGAATTTGCGCAACCTGTCAGCTATATAGCTGGGGTTTGCATTCTTTATGCCCAGTTTTGAACTAATCAATTCACTAGCATCATCCCTGGGGGAACCAACCAGGAGGTCCCTGATTGTGGAAAGAAGAAACAAGATTATGCCTTTTAAGTCATCCTAAAAAAAAAAGGAGGCTACAAGAGTAAATTGGAAGTGGAGGCCAGGGAGCAAACTTTTTGATCTGAACCATGCCGAAAGAGGCGGTTACAGAAGCAAGTCTGTCATTCCAGAAGAAGGGCCTATAGAAGCAAACTTTTTGATCTGAACCATGCCGAAAGAGATGGTTACAGAAGTAAGTTTCCTATTTTTTTCTTGATTTGTATTTACTCTTATTGGTTGTATAGCACTTAGAGAATTCTCTGTAATTTTATTCTGATGATGAATAAAGAAGTTCTTTTCTTTCTACGTAACTGAGAGTATCTGAAAGATGATTCTGATGTTGATTATCAGAGGTAACTGTTAACTTGATAATTTCGAAATGAATCAGAATTTTCTAAGTACCCAAAACTACTATGAATGAAAGAACTTCTTGTTGATAAACTTGATTCGCCAAATGTGTTATTGACTTGGCAAATTTGATGGACAGGAAAATCTGATTCGCCATAGGTAATTTTTTAACTTGGCAAATTTTGGAAAAAGTAAAATCCAATTCGCCAGAGGTAATTTTTTTAACTTGGCAAATTTTGATAGAAAGAAAATCTGATTCGCCAGAGGTAATTTTTTTAACTTGGCAAATTTTGATAGAACGAAATTTGGTTCGCTAGAGGTAATTTTTAACTTGGCAAATTTTGGAAAAAGGAAATCTAGTTCGCCAGAGGTAATTTTTAACTTGGCAAATTTTGGAAAAAGGAAATCTGGTTCGCCAGAGGTAATATTTAACTTGGCAAATTTGATATGAAGAAAAATCTGATTCGCGAACTAAAGGCTTTTTAGTCCGGAACCAAGAACTTTCATTGATGAAGTTCTGATTACAGAGAAACTATTTGCTCATGACTAGCATAGAACAGCCCAGGCCGTATTATAACTAGTGTTCTGCAATTTTGCTAAGAATAATACTTCTTCAAGAACTTGCCGTTGATTGGCATTAGGACCTTGTCACCATTAGGCTTTGTCAACCGATACGCCCCGTTGGAGTAGACCGTATCAATGACGAAGGGTCCCTTCCAGTTTGGCTGGAACATTTCCCTAGGCTTCTGGCTTGTTATGATTGGTCTTCTAACTGACAGGACCAGATCACCTTTCTTAAAAGACCTTCGTTTAGCCTTTTTGTTAAAGGTTCTGGAGATCCGAGCCTGGTATAGCTCGATACTCTTTTGAGCTTCTAAGCGTTTGCCATCCAAGGCTTCTAACTCTTGGAGCCTTTGCTGATGCTTTTCTTCTTCTGTCATCCTTATTGTTAACGCGACTCGTAATGAAGGGATTTGGATCTCCAAAGGCAAGACCGCTTCTGATCCATATACCTAGGAGAACGGCGTGGCATTGGTGGGAGTTCGGACTGTTGTTCGGTATGCCCACAAACACTCTCCGAGCTTTTCGTCCCAATCCCATTGATTGGATGACACAAACTTCTTAAGAAGTTTTATAATGGTCTTATTGAAGCTTCTGCTAGACCATTGGCTGCAGGGTAGTATGGCAATGAAGCCACATCTTCGATCATGTATTTGTTGCAGAATCTAGAATACACTTGGCGTACGAACTGAGGTCCGTTGTTATGAATTATTCTTCTAGGCACCCCGAAGCAATAAAGCACATGGTGCTTGATGAACTTGATAACATTTGACGATTTTACTTCGGTCAAGGAGATGGCCTCAGTCCACTTTGAAAAGTAATCAGTTATGGCCAAAATGAACCGGTGTCCTCTCGTTGATGGCGGAGAAATTGGCCCTATGATATCCATACCCCATTGCTCAAACGGCCATGATGTAGCCATCGAGTGGAGATATTCTGGAGCTTGATGTATAAAGTCTGCATGTATTTGGCAGACCCTACACTTCTTGGCGTAGTTGACTGCTTCTATCATCATCTTAGGCCAATAATAACCCATCCTTCAGATTCTATTCCAGAGTTTCGGTCCTGGCTGATGTGCTCCGCAGATGCCAGCATGAACTTCTTCGAGTACCTTTTGAGCTTCGCGGTTGGAAAGACAGCGAAGTAAAACTCCGTTGTAGGATTTTCTGTACAACGTCTGGAGTTCCGCGTTGTAGTAAAACTGGATGGCCCTTCTCTGAATGGCTTTGGTTTCTTTTGAACTTTCGGGTAATATCGCGTAAAGGACATACTCTATATAAGGAAAACGCCAATCCCTTGGCTCCAGGCTAGATGCGCAAGCGTCAGCTTCGTTTTCTTGTGGCTTTTTCGCTTCTTCTTTGAGCTCATCCTTTGAACAGAACAACTCCTTGCTGCTTACCATAATTTGCCTCTTAGCATACTTGGGCAAGGCTAATGTAGCCGCCAAGGAAGCTAGCGAATCCGCATAACTATTAAGGTGGCGCTTTATGTGGCTGATATAGAAACCAGTGAAACCGTTAGCGACCTTGATCACCGCATGATAATACGGCAGGAGGTCTTCATGTTTGACTTCGTACTCCCCTTTTATTTGGTTTACAACGAGTTGAGAGTCCCCATACGCCTCCAAATATTTGACCCCCAGTTGTTTGGCTATTCTTAAGCCGATTAGGAGGGCGTTGTATTCCGCGACGTTGTTGGAGCATGAGCTTATCAATGAGTAAGCTTGAGAAATGATGTGGTTGCGAGGAGAAACGAGAACAACTCCCACCTCCGCTGTCGTCTATCCTTTGGATCCCATTCGGGAGGCACCATCAAAAAAAAGTTGGCATACACCTTTCGAAACCATATTCGATTCGAAAGACCTTCTCGAACCATCCTTTTCTGGAATTAAATCCCGTTCCTCCAACTCTCCTGGGATTTATTCATATAACCTCGAGGATGCCGGGACTGGATGTTCGGCCAAGAAGTCGGCCACGGTCTGTCCTTTGATAGATTTCTGTGGGACGAAGTGCATATCATATTGTGATAGCAAAATAGCCCAATTGGATAGTCTTGAATTTAATGACCCGAGTTTAGTCATTAATATTCTCAGAGGGTTAACTCTCAATACAACGTGGATAGTTTGTCTAGCTAAGTAGTGTCTCATTTTCTGTATTGCGAACACCAACGCTAGACATTCTTTTTCCACGGGATTATACCGGTGTTCCGCCCCGATCATCATTCTGCTGAGGTAGTAAATGGCTTGCTCATGGCCTGACTCATTCTTCTGTACTAGCAAAGCGCCCAATAAGTGGTCCATAGCCCATACATATAACTGGAAGGGCTTTTCCGAAACTGGGGACATAAGCACTGGTGGCTTCGTGAGATATTGTTTGATCTCTTCAAAAGCCTTTTGGCATGCGTCATCCCAGATGAACGACACTCCTTTCCTCATCAATCTGGTGAAAGGTTGACATTTACCAGATAAATTTGATATAAATATGCAAATATCCGCCAGCCTGCCTTACAACCCTCTTAACTCTTTGAGGTTACGGGGAGGTGGCATGTCTTGGATAGCTTTGACTTTATCTGAATCAAGATGTATTCCTTTCGAAGTTACGACAAAGTCGAGGAATTTCCCACTAGAGACCCCCAGGAAAGACTTAGCTGGATTCATCTTGAGCTGGTGCTTCCTCATGAGGTCAAACACTATCTTCAAATCTTTCAAGTGATCTTCTTTGTTTCTGCTCTTAATTGCTAGGTCATCTACGTAGCACTCCACTGTTTTCCGGAGGGGCTCTTAGAAAATTGTAATCATGGCGCGTTGATACGTAGCACTTGCGTTCTTTAGGCCAAAGGGCATGACTGTATAGCAGTATACTCCGAGTAGTGTCCTAAAGGACGTATGCTTCTCATCATCGAGATACATCTTTATTTGATTATATCTTGAGAATCCATCCATGAACGTCATGCGCTCTATCAGTGACGGGTAATGGAAAATTCGTCTTTGGGGCAAGCCTCATTCAAATCCCTAAAGTCTATACAGACTCGGATTTTTCCATTTTTCTTGGTCATGGGAACTATATTTGCGTCCCAATCAGGGTGCTGTTCCTTGCGAATAAAGCCTGACGCGATCAACTTTTTGATTTCAGCTTCTATTTTTTTTGGTCATGATGATTCTGACGAATGATCGTACTGTCTTTCCTCAGCTTTGTCGCTTGAGGAGGCCTCAGAAGTGGTGACGCATCCCAACCCCCTACCGGTTTTCTGGTAATAGTCTTACGTCTTCCCTTCGGGGACAAAAGGTTGAAGGATTGTCTTCCTTCCTTTTCCGAAATTCAACCCCCTGCTTTCGGCCAGATTCGCAAGGAGATTACAGAGATTACAGAAAAAGAAAAAGAAAAGTTACCTTCTTTAGATTCTGGACTACGGGAGGAAAAAAATAGATCGTTCTTTTCTTTTATTTTTGTCGTGGGCACTCTTTTGCAGCGAGGAAAGATAGCTACTATCTTCTATTGATAATACGAATGCAAGTTGATCTCTGTAGAACCAACCTCAAGACTCCCGATTGGAGAAGATATCAAGAACGTTAGAGTTCTTTCTCTTTTAGACTCTGTAGATTCCTCTTATGTTAGATTCTTCCTTTTTTTCATCTGGAGAGGGCTATTTATAGCCCTTGGGACGTAACAGCTCCCATATTTTCTCTCTCATTCTCTCCGTAATCAGAGTATTAATCCCATGTATAATAGATTCTCCCAAATTTTAGCAGAGCGCTACAACTGATTCTGTCTGCCCACCTGGGAGCGCGATACTTGCATTGTGGGGCATGCTCCTGGGCGCATGCTCTGCCGAGGGTGCGCGCTGTTCAAGGTGTGTGCTGCTTAGGGTGCACGCAACTAGGTGCGTGCGCACCAGGGCACATGCTGCTCTGCATATGCACACCAGCGTGCACCAGGGCGCACATGGCCCTGGGCGCATGCGGCCATGGGCACGCAGCCATGGGTGCGCAACCCTAGGCACATGCACAATCCTTGGCACATTCGCAACCCTGTGTGTGCGCGACTTTTGGCCCATGCGAGAGTCCACGGTGTTGGCCCATGCTCCCCTCGAAATGCGCGGGGCACCCAGCGAGAGGCACGGGTCTATACCACCTGCCCGCTTGAGTGCACGCCTGGTCATGGACGCACTGATTCGCGATGCATGCCTATTTGGGCACTTGTGCATAGTTAGTTTAGCCTCCCATCTGTTCTTTTGGGCTCAGCTATTTTCATCATCTACACACTATGGTTAGTAATCTCCAATCCCGGTGTTGAAGGAAAAAAGCATATACTATAAGCCACAAAACTCCGTTCTATAAAGCCTTGATGAACAGGGAACAATAACTGCTTTGAAATCACATAACGATATTGGATACAAATTATTCTGCAAAGCACCCAACAAGATAGTCTGCAGGGATGCAGGTAACAAAGTATTACACAAACCGAGCTCATTAGAATATTTTGGCATTAGTCTACACCCCAAAATGTCAAAGGATTGCTACCCCTCTAACCAGAATACCAGTTTATCTTTAGAAGCCTAGTTTCCACTTATAAAATGCACACACACATATATATAATTGAGTACTAAGACGGGAAAATTCAATCTCAAAATCTGACAGAAATTAGTGGAATATAGAAATGACAAAACTAGACACCGCCATTCCAGAATGAGAACTTCATATATCAGATGTTCCAGGAAGAATAAGGTTAAATGAACACGGTACTACAGTAGATGTTCAAGTTTCCATAAGTATAAACACTATCCACTAAAGGCTTTACAATCATCCCATTCAAATATCTATGGAGGGGAGGGGAGGAAGGGGAGGAGGGGGTGGAGACAGTGGGAGGGGGCGGAGATGGGGATTGGGGAGAGGGGTAAGTAATGGGGCTCCCTGTTGTAAATCATTTCTTTTTTTAGCCAGCTCTTGCAACAAAACCATCACTTGTACAACCAAAGTTCCATCCACTTAATTAATCATGCTGAAAACCTTTCATAAAGTTTAAATCACCACCACATTACACCAATTAATCAATATTATTGTAAGTTTTATCAAAAACACGTATCTCAGTTGTTATTTAATTTTTATTGAAAGGTATCCATAGGGAGTTTCCAAAGGAGCACACTATTTTTTCTAGTGAGCCCAATTTTCCTAGTGAGCCCACCCTCTCCTTTCAAATTAGAGAGTTCTCCTAGTGGGCACACCAAATATCCTTATTTTGTCCTCACTCTCTCTCTCTTTTTCACTTTCTTCTCACCCCACCTCCATTCTTCTCTCCCTCACATCTCCAAAGGAGCCCAAAAAACTCTAGGTACTCTCTTCCCTCCCTTTCCCACCTCCCATAATCCTCCATCTTCCCCTTCCCCTTCCCTAACTCCTCCTTCTAATTTATCTTATCTCTCTTCAATTTGCTCCCCGTCACCGCTGATCCCGCTGCCAGTGATCCAAGCCACGCACACCGTCCCACCGTTACTTCTTGGGTCGAGATGGTCAGATCTTCTCCTCATTTAGCATTTTTTTTATTTTGGTAATTTTTTTAGAGCAAAAAATGAGAAAAATTTGGATTTGATGGTCTTATTGAGTTGGAGAGGAGGAAGAGGGGAGAAGGAGAAGGTGGAAAGATATTGATAATAAAATTGAGGATGGAGCATTAGAATTTTGGAGGTGTAGGTTTTTTTATCATAAATTTTAATTTTTTTATAAGTTTACCTCACAATTCATTATTTTTATAAGTATATCTTACAATTTATACTTTGATTAAAATTAATAAAAAAAAAACTAAAATATTGTAATGCTTGTTGTAAAATATGCAAAATTCTATTAATTTTCCAATCGTAAACGGTAATGGTAATTTTAATATGTCTTGAAGTTTGTAGTATTGTTGTAATGGTTGATTAAGTAGCAAAAGAAAATTTTGAGTGTGTTTATCACTATATTTTAGATTCTACTGCAGCATCAAAATTAGAGAAAATATGATATTTGTACGAAATTTAACTCCGTAACTACCTACTTACACATTTAACTGATAGCCACAATTTTTTCCTATTACAGAGATATGCACTCGCAGTAGCTCTAATTGATCCATTACTTGCGCAAGGTGAAAAGGCTTTTAAGAAGCGACATGGGATGTTATTTAGTGTTCTTGCGAAAATTAAAGTCGTGCTAACTGGTTGCACTCAACCAGAGGAACAAGGCACTCATGATGCATCTGATACTACGAGAACGACTTGAACCACATGTCAACGTTAACTCAAAAGAAAACACGCAGGCAGTGATTAGTTTAGATTCAAGAGGCAATGAAATCAATAAATTTTTTGTTGAGCCCGTAAACTTTATGTTCAACTGTTATTATGTACCAGATTCATTGATAGTTGAGTGACAGTGATTTATGATATTTTAAGATATCTTGAATTGAGTTTGTTTTTTGTTGTGTTTTTAACTTTCGAATTGAGTTTGCAAATGAATCGATAGTGCTCATTTGAACTTGAAATTATTTGACTAAATGTATACTGATATAGGTTTTGTATCAGGTGTCTAGGGTGTTAATTTTGAAGGGTCAATATATCGAATTATGGACTAATTTGTTCATGATTGTCATTATGTGAATTTACATTATTGTTTGAATTTGAGTTTTTTATTTATATGTTATTGATGAAATCTCTAGTTTGAAAGAGATAAACTTTGTGTACAAATTTGAGATATGAATGAATTCTTTGTGTTTTTTTACATAATCAATTCTTGAATGCAATTATATTTTGATTTCTTCATCTAATAGGTTTTTATAATAAAAGAGCCTTCAAGAAGCGGCATATAGTGTTATTTAATATTCTTGCGAAAATTAAAGTCATATAATATATTATAGATATGTTATAGACTTTTTTGATAGACTTCTTTTGTATTTGCTTTGTTATGGATATTATTATGAATTTTTGTGTTTTATGTTGTTCGAGTACTATATTTGCATAATATGTATCTAATAATTTCTCTAGTTTTAGACTAATATGAATTTTTAATTTATCTTTGAATTGGAATGAAATACTGGCTAAGGAAAGAAAAAATTGTTTGAGTCAAGAATTTAATTAGATTCGTAATAGTTGCACAAGAAAATATATTTATTTATTTGAAAAAATAAAATAAAGTAAAAAAGGATTTGCTTTGTTGTTGTTGGGGATCAAACCCAAGGCACTCACATATGTGGTGGGAATACTCACCACTATACCCCAACGACTTCATGGAAAGTTGAATAAAAACAAACTTAGAAGTCCACTATCCGGACTTTCAGTCCGGACAGATATTGGACCATCCAGACTGCTAGTCCGGACTTTGAGTTTTTTTTTGTTCATAATTTTTATCAATCCACATTGTTTTTAGGATTTTTGAGTAAACAAATGCCTAATAAAATCAATTTTTGAATTTAATTTGTGAGATAATTTAATATAGGAGAAAATTTGATAGAATAGTTGTAAGTTTTAGGTTTTTTTTTTTTTTTTTTTTTTTTTTTTTTTTTTTTTTTTTGGTTAGCTGATCTGTAGTTTGAGAAGAGAAGGAGAAGAGAGATTGAAGAAAGGGACATTTTAGTCCAAAAAATCGATGGCAATCTTGTAATATGTATGAAATTTTAAAGTGGGCTCACTAGAAAAAATAGTGTGCCCCACTAGAAACTCCCTAGATACATGCCTGCTAAGGGTTGGATCTAGTGGGGGTACTACTAAATCCAGACCCAGACACTCCCAGATAACACTTTTGGAACCAGGTATGTTTTATTGAACCTGAACCTATACGATCAATATGAGGGGATGCTTTGGTTCGGGTATTTGGTTTATGGGTAAGTGCATACGGTCCAGGTTGGGTAAGGGTCCATTCCACTGACACCCATATCCTATCTGATAATATGCACAAATCAAACTTTTAAACCCATTACGGACCTCTCCATAAACGGGCAAGGTATGGGTCTGCCAAGGGTTTTAGAGCTCTTGCATATCATTTGATGGAGATTCTCCCAACGATCTCCTCTTTAAAATCTCCTTTTTTTGGACGGTGGATGTTGTATATGTGAAGTGCCCCTCTAGCATACACTGGTCAACTGTCGCTGCGGGGGTGGGGGCTGTTGGGGTGGGTGGCAGTCCATTTTGGGCAGCTCCCATTCTAAGTCAAAAATATGGGAAATTCTATTTACGCACGAAAATTTACTCTTGACGCCCAGTTGCTCTTTACACCAAACTCCCAATTTGAAAAATTACCTATTTACTTTTTGCGCCCAAATTTTTACTCAAATTTAACCCTCTTCCCTTCTCTAAACCCTAATTTTTCAAAATACAATGAATTCAAAAAATTTAAAATTCTTTCAAAATTTTTGAGAATGCAAATGTAAAAGATTGAGAAGCGTTAGAAATTTGGAGTTTAAAAGGATAACTCAGTCAAAAAAAAATGACAAAGTTATAATTATTTGCAATTTTAATATCTGTGCGTAAAAAGTAAATTTCTGTGTGTAAATAGAATTTTCCCAAAAACATCTTACTTAGGAAAGTAGTGCGTTGGCCATCTCGCACATCCCCTCACATCGGGTAAGAGATCCCACATTAATAACAATAATCTTCTCCAGGATTTAACTGATCTAGTGATAACGAGAATGTGTCTTGAATGTCTCCCTCTAACGTAAATTTTTTAGAATAATCCACCAAACCCGAAAATACTCCTGCAAAAAACTGCAGTAATATTTTTGAACTGTTTGATAAATTATTGGGAAAATTTTACAACCTCACCTTTCTTAATGCACATAACAGGGACCACAAAGTGATGACACATATAAAGATTGTTGATACAAATTGCAATATGCGACATAATATGCTCTAGGTTCGTTAATATCAGTGAAGGGATCAGGACGCTTGTCAAGCCTTAACAAAACGAAAGGAAGGTTGTGTTTGATTTGGGAGACAATGGAAGAAAGAAAAAGAAAGAGAAAAGAAAAGAGACGAAGATGGAAATTGAATTTTTCTTGATTTTTTTGTTAGTTAGAAAATATTTTCTTTTCTTTTAAATTTTCTCTCAAATCAAAACAACAGAAAGCATTTTCTTTCTTATTTCATTTTCTTTTCATTTATTTTCCCTCAAACCAAAGAGAGCATAAGAGCCTTTAGCCGGTAATATTTTGATTTATATCAAATTGAACCAGTATGCAAAAACAGTGAGCGTATTTAATTACATGGGCAAGACCAATGCAAAGAGAGTTGTCCTCAGAACCATTCATTTCGAGGTGACTTGATGCATAGGTCAAAACTTTTAAAGATTTTGCGTTTGATTCATAAATCACAAGCATTTAACAAATAAACCACGCATGATATATGTAAAACCACATCAAAAAGGCTTGGGATGGAAATACATACATTTTGAGGTAACTTGATGCTCAGGAGTCTTCAGAATTACTCTTGATTTGTGACATTTGGAAAGTAAGTTACACGCTGGTTTTGATTTGCAATGCTGAAAGACAGCAAGCATTTATTGACATTTTTTGTTGCATGACACTTGTTTACAATGTTGATGGTCCAATAAATTGTGTCAAGTATGCAAGATTGGCATAGCAACCCCACACATGAGATTTTAGCTAAATCGTTGCACTCCTTTTATTGACATTGGATAACCACAGATATATTTGAAACCATAACATAATCAGCTAGTAAAACCACCTTTTTTGGCACAATCTATGCATACTAAAGAGAGCTCGCAAAAAAATGGTGGAGGTCAGGATTTGCAGCCTGGGTGTATAATTCGGTACAGCATTAGTAGGAATCGGGATCAAGTCCTAACAGTACGATAACTAAAACATTGTGGAATTGGGATCACATTCAGGTAGTATGATAACTCAAACATCTGGGTACACATCATGTGTGAATGGAAAGTTTTGTTTGGAATCAAGCAGAATGATAAGAAAGTGCCTTGCAACAATTTGGTTTTGCAGAACACCCAGCTGCCATGTATCCTACGGTTTACCCTGACCCTGTTGCATTCCTGCTGAAATCATTGGGACCATCACGTATTAAAAGGATTGTAAACACTGAAAGAAGAAAGGTTTATGAGAGAAAAAGCACCAGTCATCATTACGGAGGATGGACCAAGGTGCTACCCACAAGGTTAATGCATTAGGTCTTTGATCCCAATAACATATTAAGCACTCAATTTATCACGTTATTTTGCAATGTGGGGACTAAATCAGGTAATCAATTTACCATTCTATTTCTGATGTGGGACAAAGTCTTAACTCCATCTAGCCCTTGACTGCTTCCGACCAGACATCAGACACAATCCCAATTATCTCCGCCTAGTCTCATATTCAATTCCAAACACATGGAAACATTCTTTAATCACCCTTGCCATTTATTATTAAAAAAAACATGGTTTAACCTAATTCTCCACTTTATCCCTCAGACGAACAAAACATAAGGTAATAAAAAAATTCTACTCCGGGTGTGGGATCGTGCAATAGCATCCACCAGAAAGCATACAGCCTGCGAAGTCCAATACTCTTCATAAACAATTTATAGTCCTAGAAGCCATCATAACCTGTCATGAGAATATTTATATGTACTGAATTTGCAGCCCATAGATGACTTTTGGGCATCTTAGTAGTTGTGAATGGCTGTTACAAAAGTTTCAAGGGACTTTAAGATGAAGGTGGCTGACCTAATAACCATTAACCAAACGTAAGACTCAAGCATGTGAGCCTGCCTGCTCTCTGAGAGTCCATCTCAAGCCCCAGAGGCTTTCCAAGTTAAGTAATCTATGGCCGCTTATGAATCATGGACATTTCTACCATGAAACAATGTCCATATCGAACATGCATATCCTATGTATTTTTAGGACTAATCTCGTGTCGGTGTGTCATGTCTTTGTCAGCAAGTGTCCGTGCATCACAGATGCCAGCAACTCACTGTTCCATCCTGCAAACCATTGTATTCTATCATGAGCTTATCTATATGTTTCTCAATTTTCTATATAAATGACTCTAGGATTCATAATCTTTTGCATGGAAATTATACCAAAGAACTGAAGAGGAGTTTTTGTGTCCATAGTTCATTCTTCTTTATCATGAACTTGTTTGACAACCTTTGCTCCCCAACCAGCTCTCTCCCAAGAGAGCACTACCTATAAGGCTTTCCACTAATTCCAAATGGTATAATTATTCAAATGGAGTTTGATGGAGGGAGATTTGTTGTTCATCCTTGTGTATTCTTTATTTTATTTTTATTTATATATTTACTTATTTATTTGTGCTTGAGAGGGGGGTGGTTGGGGTTTAATGTTCTTGTGATCACATTCCAAGTGAACCTTCCATAGGAAATAAAAGATGTGAATCATAGAAATTCTAGAGTCTTGCAGTTCTATAGTACCTCAGGTCTAGATGTTGTATTAAACATAGAAAATGATAACATATTGACATGTGGTATTATTAGACGTTGGTGATCAACATATTGGATAGAGGATGGTGAAGTATACAAGTGTAAACCTAGTTAGGACACGAAGAGAAGGTAAGAGTCTAGAAGTTCAAGAGTTCCCTTATCTTCTAAAGCGGTGAGGTTTCTATTCTCTTCCTCACAAGCCACCTCATGCTCTACTCACCACCAATACAGTTTTTTCCTTCTTGTCAAGTAGCACCCTAAACCAGCCAAGCACCCTCTTTGTTCTCACCTAAGCACTTAGGCCACTTCCTTCATTGTGCAACAACACTCCACTCTTGTGCATATATTACAACAGAAGTTTATTTCGAGTTTTCTAGTTAGATATCCTCCAAATCCCATATATTTAGATATATGCCCCCCATAACTCAATATTTTAAAACATGTTCCATCTCTCTTTAATCTCCCAAAGAACACCATCCCTTTATTCTTTCTCCAATAATTTTCTTCTCTTGAAACAAAACTAAACTTTTTTTTTAAAACTATTTTCTCTTCTTTATAGTGTTAAAAGTACGAAAGTCCATTATTCAACATCAATTGCCTACTCAACGAACTTCAAGCGCTCAATTCTCTCAACCTCCTGATGAAGATAAATAAGATAGTATTGCTTCTTGTCATAATTAGATCAAATTAAATTCAATAATCTTTGCTCGAAAGATTTCTTCACGTGAATATTTAGGAATTGAATTCTTTATGGGAGAAAAGGAAAAGATTTTTCCTATTTCTTCAAGCCCCTATTTCATATATCCTTCCTTTACCATGTTCTCGCATTTTTTTTTCTCTTTTTTCTAGGAGTTGTTACAGTAGCCCTAGTTGCTAGCACCGGCACCCCTAACTATGTACCAATTGTGGGAGGGCAAAGAAAGAGATTCCTTCCCCTTTCTCAATCCTCTTGCTTTAACCATTTTACACAAAGAATTCATTCTTAAACATGCATGCTAAGAAATATGTTAAGGTAGAACATTATTCAATCCACCAATGTTTAAAATACCGATAACGGTAACGTAACATTTTGCCTCTATTAGATTATGTCGCATATAGCATAACGTTGTTATGCAATTTCCTATTCATTTAATAAAAATAAATATAAAACTTCATAAAATAATTTTTTATAAATTGAAAAATAAATTTAAAACATCAAAAAAAATGAATATAAAACTATTTTATAATACATAATCTACTCTAATTTTATATTAAGTTTTACAATAACTTTCACATTTATCTTCATAAATTATATTAAGTCTACAACCGTAATTTCAATCATCATCTAAACAAGAAAATAACATTCTAATTTTTTATTTTAATTTTAGTTATTATCATTGTTATAATTTATATTTTATAATGTTCAATTAATCTTATTTATAATTATTGATTTCGGTTCAGTTACAAATTCAATAGAATCAACAAACAAGATATTTTAGCAACCGGACAAGAATCACATCAAGCAAACAAAAAAACAATCATAAATTAATAAGTTAGAAATTCCATACACAATCAAATAAGCCAACAACTAATTAAGTAAGAAAATTAGTGCAATTCGTTAATAATCAAAGTAATAATCAACAACAATATATAAATTACTAAAAAATAATTGTAAATAACATAATTTAACGTAATGTTATGTAATATAATGTAAAATAACATAAAAAAACGTACTGTTACAGTGCACTGAGCTGTTACAGTGCACTGAGTTATTTCTAGTTGTTACGTAACGTTGAGATTCCATTAGATTACGTAATGCAATATAACAGGTTTCATAATGCGTTATTTTCAACATTGCAATCCACATATGAATTTGATCTAATCATGAAAAAGGAAAAAAAAAGAAGTAAATCTCTACTTTAGAGATGAAAAGTACTTAGATTATTCAAGCTTTGGCCTAAAACTTCCACCTTCACAATCTCAATACAAAGTCTCAAATCTAACAAACCATCATGAGCATTCAGACTAACCAATCAAAACCCCATCAAAAAAATAATTTTTAAGAATGCAACTGGATAAATGGGAAGTAAAATAGATATTTTTAGCTTAAAAATTTGAAGTAAATAGTACAATAAAGCTAGGAGATATAATCAAGATTCAAAGTTTTTTGCATTAAATTCTCTTTGATTGTGGACCAGATTTGAGGGAAAAAAAAATGATATAATGATCAGGTGAAGTTGGGGGGGGAGAGAGAGAGAGAGAGAGAGAGAGAGAAGGTAAAGAAAATGGGGTGTGAATGAGAAATTCCATTTACATCAGATCTAAAGATTGAGATATACCAAACAAGTGGAAATGAAGTATTAGAATGAAAAGTGAGCAATGAAGGCCTACAATTTATGAAAAATGGGGAAAATCTAAAATAAGGATTGTTTGAATAAAATTGAGATTTATTATAATTTAATTTTCTTTCAAAGAGCACAAAAATATTTTTTAAAAAAAAATAAGTTAAATATCATTCCTTATTCACTCACAAATAAAAGACTTGAGTAAAAGACTTTATCACATTCAAAGCAAATCTCAGTTCGATGATTGTTAGCAGAATCACCATCAGCATAAGTAATTTAAAAAAGGGGGAAAAAAATCTTTATGAATTTGTGGGTTGTTACAAGAATATAGGATAATTTTGTCATTTTTTCTAATTGTTTATTAGATAGGGGTATTTTGAGTGTCATTTATAAGATTTGGGAGATACATATCCACATATTGGGACTTGGGGGGCATATATCTAAACATTTGAAATTTGGACGTATGTGTCGAAAAAATTCCGTTAATTTAATAATTCTAATTGTTTCATGTCCCTGCTAGTCTCCTGGTACTGACTTTAAAAATATGTAATAGCTTTAATAATTTGTATGTATTCTAATGCCACGACACTGTGGCCCCCTATCCTACATTATAAAGAATTGTCATATATATCATATCCGTGGTTACCCTTTCCAGACAATCTCTCATCCAGATACAGATAGCACCAAGTACAAATCTCTCACAATGCACAAACACAGGAAAGATTGACAGTTAAAAGGGTAACTTTGATGGCCAATCCTGTGAAAAGGGGTGGCAAAGGCAGGTTCATGTTCTTTTTTGCAAAAATGCAGTAGCAATGAAGCAGTAATAATTGTGGCTTGATACTTAAAGCATGACACGCTGGTATGAATGTGTAATCATATCACCCGAGAGTAGTTCCTAAATGTAATAGCACTTCTCATCTTGCACATTTCTGAATATTTCTTCATACAAGAAAAATTACTGTCATAGTTTGTGCCAAAAGATTGGAATTTTCTAAGGAAAAAAAATAAACAAAGGGAAGATTAATGACTGATTTATCTTGAACTTTTTATTAATTAATTGAGGACTTTTTTTTTTTTTTTTGGGGGGGGAGGGGGGCGCGGGTGGAAGGGAAGTTTAGATATTTTTGGCAAGTTTATTAATTAATTGAGGAAAGGGAAGTTTATTAATTAATTGAGGAGGACTTTAGGGTTTTTTTTTCGGTTGGCGGGGGGGGGGGGGGGGGGGTGGTAGGGAAGTTTAGATAATTTTGAAAGCTGATTATCCAATAAGCTGAGTTATCAAGGTTGACTAGAAAATACACCTTCCTTTCAGTGACTTCAATTGTTTACCCCAAGTATGAAATATTCCTAGATCCTCATATTGACAAAGATGAAACAAGCACTGATAAATTCTTTTGCCCTAAAGCCTTGTAGCTCACGATGGAGGCTCACGTTTAAACTTAGGGCTGAGTAGAAACCCAAAAAAACTGAACCGAACCACAAAAACGAACCGATCGGTTTGGGTTATTCGGTTTTCGGTTTGGTTTAAAAACTGAAATTAATTACAGATTTCGGGTTGGATTTCGGTGGCTTTAGCTCCAACCAAAACCAACTGAAAAAATCGAAATTTTGCAATTATAGTTTATTCTTTTTTTTTTATTTATTTTCAATATGTTTTTCTTTTAAATGTTTGATGGAAAATATGTGTTGTTATTTTAATAGGTAGAAAAAGAAAAATATAGAAAAAAATATTGTTATCTTTCCTACAAAATACACGCATTTATTACATATTTAGTTTCAAATATGTTGTGGGCTGTAGGCCAAAATAACCAAAAAACCGACCGAACCGAATCAAAAACTCGGTTTCGGTTTCGATTTTATTGGGGGTTCAGTCGGTTTCAGTTCAACTATTTCGGTTTGGTTTTCGGTAGGGTTTTTTCACCCAAGCCCGAACCGACCGATACTCACCCCTACTTAAACGGATGAATTTACTAGTATAGAAATTGTGTGAGAAAGGATAGATTGCAAAGTGCTTCCTAGCGCAGGATGTAGAATCAGGTTCCTATTTCTTCAATCCTATTTCTTCACTTTCGTAAGGTTCCCACATCTTATGCATCAGAGTATTGACCACAATTTCCCTTTCCAATTTTCAAATTAATAGCTCTCCACTGAAGCAAGGTTCTAAATATCGGATATCGTGATCATATCGAATGGGTCATTTTCATATCGGATAACAAATATCGGACAATATATTGGAGATACGAGCTCACATCGTGCATTCATATCAAACATTATATACACCAAATATGTAAATTTAATCCTTAGAGGTAGTTTAATTTCATCTATTTAACTATTATGGCATAACATATATATAACAGTATGTAAGCATAATACACTAAAGGGTTAATCACAGTCAAACCCCCTGTAGTATAGGGGGTCTGTAACTTAATACCTCTGAAGTTTGAAACTCTCAAAAAAACCCTTGCGCAATCTAACGAAGTTAACAGGGCATCAGGGGCGGGTCATGCGATTTACACGTGTCATAAAAAGACCAAATTGCCTCCAACCCAACCAAAGTAAGAGAAGAATGAGGAGGCGGGATCTGCGGTCGTGGACGGGATGATGGGGGCGGTGGAGGAGATTGCGTCGATCCGCAATTATAGGAATCCGTACAGAAAGCAGTTATGCAGTTTGGCAAGGATCAAGCTGCTGGCCCCTATGCTGGAGGAGATCAAGGATGTTAGGGTTCCGATCTACCACGAGGCAGTGAGGACCCTCACCCCTCACAGGGTGGTTCTAGATTCGGCCAAGAAGCTGCTGCGATTTGGGAGCGACGGCAGCAAGATATGCTTAGTATGTTGAAAATTTAAGCTTTTGATTCTATTTTTCTTTGTTGACTTAATTAAGGATAATTATAGCAAGAGATCAATTGATTGTGGGGTTGAAATTAGGGTTAAGACTACTAGTTGATCTCCATTGTGTTGGGGATTTGTTAATTCTATAAAAAGTTTTGTTATTTTAAAGGGAAAAAATGCTTTTTTTCACTGTAATGGTGTGTGATAATTAGATTCACTTCTCTCTGCATAATGTTGTGTAGATGTTGAGATGAGATTGAATTGATATGATACCTTCCTAACATTTATTTAGTTGAAAATTATTTTTTTTTTTCCACTGTAATGGTGTGTGATAATTGGATTCACTTCTCTCTACATAATGTTGTGTAGATGTTGAAATGAGATTGAATTGATGTGATACTTTCCTAAATTTATTTAGTTGTGCAATTTTTCTTTTAATGGATTCAATAGGGTTCTGTGATGTGAGACAATGAGAAAAGGGACAAGGAGATGTGTAGAGAATTTTCTGGTGAATAGGTTATTGAATTATAGAGTAGATTAGTCATATATCGTGTATATTAGCAAATAGTTTATTCTATGTGAAATCTTAAATCATTGATTTGTATACAACTTAAAAAGATTTATAAGCTATTTATTTGTAGATTCAAAGCTAGTTGGATTAATATTATGTTAAATATTAAATAGTAGCTATCTATTTTTTTGTAGTTTTTTTGTATTCACCTGGTCAGTGAGCAGTGTAATTGGAGATAATGCGGGGGATGACAGATTTTATTAACTACCAACAAAAGAGAGGTAATGAATTAAGTTTTTTACACGTTGATTTTAATGTTTTATTTTTCTGACATTATGATTTTCATACAAGTTGACAGATTAATAAATTTGGAGCTTGCTTGCTGCTGCCGCCTGCTTGTTACTTATTGTTGCTGTACAAGAATGAACCCAACAATTTTAAACAAAACCTGATCGAAGAAAAAAAATTTCTTTAATGGCTTCCTCATAATATTCTCCTCAATTCTGAAATCCTCTACGCTTGTTTGTTATAAAGCATTGTTGAACCATTGAAACTATATATTATCAGTTTATGATGTCTCATGTTTAATTGTATTGATGAAGTTTAAAGAAAAGATTGAACTGTCAATTTCAAAACAATGCTGCATTGTATTAAGTACTAAAATTTAACTGCATGCTGGTTTGTATACATGCCTATATTGTAAACTGCAGCCCTCGTTTTGTTGTTAGGGCATGGGAATTATTCTGCATATATTGTCTTATTTTCAGATGATAACATGAAATCTGGGTTTGTCTCACCATTATTCTTGCTCAGTTACTGGAAAATAGTTTTGGAAGATCACATAATCGATTTAGAGTGCTAATCTTTGGTTATTGTTCTTTTAGATATCACTTCACTACCTCCTAATATGCTGCCTGCTTGCTGCTTCTACCTGCTTGCTGCTGCACAACAAGCAAGCAGCAGTAGCAGCTGTGCTTGCTACTGCACCTGCTACACACCAAACATAGCAGTTGCAGCTACTGCTACTGTGCTTGCTGCTGTAGCTGCACACCAAGCACAGCTGCAACATCAAGTTGTGATGAGGAAAAAGAAGATAAACTCGACACTAAGCACAGCTATAATCTTATTTCTTACTTAGTGTTGTGAAACTAAAAATAGAGAGAAAGAGGGAGAGAGAGAGCCTGCAGAAAGGAGAGAGGGAGTGGTGAAGTGAAGAGTGTGCTCACTTAGTGAAGGAGAGGAGTGCTGACTTAAGGAGAGAGAGGTGAGGGTAAAATAAGAATTAGAGAAAAGGAGTACGGTTTGATCTAAAAGGGGGTGATAATAACTAACTGTTCACTAATAGAAATAGCAGTCCAGGGAGTTTTTTGAGAGTATCAAACTTCAGGAGTAAGTTACAGACCCCCCATACTACAGGGGGTCTGACTGTAATTAACCTACAATAAAATAACCATAGAGCAGATCAACTAAAATCGAAAATATATATTATAGAAATAATTGAGATTCAGGCACATCAGGATAACAGTTAAAGTAGATTGACAACAATAATAGTAACAACGAGAAATAATAGTAGTAGTAAGGACTATAACAGCAGCTAAGCAAATAACAGATGTAAAGAGAGAAGAAGTGGAAGAAGAAAATTTTAAAGAAGATTTTAAGTTCTAAATAGTATTGAAATAACTTAGCAATGTAAATCCCTAACATTTTAACTCATGGCACATCAGAGGGATTTTAGCTCTCAAGTTTCCATAACAACAATTTAAATTTTTGGTTGATTTCAACAAGGTGAAACAATTTAGGTTTTCTCATATACATAAGGATAATATAGAATATGAACATCAAATATATTTCTAAGTTACATGCTCAATTAAACAAATAAACCACATCGGCCGATATATCGAAATGATAGCTATATTAGGCCATACTGTAAATATCAGTCTATATGTGCGCAAAATAATATAACCCCTCTTCTACTTATCGTCGCGGCTGAACCCGGAATACTATATATCGAGGGGGGATAGATTGGTCATATCTGGAATATTTAGAACAATACACTTAAGGATATTCACATCATCACACTATGTACTGGTCATGGAACTGAAAACTCATTTCCTTTCGAACTCTCCAAAGAGAGTATCACATGTATCACTTATTTTAACTGTGCCAAGCTAGCGATATCCTAAAATATCAATATCCTTGTGTTATAAGGGACTCTAATATGTTTCTTCTGCCTTTATTGCAGTTTTTTCTTCAACACGCATGATACCAAGACCTCTTGCCTGCTATCAGCCTAATATACAGCATGCACCTAGCCTTGCTATATAAGTTTAGTCAATATGTTTTTCTTTAACTACTCTGCTATTATGGATGAGATTAAGTTCATGCCATATCATCAAATAAATCCCTACTTTAACTTCATTTTGTGTTAGATAATTCCAACAAAACCCTGCAAGCAACTGTTTTTTCAATTACTCTGTTTATTAGTTTAGAGGGGTCCATGCTTTCTGGAAGAAGCCAAACCCATGTTTTCCAACCACTTAGTACAACTTTCCACTCAAATCAAATCTTATCATTGTACAACCTGGACACCACCTTTTGAGTCTTATTTACAGCAAATGAGCTTTACCTTTTATGCTCAATCATCAAAGTCAAGAACACTCTTAGCTCTAATTACCTTGAAATACTTGAAACATTATTCAAAACTAATTCCTAACAAAACAGACTAGTTGACAGCAATTATGAAGGTATCAATGTTTAATTACAACAATTTATGGGAACAAATAAAACAAAGAACGAAACCTTTCTTAGTCACTATTCAAGTAGATGAACAGAAGAACATAACTACACGGCATATTGTAAAAGTTATACAGCTGTATATATGACCTCTACATGCATGTGGATGATGTGTTGCATTCTCCTGACGAAAATTTAACCTACAAAGTCCCAACTCAACCTCAAGCAAGCAGAATGAATTTCATCAATCAAACAGGTACTTAGGCAGTACTACACTGTGCAACTCCAAAATCAAAATAAAAATGTCACTTGATGTTTAACTCATAAAAGGGCAACTAATACAACAACATCAATAAGGAAGAAAACAATTACTCTCACAATATCTCAAATGAACAACATTCAAAAAGCATTCCGTTCCGTACTTCAAGACCTAACAAGGGTTCATGGCAATACAACAGGTCTAACGAAACATCTTTTTCCAGTAATTAACAACATGTCATATCATAAGAAGATAGCATCAAGCAACAATTTATTCATTGCAAACTTTTAAAAAAGGGGGGCGAGAGAGAGAGAATGTGCACAACAGATTGCAGTAGTAGATTTTATACCGGAATCAATCAACCAATCTACTTCTTGTAGCGGGCGACCTCGCCATCATTGGGGAAGAAGCCCATGAGCCTGCCGACGGAGTTCTGGTAGGCGTACATGAACCCGCCCATCACACCGATCAGCCCACCCGTCACCATGGACGGCCCTCGGATGTTGGGCTTGATCCCTATCAGCATCAAAAACCAACTCAATCAATCAATAGAAACAAACACACAAAAGGAATGAAATTGAAGGGAAAATTGAAGGGGGGATTTAGACCGGAGAGGTATCCGACAGTGACGGAGACGCCGGTGATGGTGGAGAGGCGGAGGTAGTCGAGGGTGTTGAAGTTGGCCACTGTCTTGGTAAAGGGCGGGTTGCGGTCGATCACCGGGTACTCGGGCTTCACTGAGGCGGTGATGTCAGTGTTCATCTTCTTCTTCTTCTTCTTGATTGGATCAGGGACTTTGATTTCTCTCTCCTTCCCTCTCTCTCTCTCAGTGCTGCTGCTGCTGCAACTGCCACTGCTGATGCTTGATTATGAGATTGCCTTGCCCTAATTCAGGGGAACTTCTAAAGGGGCACAGGTTTTTTCTGAGCCCAGTGAAAACTTACTATAAATAACAATACTGCCATCCAAAATAAATTCCAAACTTACCCTTCCTCCCTCTCCCCGCTGCCTCCATCCGTCTCGCGCGCGACAACAGGTAAATTTTTTTTTTTTAAAACCTAAAAAACCCATTTCAATCTTCAATCTCCTTTTAAAAATATGTTAATTAGAAATTTAAAAGGTGATTATTTTCTTTGTTTTGTGTATTTTCATTAGAAATCAAAACAAAAGAGAAATTTTTGAGTTGTGTCGAACGAGACGTCAATAGAGAATACAATGATGTCGTTGGTTTCATTCGAGAATCAAAACACACTTGAGGTTTGATTTCATCTTCTTTGTATTAAATTATTCGAAATATATCTTTAGATTTAGATATTCGTTGAGTATAATGAAATTAGGGTTTTAAAAATCAGTTTTCTGGTCGATGCGGGGCGAGAAACCGGAGGTTGACGTCGCGGTGCGGACTGAAAGGCCGCCCCAAATTTTAAGGGCCGGACTTAGAGTCCGGACAAAGAGAATTTGTTCGGACTCTAAGTCTGGACAAATTCTTTTTGTTCGGACTTAGAGTCTGGACAAATTCATCTCGTCCAGACTGTAAGTCCGGACGAAAGTAATTTGCCCAGAGTTAAACTCTGGACCAAATTTTTTTGTTCGGACTTTAAGTCCGGACAAAATTAATTTTTAAAGATGGTTTCTTTCCATAAGAGTATTATCAATTATTAATTATTGATATTGTTAAATTCTTGGAACACAGGGTTATATTTCGACGCAGAGTAGGCAAGTCGATAATGAATTAGTTATCGATTATGGTTTGGACTTCACAACAAATCAGGTATGATATTATGTTTAGAATCTGGTCATATTGAAATTAGAATATTTCCACTAAAAAAATATTTTCTGTCTATTATGACTATAGATTTTTACAAATCGAGACGAACTTTGCCGGTGGGTGCGCGATATTGGAAAGAAATCAGGATTTGTCATCATGGTTTCAAAATCTGATACTGGAGGTCAATTGAATAAAGGGAGAATATGGTTTGAATGTGAACGGGGTGGACAACCAAGATTCAAGAAATTAAAGAATGATGAAGGCCACAGGGGCAGTAAAAAATGTGGATGTCCTTTTCGATTAAAGGGTCAACAGATATCAATAGGGGGCCCCGAATATAACCTGACGGTTTTATCTGGTGTTCATAATCATCCAGCAGCAGATTATTTCGAAGGCCATTCGTATGCGGGAAGATTATCTAAAACCGAGACAAATGTTGTGCTCGAAATGTCGAAGTGTCACGTAAAGCCGAAAGATATACTGACAGCACTGAAGCAAAAGGATCCACAAAATGTTTCGACAATGAAAACAATATATAATGCACGACACAAGTTAAGAGTCAATGAACAAGGTGGTCGAACGCAGATGCAACAGTTGTTACTAAAAATTTCTGAACTCAAGTATATCGAATGGCATCAAAGCAATGATCAAACAGAATCAGTAACGGATCTTTTCTGGGCTCATCCTGTTGGCGTCGATCTTCTCCGAGCATTTCCAGGTGTTATTATTATGGATTGTACCTATAAAACAAACAGGTACAAATATCCTTTACTAGAGATGATTGGAGTAACCTCAACGAATATGTCATTTTGCATTGCTTTTGCCTTTCTTGAAAAAGAAAGGGAAACAAATTATTCCTGGGCACTTGACAAGTTGCGTGGACTGTTTCTGAACGATGTATATCCAAGTGTCATTGTTACAGATAGAGATCTATCGCTTGTTAATGCAGTTAAGCTGATATTCCCGCCTAGCCGGTATCTTCTTTGTAGATGGCATATAAATAAGAATGTATTGACAAACTGCAAGAAATTGCTAGAAAAACAGAGTGAGTGGGAGAAATTTTTCTTAATGTGGAAGCTGATAATGCTATCTGATTCTCTAGATGCATACAATGCAAATCTAAGCAATCTAACAAACGATTTCCAAGGAAAACCTGAGGCAGTTGACTACATTCTGAAAACATGGTTAAATCCACACAAGGAGAAGTTCGTGGCTTATTGGACAAATATGTGTCAACATCGGGACAACGTGACTAGCAACCGAGCAGAAAGTGCCCACGCAAAATTGAAGAGACAATTACGAACTAGTCAAGGCGATTTCGAAAAGTGTTGGAGTAATATACATACATTACTTGAATTTCAACATACAGAGATTAAAGCATCTTTTCAAAAAAGTTTGACCATCGTTAAATGATGTTTTATGCTGGCAGAATTTAAGGAATTACGGGGCACAGTATCAATCCATGTATTGAATTTGATCTTAGCCGAAGTAAAGAGAACTGAGTCTGTTGGAGTCAACCCTGCTGAATGTGGTTGCATCATTCGACAAACTCACAACTTGCCATGTGCTCATGAGATTGCAATATACAAAAGAGACAACCGACCAATTCCCTTGGATTGCATTGACCAACATTGGCGGAAGCTTGATATGTCTGCGAGTAAAGCATTGGTTGTTGAAGGTGTCGGGTATCAGAAAGATGTTGAGGTTTTTATTCATAACTTTATTATGTGTGATAACGAAGAACGTACTCGAAGATTGAGGAAATTAAGGGAAATATCTACTCCAGTTTGTTCTTCATTGGCGGATCCTGTGTCCAGGGTGATCGGACATACAGTTGGCCGCAAAAGGAAACTTGATATTTCGACACGAAGGGATTCGTGTGCGTGAGCTAATAGCCTCCGGCTCTGATAGTGTTTCTCCAAAAATGACGGCATTGATCCCCGCAGCGACCGTAAACTATATAAGTTAATTCCAAGAAGGCCGCATATGACCAAGGTTCGCTATTATATATAACTAATTCTTCCTATATTTCACTTGAATTTATTATAATTATAATTTTTTTGTTCCGAACAGAAATCGAAAATTGATGCCAAGACCGCCCCCCATGAACTGCCTGCAGACCATACGGAACAACTCCATCAAGCTCCAACTCTTGCAGATCCTGTTGAATTCTTAGCTGACACAGATCCTGCTGGTAGTATGATCGGAAAGTCCGTACCTGAACTGGAGTTAAAACCTTGTCCCAAGCCCGATTTGAAGTTCGAAAACTCATTGCCTGGATTTATGTTGCCATATATAGAAGATGTTCGCGATGTCAAGGCCGACGGAAATTGTGGTTTTAGGGTTATCGCACACAGCCTTGGTATGGGGGAAGATCAATGGATGCAAATCAGAAGAGATTTGTTGATTGAACTCGATACAAATTACGTCTTCTACATTCCATTATTTGGGAGTATTGATCGGATTGTTGAGCTCCGAAAAGCACTTAATTATTTTCGGGACTTTCCAAAGGCCGACTATTGGATGACGATGCCGGACATGGGACATATTGTCTCTTCCCGTTACAATGTTGTTATTTTCTTCTTATCCAATGCGCAATGCCTTACTTTTTTGCCACTCAGAACTCCTCCTCCTGTCGCAAATTTCCAATGGAAAGAAGTGAGCATGGCATTCGTTGCGGACTGTCACTTTGTACATGTAAGCACAATTCATTGTTGTTAAAATTAGTTTGATTTAACTAATAATATGCTTATATATGGTTATAACATCTTTACTATTAGGTGTCATTGAAAGAACTTCATCTCATCCCTCAAATTGCATTGAATTGGCACCGACACCATGATCCCATTGCACAAGGATGGGAGGTACCGTACTTACCACGGATTGAACAGTTCAAAGGGATTGTACCATCTTCGGTTGCTACACAAGATGTTATTGAGTTGTAATTTAGTTTTGTTACTCGCAGACGAGTTAATTTTGGGTTTTAATTTGATGTATCCGTGTATCAGTGTGTTAGTTAACTACTGTACCATTGTTGTGAAATTAACTATATTTTGTAGAAAATTGTATAATTAAATGTATTTAAGCACAATTAATATGGTGTTACATTGGGTCGACTAATGATTTACCAATTTATTTTGTAAAATATTGGGTAATATAGCGGGTTCTGACCATGGCCCTCGTTCGGACTGACAGTCCGAACGAAATCCGACCGTTCGGACTTACAGTCCAAACGTTCGGATTTCATTCGGACTGGTAAGTCCGAACGGTCGGATTTCGTTCGGACTGTCAGTCCGAATGATATCCGGTTGTTCGGACTGTCAGTCCGAACAGCCGGGTTTCGTTCGGACTGACAGTCCGAACGATACCTGTTCGTTCGGACTGGCATCCCGAACAGTGGCCATCAACCCGGCCTCTGAATATACTAGTCGTTAATTGATTTATTTAGTTGTAATGAAAGTATTTATATATTATTATTGGAATTTAGGCAAGGAAGCAAGAAAACATACAATGAAATACCGATACACATCACCAACCCATTGATACACTAATACATCAATCACTGCAACACAATGATACGCCTACACACAATTATTTAACCGATATAATGATATAATGGAACATGGCAACTCCGATACATTGATATGTCGACACAACTCTTATACAATGAAATAGTGTTTATATTAAAACGAGAAAAAACGAACAAGAGAGAGCATTACATAGAAAAAAACCATTAATTTAACATAACTTGATATGTTTGCAAGAAATAATTTTACACCAAGAACTTCATGTTACATACATTATCCATATCATTACATAACTCGTGCAATGATCACTGTCTCCTTATTTTTCTCGGGGGATTACGTCTGCTTCTGGTTCGCGTCATAATTGCCGTATCGGGTGCATTAGGAGTGGATTGATCTGGTGTTGGTTCCTCCACTTGCTCTTGTGGTGGTTCTTCTGGCTGAGTGCAACCGGTTAGCACGGCGTTGATCTTCGCAAGTGCAGTAAATAACAATCCAGATCGCTTCTTGAATGCCTTATCCCCTTGCGCAAGTAATGGATCGATTATTGCTTTTATGCGTGTATATCTCTGTTATATTAGTGGACGGGAAAACAATAAGCAGCAGAAAAACTGGTTAACCGTATTGAACATTAAAGTATGAAGATATATGGTTATTACCTCATCATCGACATTTGCCCGGGTTGCTTGAATTCCTTCCTCTGCTGGGGGTTCATCTGGTGCTACTCCAAGGAAGCGCTGTGAAACTTTAGAGAACCAAGAAATATAATCTGACGTGCAATCAGATGGGTAGTCAGCAATAGACCCACGGTACTCCAGAAACAATACGTGATCATACCAATTTATCCACATCTCCTCAATATGAGTGTACTTTACCACATAACTATTGGCTGTTATACCCCGTGCTTCACGTAATGCTGAGAATGGTAGAGGTGGAACATACTGTTGACGACCAAACTGCCTTAGTACACGCACTGGATGATACGGCTCAATCACGCTGAAAATCTTCAACGTACCCATAAAAAATGTAATTTCTCTGAACGGATATTTCTCTCTATAATTTCGATATGGATCCCAAACAACCTGCATGTACGTTGGATACAAAGAAATAAATTAGTTACTGTTTCAAAAATTGCAAACTAAATAAGTATATGAAGAAAGGGGGAAATAGTACCTGGTTGCCTGTGAGTTTATTTAGACTTGACCGAATAGACTGCACATGTGATTGGGAGATATTGTGATCCCGTCTGCTCTTCCAGCGACAAGCAAGTGGATCACCGGTGGTAAAAGATAGGTTCGAGACCGGCATAAAACTTGGGAAATGAGCAAATATCCAAGCTTGTAGTAGTGTCAAATACCCCGCAATCTGAGCAACGTTAGCTCGGGAAGCAAGCCCAAGCTGCCTATATAACCATGCAAGAGCACCAGCACCCCATGCGAACGTATGAATATCTTCGAGATCATGCAGCAATGGTAAGTAATCAATGGAAACTCTCGTACAACTCTTGTCAGTAAAGAGCGTGCAACCAAGAAGATAAAGTAAATAAGCCTTTGCAGCACACCGAATCCTATGTTCAGTGTCAGTATCGACAACCCCGCAGAATCTTTCTCGTAACCAATCTAGTCAAACCGATGCACCGCCTTTGGTATTGAGCTCATTCCACGCTTCATCATAACTGACGCCCAAGGAATGAGTAATTGTATCAGCAGCTTTACGTGAAACAGCTGATACTTGTTGGCAGACGGATCTTCCAACAACAGGTAAGTCAAGTAAACACGAAATATCATCCAACGTGATCGTCATCTCACCAAATGGCATATGAAATGTGTTTGTTTCAGGATACCATCTCTCAACAAATGCACTAACCTCAACAGCACTAATGTACTGGTAGGAGCATTTCACCAATGGATACAATGAAGACCCACGTACTAATTCCATGAAACGGGTGTTTGGCTCAGGTGTTAACAATGACCATGCACTTATTTTTCTCCAGTGACTAATACATCGAAGTGGATCTCGTTCCTGTATATATACTATAGTCTTAACATATGCACACACACACAGTAGAGTAGTTTAAGGTTTAAAACGGAAATATTACCTCATCTTTTAAAACGAAGAAAGCAACGTGCGTCTTGAAACTCTTCAGTACTGATAAATCAACTGGACCCCGGTAATTTGACCCATGAAGATCGTCTTCAGAGCCTTCTGCATCAGTATTCCCTTCTTCTTGTCTTTCACTATCATATCTCATCAAATTCGGGGTTTCTATATTTATTTCAGTATCTACGTTCGATTGCTCTCTCTCGTATCGGCCGTTGGATTTGTGGTCGAGATGCTACTTTCTTCCTCTTTAACGAGGCCGTCGGTCGAACGCGAGAAGATTCTGCCGGATCCATCTATGTAACACAAAGATATTTCATTTATAGAAACATTTTATCAAAGCAATAAATTTTCTATGAGCAAATAAGTAGTAATAAAGTATAATTTGTTACAAATTTCATATTTTATCTATTTATTTTCAACTTCTAAATTAATTTTTAAAGTTTAATATTAACTCCTACAATTAGAAAATAACTACTTGTTTCGCAAATTTTACAACTACGATTACAATATTATACTTTTTCCGTAATTATAATCTAAATATTAAATAAACTAAATTAACAAAAAAATTGTACTCGTTTAGAATTTTCCGAATGTAAATTATTATCGAACCATACAAGAAGTTTTCAGTTTTCAAAACAGTTACAACGTATATAAGAATAAACAAAATAAAACAAATTAAATTTAAATTAAAGGAGGCTTACAGTAGAGCTCAAAAATTCTGGACCGAGAAGAAATCAGGCAGCTGAGAGTTGGGTGTGGCAGCGGACACTGGAGGCAGACGGTCGGGGTGTGGCAGCGGCGGGTGGGGGCGGAGCGCGTTGGGGCGGGCGGAGGGTGGGGGGGCCGGGCGGAGGCGGATGGGGGGGAGGGGGTAGGGGCGGAGAATGTGGGTCGGGCGGAGCCAGGTGGGGGCGGAGGGGGATGTGGGGGCGGGCGGAGGCGGGTGGGGGCGGGCGGAGGCGGGTAGGGGCGGGCGGAGGGGGTAGGGGCGGGCGGATCTGGTTGAGGGCGGAGGCGGGCGGGGAAGAGAGCGCCGGGGAGGAGATGGGTGAGGGCTGGGGTCGGGCAGAGCTGGGTGGGAGCAGGGTGGCGGCGGCGCGGGAGGGGGGGGGTTGGGAAGGAGAAGAGAGCGCCGGGGGGGGGTTGGGAAGGAGAAGTTCAGGGGGAGAGAGAGTGAGATGCGAGATATAGTAGAAGGGTAATTTGGGAATAAATATGTGCTCACTAAGAAGTTCTCTTCTTTTCTTAACTTAAACTGGGCTCACTAGGAAATCTGGGCTCACTAGGAAAAATCTTGTGCCCCTTTAGAAGTTCCCCTAATTCAGCTGTCCATCTGTCCCTCTGGTGCTGAATGCCGCTGGAAACGGGTCGGACGCTCCAGTCGGGGCCAACCCAGCATCAACCCGAACCCGACAGGGTTGGAAGGAACCGAGCCCGCCACAGCACTGCCAGGGGAGTTGCCAAAGGAGCACACCATTTTTCCTACTGAGCCCACTTTGTAACTGTCCGGACTTTGAGTCTGGACAAAAAAAAATAAATAAAGAGAAATGGGCTCACTAGGAAAATTGGTGTGCTACTTTGGAAAATCCCCACTGCCAGCCAGGACTTGATAATTGGCTTAGACTGGAGTACAGACCAAACTAAACGCATTGCAAGCCCATGGAGCCACGCATAATAGTCTGAATACATGTAGGGAACTTCTAAAGGGGCACAACTTTTTTCCTAGTGAGCCCAGTTAAAAACTTCAATAATATTACAATTTTGCCATCGATTTTTTTAGACCAAATTGCCCTTATCTTCCTTCTTCCCTTTTCCTGAGTTCAGTTAACCCAAAAAAAAAAAAAAAACTCCTAAAATCCGCAGCAAAGGCGGCGATAGCGGGTAAAAAAGTGAGAAGATAGATTTGATAATGTTGGGTTTAGATAAGAGAAGAGGAAGAGGAAGAAGTAGTTGGGTATTTGGGTTAGAGATGATTTTTTTGGAAGAGGAGAAAAGAGAGGTAGAAAACTCCGGTCCGGACTGCGAGTCCGGACAGATATCTTCTGTCTGGACTGACAGTCCAGACAGAAAATATCCTGTCCGGACTGGCAGTCCGGACAGGGTCTCCCTGTCCGGACTGCCAGTCCGTACAGGGAGTTAAATAGGTTTTTATTTGCCCATTATCCACAAAGTCATTGTAGCATATCGGTGAGTAGTCTCAACTATTATGCAAGTGGCCCTAGTTTGATCCCTGACAACAGCATTTATTTTAGATTTTTATCTATTTTTTCAAATAATGGTAAATTTAGTTCAGGTCTTTCTTTGATGACTAATTTTGTCATTACCCTTTTCATGTACAAAACAAACTCTTTTACTTTATAAACAAATTTTTCCTTTCCTTTTTTAATTACCCTTTTAAAATCCGTGTAACTTCTATTAACAATAAGGAAAATAGAATTAAATACTTTACAATCCATTGCAGAAAATAAAAAAAACACAAAGTTTAGTTCATTCTATGCAACAAACACAAAAAATTCATTCATCTCTCAAATTTGTACACAGTTTAGTTCTTTCCAACTACATATTACATCAATAACACATAAATACGAAATTCAAATTCAAATAACAATGTAAATTCATACAATGAGAATTATGAACAAATTAGGCCATAATTAGAAACAACATTACATAAAAAATATATACAAGACCCCAATGCACCATCCCAATTATAAATAACATTACATAAAAAAATTTCATATATTATTAAAAACCTTCCACCTCCAACTTTGATTTCTCGCTCTCGTATCGGCGACGAATTTGTAGTCGAAATGCTACTTTCTTCCTCCTTAATGAGGCAATTGGTCATATGCGAGAAGATTCCGCCGGATCCATCTATGGAATACAAAGATATTTCATTTTTAGATGTTATTTTTCATAACACTAACTTCTGTACATGTAAGTATGAACTTACAAAGTAAAATTTGCTACAAATATAATTTTTTGTCTAATTTTTTTTTCTGCAAGATAGTATAATATTAAATTTTAAAGACACTAAAACCGTCTTTTGCAACTTAATCAACAATTAGGACAATGCCATCAAATTTCATAATTAACTAATAAATTTTAATACTAACGTTCATGATTATAAAAAATAACTAAATTTCGCCTATTTTACAATTGGAATTACAATATTAAATTTTCTTAATAATTATAATCTAAATATTAAAAATTAAAATTAACAAAAAAAAGGTACAACCAAACCCAACAAAATCACCAAACCCTAATATTCAAGAGTTGTTTAATCCAAAAATAATAAAAACTAAATTTTAAAATAAATATTACTAAATTAGGAAAACTTACCTAGTAATGGCGGGAAGGCGGCAGCGGGAGAACACCGGCGGGACCTCGGCGGCAGCGGCAGGACGACCTGCGGAGGCGGCGGCAGGGAGAGTAGCAGGGGTCTACGAATGGGAGAGAGAGAGAGGGAGATTTGGAAGGAGAAATGAGAAGTTTGGGTTAGGGTTTGGAGGAGAGAAGAGGAAGAGGAGAGGAGATATAGAGATAAGGGCATTTTGGTAATACCATATGTGCTCACTAAGAAATTTTCCTTACAATGAAAAACTTACTGGGCTCACTAGGAAATCTAGGCTCACTAGGAAAAAAGTTGTGCCCCTTTAGAAGTTCCCATACATGTACACGAGGGAGTTCGAGTCAGGCAATTCCGATACGGATGATAATACTATTCCAACCCAATCCGTATTGTATTCGTTGCTTCCTTTAAAATCCAGCGTATCCTAATGAGTACTCGAAGGGTAGTAAATCCGAAAAGACCCTCCTACTATAAGAATTTTCTGATCCTGGTGCAGTTCAAGCCCAACTCAATCGAACTCTAACCCAATTAGCTACAACTGATGCATAAATTTACCGGCCCAGTCTTGCATGTAAAATGCCCTCCAAGCGAAGGTTCATTAAGCATATGTCATTGATTTTCATAACCTAGGTAATCCATGTATTTATGCACAATATCTGTACATATTTTTCTTGTGCAATGGATGAGAATGGTGACTCATTAACGACTTATATTTAGTACAAAAATTTATGCTGAAGGAAATAACTTCAACATGTAAGCATATATAGGTATTAATTTAAGCATATGCAAAGGAAAGGATTAATTGCAGCAAGATCTCCTATACTATCGGGATAGTGTAACTTATAACTCTTTATATTTAAAACTCTCAGTTTAGTCCCTAAACTCCTAAAATTGTTAGTCAACATTTTGCTACTCTCATCTATTTTTAATTGAAACTACACATTTTTTTTATAAAATTCTCAAATTATCTTCCTCTCGCTCAATAAGAAAATATACCCAGAAGAGAGTAATTTGGGGATTTCGATAAAAAAAAGTACAGTTTAAATTAAACAGGAGTGAGAATAGCAAAATGTTGATTAACGTCATTAGGAGTTCAGGGACTAAAATGAGAGTTTTAAAGTTAAGGGATAATAAGTAACATTATCCTTATAATACAGAAGGTCTCACTGCAATTAACCCTAAAGGAAATAACTTCAACATTGGTATTATATACACTGGATTAATTAATATTTCATAATAGGTATCAATTTGAATGCTCTCAAGTATCAATTCTAGAACAATGGTAACAATCAATCAACAATTTCCTAAAGGAACCCAAGAAATTAAGGCATAAGTAACGTGAACATTAGCCAAATTCTCAAGTACCATACAAGTAACCATTATACAATAATTTTCAACTAGTCAATATACAAAATAGAATGCCATTATGATTTGATCTGGAAGGAACTAAAGCTTTCCGAAAACGAGACTTAGGATGGAGCTGAAGTTTTTCGAAAACGAGACTTAGGAAAAAGATCTTAGAGATAAGGACTCCTATTAAGTAAGGCATCAAAATTTAAACTTGCTAAAGATCAAATTTTAGACTTGTTGAAAATCAAATCTTACATCTAGATGTCAAAACCTATGTCAAAACCTGTCAAGCAAGAGAGGATTGGCAATTGTTAAGAGGGAGATGTCAAAGTGAGTTTCGAGAGTCGAGAGGGCTGGCTGTTTGGCTTTGTTATCTCTGAGTTTGGGGAATTGGGGGGGGGGGGGGGAGAGAGAGAGAGAGAGAGAGAGAGAGAGAGGAAGAAAACATGACGATGCAGAAAGAGAGCAGGGGTGAGGAGAAGCCAAAGAGAACAAGGGTGAGATAAAAACATTGCAGAATTTATGAGAGAGATTCAATGTAATTGGATAACTAGGGAGAGATTTAGTGTAATCAGATTTATGATGCAAGGATAATATTGTTAATTGTAGATGTCAGGAGGGGCAAATTTGTAAACATATTTGAAAACTTAGTTTTTATTTTTATTTTTTCAAGGGGCAAATGGCCCCCTCATTGTTGAATTGCTCCGCCCATGGTCAGGATCTTCACAAAAGAAGGAAACTGAGTTCAACTATAACAAAAGAGTCTCCCTCTTAAGGTAACAAAATCAATCTTATATTAAGAAATTATCTGTTTTTCAATTCATCTATACCTCAACAATCAAATAACTGTAAATACACCTCTTCTCCATAGAGAGGGACGTCTTTGGTATACTCAATATATGAGAGCATGCAATAGAGAGAGAGAGAGAGAGGGAGAGAGGAAACATTGAGAACTTGTAACTCTTGTTCTCACATCGAATGAGAAATTGTAACTCTTCTTTTCCAATAAAACTCGTGCTGAATAGCCAACTTACACTCAAAAATGTAGATTTGAGATCCATCTCAATTGAATTTTGTTATATCACTGTATACGTGTCTACATATCTCTTTGTGTACTTTTCTTTTAAAATTAATTACATTCAGACCCCATATAGTCTTTTGGTACTAAAACTTATTACTTCACTTGGGTCCCTATAAGAGCAAAGGGGGTTTAGAGTCCATTTAGAAGGATGGCACATGAGGCCCATGTGCCAGGCAAGGATGATTTTAACCATGAAAAGATATTAGGGAGATAGTGGGGAGGTCGGGCGTTTTGTTTTTGCGGCTGAAACGAGAGTATTTATGGTTTAGGCTGAGGCAATCAGTGGTTGTAGTCGGCAAAATCTGTTTGCGGCTAAAGGACAATCTTGTGCTTGAAGTCTGACGGATAGTTCTAGAGGGGCACACCAATTTTCCTAGTGAGCCTACCCTCTCTTTTAAAAAAAAGGGTTTTTCTAGTGAGCACACCAAAAAATTCCAAACTACCCTCACTTTCTTTCTCTCCCCCACTTCCCTTTTTTCTCTCCCCACTTCCCTTCTTCTCTCCCTCACCTCTCCAAATCTAGGGCCGGCCGCTCCCCATGCCAAAAAACCCAACTCCTCACTTTCTTCCCTCTCCCATCTCTCATAATCCTTTCTCTTCCTCTTCTCTAAACCCAACTTCTCTTCTCTCCCGGTTACTCGTCGTCGCCGCTGATCCAGCCAACATCGATCGCCCGCCACCCCCGCCGTCACTTCTTGAGTCGAGATGGGTGAGATCCTCTTTCTTATTTTGTAATTTTTTTTAATTTTCATCTCCTTTTTTGGAGCAAAGCATGGGAGGTTTTTGGATCGTTCAATCCTTTAAGATTGAAACTTAAAAACTAGATTTTTAATTTATAATGTGATTATTTTTAATGAAAAGATAAAATTATTGTAATGCTAGTTGTAAAATATGCAAAGTTCCATTAATTTTTCAATTGTAGATGGTAATGGTCAATTTTAATATATCTTGAAGTTTCTAATATTGTCAAGTTGGTTGATTAGCAAAAGAAGGTTTAAGTGTATTTATATCTGTATTTAAATTATAATGCAACATCAAAATTAGACAAAAAATGATATTTGTTACCAAATTGAACTCTGCAACTACTTACTTACAAATAGAGAAGTCATTATTATGATAAGTTTATTTATGAATGAAATTACATATATTAATGCTATTATCTTTATATTCCATAGATGGATCCCGCAGAATCATCTCAGGTACGATCAACTGTCTCGTTGAGGAGGAAGAAAGTAGTATCTCGGCCACCAATCCGTTGCCTGATACGAGAGAAAAAAGATAAAGTTGTGCCTCCTAAATTAAATTTAGAGACTCCTAATATGCTAAGGTATGAAAGTGCAAGGCAAGAGGGAAGTAATAAGATTCAGGAGCCTCTGAAGATAATCTTGAAGGGTCAATATATCGAGGTCTAGTTGATTTGTCATTGTTAAAGAGTTTCAAGATGCACGTTCTTTGTCTTAAAAGATGAGGTAATTTTTTTACTTAAAAACCATTAACCAATTATAGTGCATGCATATGTCATGACTATATTATATACACAAGAGCGAGATCTACTATGATGTATTAATCATATGAGAAAAATAAGTTCATGGTCATTGACGACTCCACGGCCAAACACCCAATTTATGGAATTAATACCTGGGTCTTCGTTATATCCTTTGGTCATCTGTTCCTGTCAAGTATGACCACACCGAGGAGATGTGGATTAATTGGTTAGATCACATTTTGCATTAAGAGCACCGCGGGGCCATGACTGACTACCCAAAGGAATGCACGACAGATTACATTCCGTGGTTTGCTAAAGTGTCACAACGTTTTCTTGGAGCAACATCAGATGAACCCCGTTTAGAAGAAGAAACTCAATCAATGCATCCAGATGTACCCGATGAGGTAATTTCTATATTTTTTGTTTATTTTATGTCTCCTTTAGTGCCAAGTTTAGCTAATAGCCACAGTTCTTGCTATTATTGCTCTACAGAATCATACACACGCTATTGCTATAATTGATCCATTACTTGCACATGGTGAAAGGGCCTTCAAGAAGTGGCTTGGGGTGGGTGTTATTTAGTACTCTTACGAAAATTAAAGTCGTACTAACTGGTTGCACTCAACTAGAGGAACAAGTTGATTTGCATCCTGAAGAACAAGCCACTCCTGATGCACCCGATACTACGAGAACGACTTGAACTAGGCGTCAACGTCAACCCCCGGTAAGATACGCAGGCAATAATTAGTTTAGAATATAGGGGCAATGGATGCAAATGAATGTTTTGTAATGATCGTAAACTTTATGATCAACTTCTTCTTATTTGCTTTTTCAAGGATATTGTAATTATTCGAATGCAATTTACACTAACTTGAATTTATCTTAGCGTTGAGATTGTGATGTTTTCATATATCCTAAACTGAGCTTGCTTTTGTTTGTGCTTTTAAATTGTACTTGATAATGATATTTGATTCTTGGGTATCCAGGAGTTATTATGGATATTGGTACATTAATCTTATGGATACTGTTGATTTGAACTTGATATGATTTGAATAAATTGCATTGGTAATGTATTGCTAAATAGGTTTTTTATCTACTGTCCGAGGTGTACACCCCAGACAAAAAAGTTGTCCATCCGAACTAGCAGTCCGTAGTCCGGACGGTGAACTTCTATTCGGACTGGCAGTCCGGACATACATTCACTGTTCGGACTGCCAGTCCGGACAGACATCCACTGTCCGGACTGCTAGTCCGGACAAGGTAATCTTATCCGGACTGTGAGTCCGGACAACGACGTCCTCCCACGGGTTTTTTCACCGGACAAATGCGAACTAAAAACCCAAATGGAAAACCCTAACATCATTCTATCCAATTTAAATTAAAATCCTAAGTTATATTTAGAATAATTTATACGGGGATGATAGAATCATAACTGAAGAGGATTTTGATCGTCGAATGGAACCAACGACATATTTGTATTCTCTATTTTCGTCTCCTTCGACACAACTCAAAAATTCCTCTTTTGTAGGACTTCTAATGAAATAATATACAAAAATAAAATAATGATTCAGTTTCAAACAGCAAATGATCTACTGGAAGAGAATATCAAGTCAAATGGAATGGATTTTAAGCTTTAAAAAAAACACTCACCTGTCCACGAGAGAACGAGAGAGAACGTGAGGTTGAAGGAGAGGGCAAAAATGTCCCTTTTTTGGGTCAAACTTGTTAAATAGAAGAAGTTTTAAAGTGGGCTCATTAGGAAAAATAGTGTGCCCCTTTAGAAACTCCCAGTCTGACCCACAGATACAATACCAGAGCTTGCCATAGTTCTCACGAGTTCTTCAGTCTCCTCTCATTGCAAAGGTCTTGCTGCACTTTCGGCACATGAAGGGTATTAGAATATCTCACTAATTTAGGATATCTTCCTAAATTAGTATATTTGACAAATCCTCTAATTTATTAGCATATATCAGGATATCTTCCTAAATTAATATATTTGTCAAATATCTCTAATTAGGCTGATTATGTTAATTTAGGATTATATGCAATTATGATCAAATTATATATTCTCTTGTCTTTACTTTTTATATTCACATCTTTCATCTATAAAAAGATGGCCATTGTAACGTTTTATAAACACCTTAGAATACAAATATATTCTTCTCTCTCAGTTCTTAGTTTTATCATGGTATTAGAGTCAGGTTGAGATATGATAGTGTTTGCATTACTCGTTGACACCAACGTTGCCTCTGCCACGGACACAACCCTTACTTTGCCCCTACGTGCCAACTCCACTGCCTCGCCATTGTCGGCTGCAACTCCTAAATCTATGGTGGGTCCTGCTCTGTCGTCACCGCCATCTTCAAGTGTCACCTTTGCCGTTTCCATTTCATACTTTGGTGACTCCATTTGCTGCTCCATCGTCGAAATCTAGTTATAGTCTTCAGCTCCTGCTCCGTCGTCACCGCCATGTTCAAAAGTGCAGTCTTTGTCATTTATGTTCCTCTTCCGGCGATTTTTTCTGTTGCTTTATCGCTGCCTCCTGTGATAGAGATCCTGTCTGCTACTCTATCACCAAAATCTAGTTTGGGCTCCGGCTCCGTCGTCATTGCCATGTTCAAAGGTGCACTTTTTGTCATCTCTATCTTCTCTATCGGTGACTTTGTTTGTTACTTCTTCACTGCCTCTTGTGCCAAAGATCATGTCTGTTTCTCTGTCGTCGAAATCTAGTGTGTCATTTTCGGCTCCTACTCCGTCACCACTGTCATCTTAAAAAATGCAGCCATTTCCATCTCTGTCTCCTCTTCCGGTGATTCTTTCTGTTGTTTCATCACCGTCTCATGTGCCAGAGATCCTGTCTGCTATCCTGTCGCCGAAATCTAGTATGTCATTTTTTGCTCCCGCTCCGTTGCCACTGTCATCTTCAAAGATGCAGTTTTTGTCATTTTTGTCTTCTCCTTCGGTGACTCCGTCTGTTACTCCGTCACCGTCTCCTGTGCCAAAAATCTCTCATCCACCTTGTCGTCATCATGAGCTTGTTTTCAAACTCAAGTTGGTGTTTTCCAAATCATCTTTAGTTTGTGGGGGATATTAGAATATCTTACTAATTTAGGATATCTTCCTAAATTAGTATATTTAACAAATTCTCTAATTTATTCGCATATCTCAGGATATATTCCTAAATTAGTATATTTGTCAAGTATCTCTAATTAGACTGATTATGTTAATTTAGAATTATATGCAATTGGATCAAATTATATATTCTCTTGTTTTTATCTTTTATAGTCGTCTCCTTTATTTATAAAAGGATGGTTATTGTAACGTTTAATAAACACCTCATAATACAAAGTTATTTTTCATTCTCTTTATCAATTCTTAGTTTCATCAAAGGGCTTGATCCCATGATCCCTCTTGTAGTGAGTCTGAAATGTCCTGAAGTCCTTCAATGGCATTGATCTTGGATGGTCGATGTTGTTTCACCATCCGGAGCGCAGCAGTGCACGAAAGCCGCAGTATGGCCGTCGGCTGGATGCCTCGGAGCGACTCGATCGGGGCCCTTCGTGTACTCTGATCCATGTCCCCACACGTGCATATGCTGACAATTAACAAAAGAAAATTAACGGCTAATAATAGAGAATGGAGAGAGAGACATAGCAAATTGTCTAGTGCATTGTTCTCTATAAAATCTCAAGAATGAAAGCTTTTGAAAATTGTAAGGACTTTTATAGAAGTTACTAGTAGAGATACTGCATTTTTCTAGCCTTAGTGAGTAACAATAAAGCATTTATATATTGAATAAATTAAGAACTATAATTTGAAGTGCTTCTGTTTTAAATATTAGGGTTAGTAATTAAGAGTAGTGCTATGCTCAAGATACAACATGCATTCAAATTTATTTATTTTTTAGAAAGAATTATCATAAAATAAATTTAAGAGAAACTTGTGTACAAATCTACATTACATTGGGGAATATATCAACACAAACAAACAAAAAATAAAAAGGATAATTCTTCTGGGGGACTTCTACAGGTTTTACCAGTTACTGCTGGAAAATTTGCTTCACCAGCCAAAAACTCGAGAGTAGGGTCATATGGGAGATCAAAGAAGCATGGAACAAAGTTCACTGCAAAGCAAGCAAGTACCGTGGAGAGAGAGAGAGAGGGAGGGAGAGAGGCAGGGAGGGAATGAGGGAGGGAGTGAGGGAGATGAGATCTGTGCAAAACTGCAAAGAAGTGGGTGGGGGAGCTTATCATGTTTAGTTAGATTCTTAAGGAGGGAGAAGAGTGCAAACTTGAAATTAAAGAAAAAGAGTGCAAATTAATTTAAAGTAAGGTGGGAATATCTCATTGTTGACTAACTCTGCTAACGGTTCAGGGACCTAAGTGAGAGTTTTGAACTTGAAAGGTAATAAGTTATATTACCCCTATATTACAGGGTGTCTGAGTGTACTTAACTCTTTTTTAATTATCTAATAATCTCTTTGCAAGTGACTTATCCGAAATCCAAGAAGCCTGAGGTCACTCCTCAAAATCTGGCTTAGCTCGAGATTTGTCGTGAGCCCAATTATCTATTTTGTTCTAAAATTAACTCGACCAATCAATCTACAATCTTTGGAACACTATGCATTAAAGAGAATAAATGATAAAAAAATTATAAATGCACACTCCTAATGTCCAAGTGCACATTCCTTCTAAAGGCACACCTCTACAAATTTGAAAAATCAATTTTTTATCGACACACCTCCTTCATCGGAAAATATCCTCTCTATCAAACTTCGTCCTTCTCCTCCTCCCTCCTTTCCCCTTTCCAATCAAACCAACCTCTTCCTCCTCCCCCTCCCCCTCCCCCTCCCCCCTCGATCAAGCCAATCTCCCTTCTCCCCGCCCTCCTCCTCATCCTCCTTCTGCCCTTCTCCTCCTCCTCCTCAACTCCCCTTCCCTCCCCTCTCTGAAAATCCTCCAGCTCCTCCTCCTTCCCCCTTCCAATCAAGTCATCTCTGTAGAACAAGAAAAAATATTCCCACACTAATCTGAAATCTGAGTGTGAGTCCCAATCCGAGTCCGATTTCAAATTATTAAACAACAACAACAACAACAACAATAACAATAACAATAATAATAATAATAATAAAATTATTAATTATGAGCCTCGCGGTCCCGCGAGGCTCCCACCCTCACGGGCGCCTCCGAGCCTCAAGAAGGGAAAACAGAAAACGAAGGAGAGAGAAAAAAAAAATTAATTAGCCTCGCGGTAGCCCACCCTCGCAGGCGTCCGCGAGGCTCAAAAGGCCACACAAACGGGAAAAAAAAATTGAATGGTGAGAGCCTCATGGGAGGCTCTCAAATTTGAGAGTCCCGCTAGGCTCAAGGGAAGAGAGCCTGCTCTCCCCAAAAACAAAAAAAAATTTAATTAAATTAAAATTAAAAAATTATTAAGAAAAAAATCTCTCTCTCTCTTTCTTGCCGCACAATTTATTCGGCCCCGTCTCGAGTGATTTTACAATTTCTAACTCATATCCAAATTTTAATCAAAATCAAATTAATTTTTGGATGCAGAATTCTAAATTAATTCTGTTTGAGTATGATAATTCTACAAATTCTAATCAATTATAATTTGAGTTTAATTGATTTTGGGTGCAGAAACATGGCCAATACAATGAATCTGGAGCAAATCAAATCAGGAAAAAATTCGAATATCTAATTAAGATTACAAAGAGATCTCGATTCTATCTACAAGAAAACCATATCTCGATCTATCTACAAGGAAACTCTCTCAACAACTTGGGGCTTATAAATACCTCCAAGAGAATTCAAAGAGGACCTTTGGCCAGATCTCTCGCACGCAAGAAATTCGTGTTTCCTCCAAGAACAGAAGAGAAGAAGAACGAGCTCACCTCCAACCATCGACGTCAAATCGTCAATGAGAAAGGACCAATCCTCATAGCTATCTCGAATCCCATGATCTTCTGATTTAAAAGAGCTTGACGTGTTCTATAAGTCCTCTCTGTCTGTTTTATTATTTTCTTTTCATTGTAATCAAATCAAAAAAAGATAAATTTTAGTAATTTGTAACTTTTCTTTATTCAATAGAAATGGAAGGATTCCCTGTTTTTGTGAAAAACATACTAGCGACCACAGTGGGAGAGATCTCCTATACTAAAGGAAAACTGGTGGTCCAATCTGACGTCAATAAAATTAGGGAGATGGTTGAGATGCTGGTGATTGAAGTCGACTAGCAAAAATATGAAGATTATGTATTTTCGGACTTATCGAGTCCACGCTACAAGAGATCTGCGCGGCGAGAGTACAAAAAGACTAACTCTGAACAATAGGAGGACTTCATGATTATGAATGACAAGGAGGCATTGATCCATCAACAACCCCTTGGATTTTCGAACTGTGGTCTATCAAAGCCTGTGCCCCTCCCAATATTCAGGGAGCTTGCTGCATATTATGCTAAAGAAGAACCTATCGTGGCACAAAAATGGACCCAAATCCGCAACTAGAATCGAAGGGCGTGCCGTAGAGCACTCAAAACTTGTTTTGCATGCAAAGCCTAAAGCCAGCCTAGCGGTCTGCAGCTTAGCGAAAAATAGCCTAGCGGTCATCAGCTTGGCAAAACACAACTTGCCAAAAATTAGCCTAGCGGTCATCATCCTGGCGAAAGACAACTTGGCAAAAATTAGCCTAGCAGTTTTCAACCTAGCGGACTTTAGCTTAGCGGTTCTCAACCTAGCGGAGCTCAACCTAGAGGTCATCAATGTGGCCAGCCTAGCGATCGTTAGCTAAGCGGTTATCAGCCTAGCAGTTATTAGCCTGGCAAAAGACAACTTGCCAAAGATTAGCCCAGCGGTTATCATCCTAGCAAATGACAACTTGACAAAATCAGCCTAGCGGACAGCTTAGCAGTCCTCAGCCTAGTGGTTATCAGCGTGGCAAATGACAACTTGGCAAAAATCAGCCTAGTGGACCTCAGCTTAGCGATCATCAACATGGCCAACCTAACAGTCCCCAGCCTAGCGAATCTCAGCCTAGCAGTTATCAGCGTGGCGAAAGACAACTTTGGAAAAATTAGCCTAGTGGACCTAAGCTTAGCGGTCAACCTAACAGTCTCCAGCCTAGCGGTCATCAGCATGGCAAAAAACAACTTGGAAAAAATAAGCCTAGCGGATTTCAGACTAGCGGTCATCAACGTGACCAACCTAGCAGTTCTAATTCTAGCGCACCTCAGCCTAGCGATCATCAGCTTAGCAAAAGACAACTTGGAAAAAATTAGCTTAGCGATTCTCAGCCTAGCAGATCTCAGCCTAGCGGTCCTCAGCCTAACGGATCTCAGCTTAGCGGTACTTAGCCTAACGGACCTCAGCCTAGTGGTCATCAGCTTGGCAAAAGACAACTTGGAGAAAGCCAGCCTAGCAGTCGTCAACCTGGCGAAAGACAAGTTGGCGAAAGTCAGCCTAGCGATTGTCAACCTAGTGGTCATCAGCCTAGTGGTCCGCAACTTGGCAAGAACTAACCTAGCAGTCATCAGCCTAGTGGTCATTAGCTTCGTGGTCATCATCAAGGCCGGCCTTGCGGTTCGTAGCTTGGCAGAAGCCAGCTTAATAGTGCTCAGCCTAGTGGACTTCACCCTAGCAGTCATCAGCCTAGCGGTCCTCAGCCTCGCCAGCCTAGCACAAGTAAGTTTCAAAACTGAACTAAATCTAGGTCAGCATGCGAGGCTAGTTCAACTAAGCCAGCGTACAAGGCTAGATTAGCACGCCAGGCTCGTCCAGTGCGCGAGGCAAGAGTCAAGTCTCAGTCTCGTACAAGAATAGAAGGATGCGAGGCTGCCCAGTAGATTCGTGCAAGACATACCAAAATTAATGATGAACATCGAACCAAACTTGGAATTGAGAAATATAACCTACATGATTTCTCAGAACTATCTGTCTGATCAAATAGACATCACTCTCCATCCCAAAAGATGGTTATATAGGCAACACATGAAGAAACTCCAGATCTACGGAGGTATCTCCCGAATAAAAGGGAAGCCACACAGACCCATCAGTCATGCTGCTGCGAAAAATTAGTCACCACAGTTTTGACTCAGTATCGCTGTGAAGCCCCGAGAACGTCGGTGTTTAGTCGACTGTCAGCACCGGAATCTTGCATTCCGAAGAGAAGATGACTGCAGAGACGAGACTCAGACTCAGACCAAGAATTGCCCGTTTTCACATCAAATATGGTGAATAAAGGTAAGAAGCTAGTCGCAGAAGAGTATGTCTCCGACATCGAGGCAGAGAAGGCCTATCATCACACACGCTTCAAGACAGGTGTGATAGCTCCTCGCAATTACAAAAATCTGGTTGGGGGCTTTGATGAGGAATATGACAAGCTTAGCGATCACTCGGCCATAGCAACGCCGAGGTTGTACGCTTCTTCTTGGTCTGGTAGGGAGACAGTTTGTATGGTCGAGCCATCGGCTGAGATGAGACAGAGAATTGAGGCACAAGAATGCCTCATCTTGGAGCAACAAAAAAGTATCGAGGACCTTAAGGCGATGCTCGCGAAGGTCTTGGAAAACAATCTAAAGAACATAGAAGATAGATGATGTGTTATATTTACTGCAAGCGCACAGTGTCGTTGTAGCGCTGTACAGGTCGTCTCACAGGGATCTAAGGTGTTTATGTGTTCTTACTTTCTCTATAGTTCAACGGACTAACCAAAGGTTCTAGGTTGAGGTCGGATTAATCTAAGTAGCCTAGGATATAGAATCCACTAATTTCCAACCATGTTCTTACTTCTACTATTTTCTTCTATCATAAAAATTCAATCTTTTTAGTTTAATTTTTACTTAAAGTGCCTTAAGCATGAGCTATCAAGTGTTGTGCAAGTATAGCTCATCAAAAGATGCTACTTCTTATAAAAATAAACTAATTCTTTTAGAAAATTCAAATAAAAAGATAAAACCAGCAACCCCTATCCATAACTAAGCATAGATTATCAAGAATCCTAATTCAAGTATAAGCTATCAAAGTTCTAAACTTCGGGTCCTTATATTTTAATCTTTCATTTGAAAAATCATGGCTTTATTAATTTTAATTAAGAAGAAAAATATTAAAAAATAATTGCATGGTGGATCTTAGCTTCATCTACATTCTAGAGCTGATCTAATTAGCTACTCATGATTTTTGCTAAGGAAGATCAAATTTAATTCATACAATAATAAACTCTAATCTAGAAAGCACTAAACCCTAATCTAGAAAGCAGTAAACCCTAAATAGAATGCAATCAAATCTATGCAGAAAGAAAATAAGAATCTCAAGAACAATGGGTTATCTCTGGATACGGTGTTGTGGCCGTCGACCTTCAGCAAAAACCCCAACTTTATTGAATAGAAAAATCGAATACAAAAATTTCAGAATTCAGTATCCCGTCAAAATACAAGGGTTCGCCCATAAATAGGCCTCGGAAACTAAACCATATTTCTAGCAGAACCACAAGACCAATCAATTTACAATTAAGCCCACGACAAAAATTACTCTAATACGGCCACTTATGAGCCGCTATTTAGTGGCTAACACCGCTATTTAGCGGCTCAATTTTGAGCAATTGCACTAAAATTTCTTCTGCAGAAGTATCTTCTCTTCTACTCTTCACTTTCTTAACTGTATTTAACTTCTACTTCCTGCAGTACTTTGATGTTGTAGTCTCGCCCGCTTTAGAAACTTTTTGGCGTTTGATTTCCTAGTCCAACTCTGGTTTCATACCTTTTCCTTGTATAATTTGGATTACCTGCAAAAGACACTAAAAATACCCAAGTAGCATTTATTTATATACAAAAACAGATAAAGTATGAGAGGAAAAATATAATATATGATATTCATCACACCCCCACACCTATTTTTTGCTAGTTCTCGAGCAAAACCTAAACCTAAAAAGAAAAACAAAAATCCTAACTCACTTTCGCAGGAATCGCGATTGCACTTAGCACGTGCAACAAGCCTTTAAACCCCTAGGTTACCCTAGTGGACGAGTGTTGTCTCGTGAGGGTTTGCAGTGAATATACTCACAAAATTCAAGAAGAAAATAGATTAAGGAATAAAGAAAAGAAAAATAAGGATAACCGAAAATTGAGAAAAATAAAAATTTTATACAAAAGAAAGAAAAAATCTTTTTTTTATATTTTCGTCAATTGGTCTCACTAATATACAAACTTAAGAACGCATTTAGATTATCAATTTTTAAATCGAGCATCATATCAGATACACTTATCATTTTAATCAAAAATTTAAATCTTATCTTTCAATACCTACTAACAGATAATTTATTGGCTCCTATACATCTACGTGCATGTGTGATAGTCTATTTTAGTTTTTTGGACTCCAACTCTAACTCATGATTCATCTCCTCTCTCATAAATTTTTTTTTCTTTTATTTTTTCTTTTTTAAGAATATTTCACCTTTCATGCGACTATTCACGCTTGCTTAGGCGCAAAATACCCGATTACTTAGTTCATACTCTTTTTTTTTCTTTCTTTTTAAGAATATTTCACCTTTCATGCGAATATTCACGCTTGCTTAGGCGCAAAATACCCGATTACTTGGATCATACTTTTTTTTTTTCACTCTTGAGGCTATTACCTTAATACCAGGCGCACCCCATTATTTTATTCTCACTTTTTTTAGAGAGAGAAGACTTACTCATTCGTTATTATCTTTATCCTTAACCTAATAAACTATTGTGAGGTGAAAAATAGATGTATAATTGCCTCAAAACTACTGTTAGCGATATTTATTTTTCGGATTTTAATCTTTTTTTCATAAAATTCAAAGTGTATCGTCCAATCTACTCTCATATCCAATTTCAAATCTGAATTTTGTTCCTTTATCTGTAATTAGTTTGATCTATTGATGAAAACAATTTTTTTTTATCTTTTTAATCTTTTTGTTGGTCACCCTAAAAACTACCCAAAGTGTAAAATAAAGAAACCCAAAAACCTAAAAAAAAATAAAATGAAATAAAAATAAAATCCTAAAAATCCTAAAAAAAAGAAAAAATAAAATAAACATCTCCTAATACACTCCCCCACACCTAAACTTGTGTATGCCCTCATACACAAATCATTTGTGTCGTCTTCTTTGCCTTCTACTATATTCACCAGGTGCAGGACGTGCTCGTGCTGTAGAAGACTTACCCCTATCAATCTGTTTCAACCGGTGCCAAATTTTTCCAAGACCTTGCCAGACGACGTTGATTTGCTCCGTGGGATCAGCTGGTAAGTCTTGGTCAAAGAAGGCATCATCCTCCTCCTCTTGTGTCAAGTCAGTGGCATATATATCCTCGTTATCAGCATGTCTGTTCCAATCTTCTGGAACAGCAGCATGATATGTCACTGAAATATGTTCGGTAGTGATCAACACGCGTGAGGGTGCGTATGCGTCAAATTCGGCACTAGATATAAACTTGCGACACAACTGTGTAATTAAACACGGCAAAGGCAAACTAGTTCTCGACCGCATCTTAGCATCAATAATAGTGTCGAGTAGTTGTGTGCACATACAGAAGTGATAATCTTGACGCATAATACAGTCAACAATATAAAGTGTGGGCGTGTAAAAAGACGACATATGTGTAATGCCCATAACATTAGTGTTGACCCAGCGGCAAGTTGCGTGAATATTGTGATAGAGTGTCTTACTGCTGATCCCTTTATCACGTGTTATTTTGCAGTTTGGGCCCATCCGTGTAAGATAATCCTCAATCTTACCGAGAGTGTGATTCCCGGTATGAAGGAGGATACCTGTAGAAGCCGAGATGGCCCCTGCATTCATTTCATATAATTGGCCGCGCCAATGGAGATTTATGGTTTTGCGATCGTCCGAAATGTCGGATTTTGCAAAACTCGCATAAAATTCCTCCACCAACTCTGGGATGTAGAATGCATTAGATGAATAACTGAGATAATTCCAACCCAGAGTTTCGATTGCAGCGGCAAAATAAACACTAAATGCCGCAAAAATTTCTTCAAAAAACTTCTCACAAACAAATCTACCCATGATATCGTACTGTAATTATAAATTTGAAATATGATCAACCAAGTAAACGTATAAGGGAGAAATATTACCTCCCCTGAAGATTCAGGGGGAAAATCCACAAATTTCCCTCTAAATAGCGGTAAAAGCCGCTGTCTGGCGGTTTTTTTGTCACGTCTGGCTGAGAGCTTCGGGGAGAGTCTCTACGATGGTGAGATGAATCTTGTTGAACCAACTGATCAGTGCAAATCCTGACGATTATACACTGTCCTGCAAAGAGAGAAATAAAAACCAAAAGGAGGAAGTGGGGAAGGAAGGGGGGCAGCTAGGGTTTTGGATGAAATGATTTGGGGGAAGATGAGGGCTGCTTGGGTATATATAGGGATGGAAAATTACTGTTAGCTCCTCATGTTTCCCTAATTTTGCTTTAAAACCTTGCATCACGTTAGTAACATAATATACATGCTATTATACACATGACTACATGCCTTTATGCATAGATTGGATCGTGAAGTGTCACGACCTCTACGTTATCGCTCACTCGAGGTTCTAAAAATGGTTTTAGTCTGTGACCGTTTACTTTGAATAAATTACCATTTTTAGGATCCTCGAGATCAACTGCACCGTGATGGTGCACTGTCCGTACTATGTACGGTCCACTCCATCTTGACCTCAATTTTCTTGGGAATAAATGTAGCCTCGAATATATAAGAGAACTTTTTGTCCAGGTGCAAATGACTTGCGAATGATTGCTTTGTCATGAAACACTTTTGTTTTCTCTTTATAAATCTTGGCACTCTCATATGCGTCCCTCCTTATCTCATCAAGCTCATTAATTTGTAATTTCCGCTGCTCGCCAGCTTTTTCGAGCTCAAAATTTAGAAATTTAATTGCCCATAAAGCTTTATGCTCAAGCTCCACCGGTAAATGACACGCTTTTTCAAATATCAAACGATATGGAGACATGCCTAGATTAGTCTTGTAAGCAGTACGGTAAGCCCATAATGCATCAGCTAGCTTACAAGACCAATCTTTTCTATTATGATTTACTGTTTTCTCCAAAATCAGTTTGATTTGGCGATTGGAAACTTCCACTTGCCCACTAGTTTGTGGATGATATAGTGTGGCTAACTTGTGGGTAATGGAATATTTCCGCATAAGCGCCTCAAATGACCGGTTGGTGAAATGGGTACCATTATCGCTAATAATAGCTCGAGGAATGCCAAATCGAGAAAATATATTCTCTTTCAAAAACTTAACAACTACTTTGTCGTCATTCGATTTTGTGGCTATTGCCTCTACCCATTTAGAAACATAATCAACAGTAACTAATATGTATTGATTTCCAAATGATTTGGGTAACGGTCCCATAAAATCTATACCCCATACATCAAAGATTTCGACCTCAAGGATGGGTTGCAGAGGCATCATATTGCGCCGTGAAATTTTGCAGACGAATTGGCATCGTGTGCATGCTTTGCAATATTCCACGGCGTCTTTGAAAATAGTTGGCCAATAGAAACCACTCTGCAATATCTTTTCGGCCGTTTTCCTGGGACCAAAGTGTCCTCCACAAGGTAGATCATGACAAAAAGAGAGGACACTTTGTATCTCATCATTAGGTATGCATCGACATATGATTTGGTCTGGACAATATTTGAACAGATATGGTTCATCCCAGTAAAAGAATTTTACTTGGGATAAGAATCTATATCGATCCTGCTTGGACCAATGGGACGGAATCTCCTTAGTCACAAAATAGTTCACAATGTCAGCAAACCATGGTTCGTGCATCAATGCAAACAGTTGCTCATCAGGAAATGATTCGTTTATGGGGCACAAATTAGTTGGAGCGTTGGGCAGACGAGACAAGTGATCAGCTACTGAATTATCCGCACCTTTCTTGTCTAACATCTCAAGATCAAACTCTTGTAGCAAGAGGATCCATCGAATAAGCCTTGCTTTTGCATCTTTCTTGATTAACAAGTATTTCAAAGCAGCGTGATCAGTGTATACTGTAATTCGTGATCCAATCAAGTAGGAACGAAACTTCTCAAGTGCAAAGACGACTGCCAGAAGCTCTTTCTCTGTGGTAGAGTAGTTCAACTGGGCGTCATTAAGTGTCCTACTTGCATAGTAAATCACATGTGGCTGCTTATTAATACGTTGACCAAGGATGGCACCAATAGTGTAATCAGATGCATCACATATGAGCTCGAAGGGTACGCTCCAGTCTGGTGCATGAATAATAGGAGTGGTAGTCAGCGCCTTCCTGAGCTGCTCAAATGCTCTTAGACCATCAGGCGTGAAATTGAATGGTACTTCCTTGGCTAGTAGATGTGTCAAAGGCCTAGCAATTGTGCTAAAGTCTTTGATAAATCTTCTATAAAAACCAGCATGACCAAGGAAGGATCGTATATTTTTCACTGACTGCGGAGGTGGCAGATTATTGATGAGGTCTACCTTGGCTTTGTCAACCTCGATACCTTTCTTCGAGATGACATGCCCTAGCACTATGCCATTTTTGACCATAAAATGACATTTTTCCCAATTGAGTGTCAAATGCTTCTCATTACAACGCGTGAGAACTAACTCTAGATGATGCAGACACTCTTGGAATGAATCTCCGAAGATAGAAAAATCATCCATGAAAATTTCAAGAAATCGTTCAACCATGTCAGAGAAAATACTTACCATGCACCTTTGGAACGTGGCAGGTGCATTGCATAACCCAAAGGGCATGCGTCTGTATGCAAAGGTGCCGAATGGACATGTGAACGTGGTCTTTTCTTGATCCTCCGGAGCGATGGGAATTTGGTTGTAGCCAGAGTATCCATCTAGCAAACAATAGAACTCATGTCCGGCCAACCGTTCCAACATCTGATCAATGAATGGTAAGAGAAAATGGTCCTTCCTAGTTGCAGCATTAAGCTTCCTATAATCAATGCAGACTCGCCATCCCGTCTGCAAACGCATCGGGATAAGTTCATTTGCATCGTTCTTGACTACAGTGATTTCGGATTTCTTAGGCACTACCTGAACTGGGCTTACCCATGCGCTATCAGAGATAGGATAGATAATCCCATTGTCAAGACATTTAAGAATATCTTTCCTCACAGCTTCTTTCATTACCGGATTCAACCTACGCTGAGGATCTCTTGTAGGTCGTGCATTGTCTAGCAAATGAATTCTATGCTGCACTATAGAAGGACTTATCCCCTTAATATCGGCCATACTCCAGCCTATGGCTTCCCTATGTGCTTTCAACACTGATATGAGTTTTTCTTCCTGAGCGTCAGTCAATTCTAAAGAGATAATGACTGGTAGTGTGTCGTGTTCACCCAAGAAAGCGTACTTGAGATGACTCGGAAGGGCCTTCATCTCAAGCTCGGCTGGACACTCAATAGATGGTCGTAACTGAACTCGTGGTTCAGTCATCAATGGCTCAGGTGGAAGTTTCCATTGAGTGGAAGACATATAGTTAGATGATTCATCGAGCATCTCCAAGGATACACTCTCATCAACTAAACCATTCAGCTCATCAAAGAATTTCTCCTCTTGGTGTTCACTAGACAACCCTTGGATCATATTCACTTCTAGAGGCTCGTCATATGGATCACTTGGTTGGCGCCCTAGATTGAATATATTCAAGTCAAGTGTCATATTTCCAAAGGAAAGTTTCATCGATCCACTCCGGCAATTGATAACAGCATTGGAAGTGGCCAAGAATGGACGTCCCAAAATAACTGGGACACAATGGTGTGGATTCATCACAGGTTGAGTTTCGAGGACTATGAAATCAACTGGGAAGATAAACTCCCCAATCTTAATCAAGACATCCTCAATCTCTCCCATAGGTGTCTTTACAGATTTATCAGCTAGCTGTAACGTAATCTTTGTAGGTCTCAACTCTCCCAGTCCTAACTGCTGGTATACTGAATAAGGAAGCAAGTTGACACTTGCTCCTAAATTTAGTAAAGCCCTTTCAATCACTGTAGTCCCTATAGTGCAGGAGACAGTAGGACTTCCAGGGTCTTTATACTTTACAGGTGCTGACTGAGAGAGGATGCTAGATATGTTAGCAGCTAAGAAGACTTTTTTTGGAACATTGGTTGTTCTCTTCTTTGTGCATAAATCCTTTAAGAATTTTGCATAAGCAGGTACTTGTTGGATTGCATCAAGAAGAGGAACATTGACCTTAACTTGCTTGAATAACTCAAGCATGTGCTCCACCTGAGGAGAATTTTTCTTCAAACGATTTGGATAGGGAGCCTTTGGGTTATAAGTATGGTCAATTGGAGGATCAGAATTAGAAGGATCAGATTCTTCTGTCGTGCCAGTGGGTAAATCGTGGGATGATGATGATGAATCATGAGGTGGTGATAGAATCGTGGTATCAGGGAGTGTAGCTTGCCGTACAATAGGAGTGGAATCAGGTGGCATGGCTACGTGATTGTCAACCAGTTTGCCAGATCGAAGTGTGTGAATGGTATTAATTTGGTTGACATGCGACTGATTCAAATTTGAGGAACTGGCATTAGGATTTGTTATGGGTTGACTTGGAAAAGTGCCCTTGCCACGTTCACTCATTTGATTTGCTAGTTGTCCAACCTGCTGCTCTACACTCTTAATGGATTGAGAGTTTACGAGCAGGTGCTGATCTGTTCTTTGAATGAAATCAGTTGACACTTTCATAAGATTCTGCATGTATGTGTCAAGGTTGGACTGAGACTTGAGAAGAGTTTCAACATTCTTCTCAAGTGATTGAAGTCTCTTTTCTTGATCATTATTAGACCCCTGTTGTGGATATGAGTGATTTTGTGCAGGTGGTCTATTCTGGTTGTTCCCATGATTTGAAGTATTTGGGTGTTGATAAGCACCCATATTTGGTCTTGGGAATTGACCAGTAGCTGGAGGCTGCATGTTGGAGTTCGGGGCTCCCTGATATTGCCCTTGACCCCATGAGAGATTTGGATGGCTCCTCCAGCCAGGATTGTATGTCGAAGCGTATGGATTATTGACGGGTCTTTGATACATAGCATTAGCTTGCTCAAGTGTGGGACCCGTAGGATTTACTAATAATGGACACTCCTCCATAACGTGGTTAGGAATTCCGCAATTAAAGCATGTGGGACTTTGGAGTTGATTCACTTGACCCACTGGTGGAGACTGAGCACTAGGAGTCTCCAGTACCTCAATTCTTCTCATAAGAGCTGCGATCTTTGCTTCAGCAGCTATAGAGCTGTCGACGCTATGGATCCCACTCTTTTGAGCAGAAGTTGATATACTGGGCTTCTCAGTGGAACTCTCCCACTGCATAGTCTTCTATGATAAGTCCTCAAGAAAGTCCCATGCTTCATCCTCGTTTTTCCTCATAAACTCCCCTTGACACATGGATTCTAGAAGAGTTTTGGATGTGTAATCAAGTCCTTCGTATATGATCTGACACAACCGCCACTTTTCTATTGCATGGTGGGGGCATTGAGCTAATAAATCCTTAAATCGTTCTAAGTATTTCCAGAGGGGTTCTCCTAACACTTGACGGAATTGATTGATTTGATTTCTGATTCGTGCCGTCTTGTGCGTAGGATAATACTTCTTGAGAAACACTGTAACGAATTCATTCCAAGTAGTGATTGAATCAGTAGGCATACTGTACAACCACTTCTTTGCATTATCCTTAAGTGCAAAAGGGATGAAGCGGAGCTTAATTGCGTCCTCCGATAAAGTTTGCAGTTTAATCATTACGCACACTTCTTGAAATCACTGATAAAGAGATATGCATCTTCTGAATCAGAGCCAGTGAATTTGGGAAGCATACTAATGTACTGCGGTTTTAATTCGTAGTGATTACTCGCTACGTGTGGAAGTTTGATGCATGATGGTAATGAAGTACGCAACGGGTAACATCGATCCTGAAGGATCGGGATCGGCTGGTCCATCTTGTCTCCCATGAACAAATCTAATCTTACAAGTCTACCAAATTGATCACGGGTCCAATGTGGTATGAACCAGCGACCGTGAGTGTATGCGTGAACTTCCTAAGCTAATGTAAGAAGTGGAGTGTGGTGGAGAGATAAAACGGTGAAATAGATATGATCAAATAAAAATGTGATTTCTACTGTTCCTAATTTTTTATTTTTTTATTTTTTTTAATTTTTCTACAGAACCAGGAAACAAAACTACAGAAACAGAGAAAAACTGGGTTCAGAAAATACCTCCCAGGCTGCTAAATAGCGGTTTGCGCCGCTGAATAGCGGCTAAGCTATAGAGTTTGATTTGTGAATTTTTTCCACTTGGTCCAGAGGCTCTTCCAATCCTTTAAAGCTTCCTGTATCTGCAATATCTATTTCCTGCATACTCACAGACACTGTTAATTTCGTAAAACGTCAGAAAAAGTAAGAAAAATACCGTCGATCCCCGGCAACGGCGCCAAAAACTTGATGTGTTATATTTACTGCAAGCGCACAGTATCGTTGTAGCGCTGTACAGGTCGTCTCACAGGGATCTAAGGTGTTTCTGTATTCTTACTTTATCTATAGTTCAACGGACTAACCAAAGGTTCTAGGTTGAGGTCGGATTAATCTAAGTAGCCTAGGATATAGAATCCACTAATTTCCAACCATGTTCTTACTTCTACTATTTTCTTCTATCATAAAAATTCAATCTTTTTAGTTTAATTTTTACTTAAAGTGCCTTAAGCATGAGCTATCAAGTGTTGTGCAAGTATAACTCATCAAAGATGCTACTTCTTATAAAAATAAACTAATTCTTTTAGAAAATTCAAATAAAAAGATAAAACCAGCAACCCCTATCCCTAACTAAGCATAGATTATCAAGAATCCTAATTCAAGTATAACCTATCAAAGTTCTAAACTTCGGGTCCTTATATTTTAATCTTTCATTTGAAAAATCATGGCTTTATTAATTTTAATTAAGAAGAAAAATATTATAAAATAATTGCATGGTGGATCTTAGCTTCATCTACATCCTAGACTGATCTAATTAGCTACTCATGATTTTTGCTAAGGAAGATCAAATTTAATTCATACAATGATAAACCCTAATCTAGAAAGCGCTAAACCCTAATCTAGAAAGCAGTAAACCCTAAATAGAATGCAGTCAAATCTATGCAGAAAGAAAATAAGAATCTCAAGAACAATGGGTTACCTCTGGACACGGTGTTGTAGCCGTCGACCTTCAGCAAAAACCCCAACTTTATTGAACAGAAAAATCGAATACAAAAATTTCAGAATTCAGTATCCCGTCAAAATACAAGGGTTCGCCCATAAATAGGCCTCGGAAACTAAATCCTATTTCTAGCAGAACCACAAGACCTATAAATTTACAATTAAGCCTACGACAAAAATTACTCTAATACGGCCACTTATGAGCCGCTATTTAGTGGCTAACACCGCTTTTAGCGGCTCAATTTTGAGAAATTGCACTAAAATTTCTTCTGCAGAAGTATCTTCTCTTCTACTCTTTTCTTTCTTAACTGTATTTAACTTCTACTTCCTGCAGTACTTTGATGTTGTAGTCTCGCCCGCTTTAGAAACTTTTCGGCGTTTGATTTTCTAGTCCAACTCTGGTTTCATGCCTTTTCCTTGTATAATTTGGATTACCTACAAAAGACACTAAAAATACCCAAGTAGTATTTATTTATATACAAAAACAGATAAAGTATGAGAGGAAAAATACAATATATGATATTCATCAATAGAGCAGGAGGTTCTTCCTCTACTGATAAAACTAATAAAGAGAATGATGAACCGAATCCAACCATGACAAGACTAAGAAGGATGAAACCGAACCTCACCAAGACACTAGAGAAAAAGGCAGTGAGGAAGAATGCTTCGTTGATCCTCACGCCGAAAGAATGGCGAAACTTCAAAGCCAGATAGAAGCCTTGATGCATCGCAAAGGATTGCACGAAATAGGCATTATGAGACCCTACCCGATAGAGTGGGAGTCCGTCCGATTTTCGGCAAAATACAAGCCTCTCAAGCTAGAGTCATATGATGGAAAGGAATCTCCGAACCAACATATGTATTACTTCCTTTCACAGTCTGGCCATCTCATGGGCAATGACCCAGTGATGATAAAAATTTTTGCGAGTACCCTGCGAGGGCCTGCATTCACTTGGTTTATGTAGTTGCCTCCGAAAACCATCAACGCCTAGTCTGACGTGGAGAGAGAGTTCCTAGCTCACTTCTTCAAAGATAACGCCGAAGTATCCATTCACTCTCTTCTGACAAATAAGCAAAAAGAGGATGAGACAGTTAAAAGCTTCATCGAGCGTTTCCACGAGATGTCAATGCAATAATCGCATGGCATGTCATAGGAGACATTGGTGGAGACTTGCAAGCACAAACTGCAGACCGAGATATTAGTCAAAATGGGAGTGGTTGAATCAAAGAGCTAGTTAAGTAAGGTGAACTAGCTGAAAACCTCATCCGTCGCTTAAAAGAACAACGCCCCACGAGAAACGCCCCAGTAGGGCATCAATATCCTCAAAACTTCCGATCAAAAGGAAAAGAGGTTATGGCCGTGGGAACGCTACCGCAAAAGAAGGCCAAAGATCAAAAAGAGAAAGACGCGTCCAAGCAGTACACCACATCCTTCTACGACTTCAAAAACGTGCAAATAATGATGTTATTAAATTTGCTCAACAGGAAAGGGACGCTCCAGTTTCCCTCCAATCCGAGGCCCGAGAAAGCAGGGAAGACCAATGACCCCAAGTACTGCCTCTATCATCAGAACTTGGGGCATGCTACGAAGGACTGCTACACATTAAAAAGAAAGATCCATGCACTAATTGAAACTAAAATAATCACATTAAAGTCGGAACAAAAAAGGGTTACGGCTAACGTAGTCACTCTAATGGTTGGAACTAATGAATTTTCTATAAGAGTATCTCCGGTGCCTGCTGAGAAGATGGTGCTTGTTAATCATAATTCACATAATATGAAGGAAAAATGTCTCTCCCTAATCACCACGAAGAAAGGAAAAATTATGTGGGCACATATGGATCTTTTGAACGATGAGCAATAGTCTTCATCAAACAAACAAAAGCTGAGTAAAGGAAAAACTTACCACGTTGTTTCTGCAATCATCAAGGAAGACCACGATGAGACAAGTATGTTAACCGACTTTGAAACGGAGGCATCGGCTTTGGCCACTCATCATGATGAGACAGGCCAGTCAGGAACTTGCTCGAGGAAGAGCTATCTCAAAAATTACTTTAAAGCGCGGCTTGACGAACCCACCGCGACGAATGAAGAGCCACCCTCCAAGCAGAAGAAGTCTGCTTTTAAGAAAGGGACAAGGAAGGATAGTGAGGCAGCTGGTGCGTCATTTAAATTTGATATGCTTGCCCAGCTAGCCAGCATCTCGGCCCGCATAACTCTTTTATGGGTTGTTGCGATTATCCAAGACAACCAGAAACTCGTTGAGGGAAGCTCTAGCTGACTCCGAAACCTTTTTGGCTCAAATTGCAGAGCCATCTGTGGATGCAGAGGAACCCTACCTTCACTGCAACCAAGTGACAAGACAGGTTCCATGCATTGCCTTCTCGCCAGAGACATGCAGTCAAAAACTTTAAGCATAACAGACCCTTGTATTATACGGGATACATGGACTCTCTTAAAGTAGACCAAATTCTCATAGACCCAGGGTCCGCCTTAAGTATCATCCCAAAAAGATTGATGCAGATGCTTGGGATCTCATTTAGATAACTGACGCCTACCAACACCTCTATATTTGGATTCAACTCCAATGGAAACCATCCCTTGGGGAAGATCCGACTTCGTTGCCAGATTGGAAGTCTGAAGTTCGAAGCGACATGCTATGTCATTGACGTCAACACCTCTTACAATATGCTTCTAGAACGTCCCTGGATTCACTCCAACATGGTGGTGCCCTCTACTCTCCACCAATGCATGAAATATTGCAATGATCAGGGGACAGTCCACATGCTGATCGCCGACAGGCAACCTTTTAAAGGAGTGGAGAACTACTTCACGGATGCCATGCTGTATAGAGATACAGTAGAGGCATCCGCGGAATCAATGAAGAATGCAAAGGGGATTACGACAGCGGTAACGAAGCAGACACTGAGCCCGAGCTAGAGATGAAGAAGACTGCGAGTTCGAAATAAATTCTCTTGTAATCAATATTAATGATTTTGATGTAACCAATGCCGTTGATGAGGCAGACGAGTGGATTATTAATGAAAACATAGGTTTTGTTTATGTTCCTGCTGTTGCTTTAGATTCTACTCCGTCTTGTACAACCACAAAAGTAGATAATATATCCGAGTGGGAGGCTTTAGCGGCATTCCATTTGCCAATACGATCGTCGTTTGCTAAACAGACCAAAATTCACAATGCGGATGGGGCTAATTTTGAGGTGCCCGCTCGATGGCTAGACCAACAGCTGATAATATTCGGGCGAGTTGAGTCGCAGCCCGACCATAAATAGTGAAAGCGAGGATCAAACAGTGCGTCAATTTGGCCATTACTAATCAGTTTCTCATCGAATGATGAAGAAGATGGGTTACAATTTCAATCGCAAACAGGGATTAAACTTTGGAAGAGAACTACAAACCTTTAGCGTTTGTTTGTCCCACGAGAAAAGAATCCCGATTATTATCATAAAACCCGCAGGAGGTTGGGATATGTTACTTCTTCCGAATTCTCAGGAAAAGAGTACATATACTCAGCTGAATCAAAAAACCCTAAAGAAATAGTTGATTGGGATTCTAATGTCAGTACGAGTGTAATATTCAAAGTCTTTGCTGTGAATATGGTTTCAGTAAGCCATGAAGAACTAGAGGATGCCTAGGCACAATACATGGATATCCAATGGGATATCAGATTTGAGCAGCGAGAACCGTCAACTGAAGACCAAGTGGTTAAAATCAATATGAGGACTGAAGAAGACCTGAAGCCCATCTTTATAAGAAAGAGTCTCACTCCTCATGAGAAAGAGAATCTCGTATCCCTCATAAGAGAATACATTTACGTCTTCGCATGGAGCTATGAAGACATGCCCGGCTTGGACCCACAGGTTGCCATGCACCGATTTAACATTAAACCGGATGCTAAACCTGTAAAGCAACAACAAAGGCATTTCAAGCTCGAATTGATGGAAGCCATAGAGTCTAAAGCGAAGAAACTAATAGACTCAGGATTCATCCGCTAAGAGCAACACCCTGACTGGGTAGCAAACATCATGCCAGTACTCAAGAAGAATGTCAAGATATGAATATGCATAGACTTCCGAGATCTCAACGATGCATGCACAAAAGATGAATTCCCCCTCCCCATCATGAATGTCATGATTGATAACACGTGTGGGTTTGAGCGGATGTCGTTCATGGATGGTCTCTAGAGATATAACCGATCAAAATGTATCCAGAAGACGAGAAACACACGGTGTTTAGAACACTGCTCGGAATATACTGCTACACAGTAATGCCCTTCGAATTAAAGAATGCCGGTGCTACTTACTAGCGGGCTATGAGCGTCATCTTTCAAGAAAACTTATGAAAAATCATCGAGTGTTATGTGGATGACCTCTCCGTTAAGAGTAAAAAGAAAAAAGATCACCTGCAAAACTTGAGGGTGATGTTTGATATCATGAGAAAGTATCAACTAAAGATGAATCCTACCAAGTCTTTCTTGGAGTATCAAGCGGGAAGTTCTTGGGATTTGTGATAACTTCAAATTGAATCCTCCTTGACCCTGATAAGGTCAAAGCAATAAAAGAAATGCAGCTACCAAGGAACTTAAGAGAACTCAGGGGGTTGCAAGGCAAACTGACATATATCCGACGGTTCATAGTAAATATGTCAGGGAGGTGCCAGTAATTCTCGAAATTAATGAAGAAGGGAGTCTCGCTCATCTGGAACAAAGTTTGTCAACGAGCATTTGAGGACATTAAAAATTACCGCATAAAGCCACCTTTGTTAATGGTACCTGTTTTAGGAAAGTCTTTCAGCAATGGACCATGCCCTAGGGGATCAATTGGCTCAACATAATGATCAAAACCAGGAGTAGGCAATCTACTATTTGAGTCGGACAATGATTAGTGCAGAGCATATCGAAAAAGAATGTCTAGTGCTAGTGTTCGCGGTCCAAAAAATGCGACACTACCTAGTCGGCCAGACGATACATGTTTCTCGGATAAACCTGCTGAAATTGCTCATGACTAAGCCGGGATCATTAAATGGCCAGCTCGCCAATTGGGCATTATTATTGTCTCCTTACGACATGCATTTTGTGCCTCCGAAAGATATGAAAGGCCAAGTCATAGCAGACTTTCTCGCCGAGCACCCAGTTCCAGAAAACTCTAAACTCCAGGCTGACATCCTAGATAAAGTTGCAGAAGTTAACGCAACCTCTAAAGAGCATATGTGGCAACTGTTCTTTGATGGAACAACAAGAAGAGATACTGCTGGTATGTGGGTCGTACTAGTATCTCCCTATAAGCACGTAGTACCTCAATGATACTCGTTAACCAGACCCTGCACAAATAATGTGGCAAAATACAATGCCCTTATCACTGGCCTCCAAATAACTTGGCAACTGAGGGTGAGAAATCTTAAAATATATGGCGATTCAAAACTAGTCGTTAACTAGATGACCGGAGAATATGAGGTAAATCATGAAATCCTCATACCGTATTATCAAACAACAATGCGACTAGCAAACAAGTTCAAAGAATTTTATATTGACCATGTGCTAAGATATGATAACACATATGCCGATGCCCTTGCATCGTTGGCTGTGAGCCTCGTCGTACCAAGCGGGTCAAGTAAGCATGTTACCATTGGAAGTCGCAAACTCCTACATTCAAAAGCAATTATGGAAGTAGACGAAGCGATCCAAGTTGGACTTAAATTTGAGCCACGAGATTGGCGCTTTCCACTTGTGGACTATGTGTTGCACGATATCCTCCTGAGGACCCTAAATAAGCTGCTTTCATAAGAAATAAGGCTACAAAATTTTATTACAATGCTATGCTCTAGACTCTGTATCGAAAATCTCATGACGGCATCCTACTTCGTTGTTTATTGAAAAGCGAAGCTCAGGAAGTAGTTAAAGAAATCCATGATGAGACTCCCAGGTCCCACCAGCCTGAGCTAAAACTTTGGGAACTCATTAGAAAATTGGGATACTTCTAACCCAAGATGATCACAGATGCAGTAAACATATGCAAAGCGTTGTCATGCCTATCAGGTCCATGTTAATTTCATACATCAACCTCCAGAGTATTTGCATACGTCAACTTCCAGTTGTCGTTCGAGACTTGGGGAACGGATGTTGTTGGGCCAATCACTCCACCATCCTCTAAAGGATATCGGTTCATATTGGCGATAACCGACTACTTCTACAAATAGACAGAAGCTGTCCACATGAGGGAAGTAAAGACAACGAATGTGGCCAAATTTATCAAACACCACATAATTTACCGCTTCGGCGTGCCCCAACGGATCATCCATGACAATGGGCCTGAATTCATTAGTCAAGGCTTCATGAAATTCTGCTGCAAGTTCAGAATTCAAGATGTGACTTCAACGCCTTATAATCTGACAGCTAACGGATTTGCCGAACCTATCAATAAGACTACTGTGAAGCTTCTGCAAAAGTTCATTTATTCGAGTCATCGTAATTGGGATGAAAAGTTGGGCGAGTATTTATGGACTTACCGTACAACGGTGCGAACCCCAACCAAATCTACGTCCTTCTCTTTGGTGTATGGTTGCGAAGCTGTGTTGCTATTGGAGATTCAAATTCCATCCTTGTGGGTAGAGTTGGCTACAAAGATGACGACTGAAGAAAAATATAAAAAATGATTCCAAGAATTAGAAGTCTCGGATGAGAGGCACCTAAATGCAAAGCAACAAATCGAGTTGTACCAAGTGCGCATCTCAAGGGCATTTAATAAGAAAGTTAAACGAAGAACTTTCAAATAAGGAGACTTGATTTTAGCTGTCAAAAGACCAATGATCCTGACTCACAAGACTAAGAAAAAAATTCAAACTCAAGTGGGAAGGACCTTTTGTAGTAGAAACCGTCTACTCGAACGGAGCCTATCGCCTGATCAATCAAGACAGCGACAAGATGATGCCTATCAACGGCAAATTCTTGACGAAATACTACATCTAGCCACCTTAAAAAAACAAAGGGAAGGCTAATGAATCAACCGTCCAATGCTGTCAAGAGCAACGGGAAGAGAAATAGAAAATTTCTCACCATCCCTATCATACTGCAGGTACAAGTATGAAACCGATCGCCTCATAGCCACTAAGGCAAAGGGGAGAGGGAATGTTTGGCATCCAAGCCCAAACAAAACTCTCGACAACTCATTATACTGAGAGTAATAGTATGGCTAGCCCAACGCAAACGGCGATTGGTAAAAACACATCAAATCTGTTCATAGCTGGGGTTTGCTAAAAATTCCATTACAAGTTTGTCATAACGTCATCCCATAAGGATACTTGTGACCCAATGTTTTAAAAGTAAAAGGGAGAGGAATTCAAATACTCGACAACTCCTCATGCTGAGGTAAAAGCATGAACCACCAAATGCTTCAAAAACAAAAGAGAGAGAAATTCAAATTCTCGATAACTCCTCATGCTGAGGTAAAAGTATGAACCACCCAATACTTCAAAAGTAAAGAGAAGAGTGAACGTTTGGCATCTAAGTCCAAACAAGACTTTTGACAACTCATCATACTGAGAAAAATAATATGGCTAGCCCAACGCAAACGGCAATTGGTAAAGAAATGCCAAATTTATTGATAGCTGGGGATTTGCTAAACATCCCGTAAACCTGTCATGTTAAACTCTTATCTCTGATAGCGAGATTCAAATCATCTCACCTCAAAACAACCAAATCTGTCAAGTTAAACTCTTACCTCTGACAGCGAGATTCAAATCATCTCACCTCAAAACAACCAAATCTGTCAACTTAAGCTCTTATCTCTGACAGCATGATTCAAATCATCTCACCTCAAAACAACTAAACCTGTCACGTTAAACTCTTATCTCTGACAGTGAGATTCAAACCATCTCACCTCAATGAAAGCAAACCTGTCACGTTAAGATCTTACTTCTCACAGCAAAATTTCAACAATCACAAATAATACACTCTATGATCCCAACACGATCACCGGCTCTATCTATTAGCCAGACGAGTCACCGGCTCTGTCTGTCAGCTAGGCGAGCTACTCTATAATTTAAATCCAATCACCTCAGTATGTTTAACACTGCATCTCTGCCGAAATTCCTTGGTATGTTTTTGAACACCTTTGCCAAGACCCCATGAGTATATTTCTAAACACCTCTGCTCATGGTTTTCTGACCCTAAACCGATCACCTCGGTATGTTTTCTGAACACCTCTGCTAATATGCCGTGGTACGTTTTATGAACACCACTGCCCATGGTTTCCGACCCTAATACAATCACCTCAATACGTTTTCTGAACACTTCTACTGAAACCCTATCGGTATGTTTAACAGTATACCTCTGCCGAGACCCCTTGGTATGTTTTTTGAATACCTCTACGAAGACCCCATATGTACGTTTTCTGAACACCTTTGCTCATGGTTTTTTGACCATAACATGGTCACCTCGGTACATTTTGTGAACACCTCTGCCCATGGTTTTTAACCCTCACCCGGTCACAATCCAACAATCTATTGAATATATACCTATTATGATAAGAAAGAATGTACGGACAGCTCAGCGTCCTTGATGCAAGGGGCAAGAGAAAGCTAAAATTCTCGACCAGTTTTATCATATTGCGGGTAGGAACAACCTGCTACCGAAAAGGCAAAGGGGAGAGGTGTCCCGTTTAACATACCAAGCAATCTTGATATGCTCAATAGTGTACCTTTATCAATGTTCCATGAGTACGTTTTCTGAACACCTCTGCTCACGGTTCTTCAATCCCAATTCATAAATAATCATTGGCCATGTCTGTCAGTCAAGCGAGTTATCGGCTCTGTCTGTCAGCCAGGCGAGTCACCTCTCAATTCGAAAATAATTATCGGCTCTGCCTATCATCTAGGCGAGTCATTGGCTCTGTTTGTCAATCCAAACGAGTCGCATCATGTTCAAAACGCTTAGCTCGCTAAGGCACCTTCACTCACTTAGCCAGTTCCATTTTTCATCTACCAATTCCATTAAGTCCATCCAGCGCTTTCAAAATGATCACTCCATAAGTACGTCAGTCATACCTCTGTCTATAATTTTGTAATTCTAACACGATCAACAAGGCTTTGTCTGTTAGCCAGGCAAGTCAACTTCATAATGATTAACAAAACTCGGCTTACTATGACAACACTATATTCTTAGTAAGTTTTATTGGACACATTAAACAGTTAGGTTTAAAGTGTACAATCCAAGTGTGGAGAACTAAGTTTGAACAAGAATTTAAAGTATTTCAAAATTTTCAGGAGAAACAAAATTTTGAAAAGTTTGGAGGGGATTTTGTAGAACAAGAAAAATTATCCCTGCACTAATCTGAAATCCGAGTTCGAGTCCGAATCCAAATTAAATAATAATAACAATAAAAAAAAAAAAAAAATTATTAATTATGAGCCTCGCGGTCCTGCGAGGCTCCCACTCTTGTGGCTGCCCACGGGGCTCAGGAGGGGAAAACAAAAAACGAGGGAGAGAAAAAAAAAATTAATTAGCTTCGCAGGCTCCCGTGAGGCTCCCACCCTTGTGGGCATCCGCGATGCTCAGGAGGCCACACAAATGGAAAAAAAAATTGAATGGTGAGAGCCTCGCGGGAGGCTCTCAAATTTGAGAGTCCCGCGAGGCTCTCCTCCAAAACAAAAAAAAAATAATTAAATTAAAATTAAAAAATTATTAAGAAAAAAAATCTCTTTCCCTCTTTCTCACTGCACAATTTATTCAGCCCTGTCTCGAGTGATTTTGTAATTTCTAACTCATATCCAAATTTTAATCAAAATTAAATTAATTTTTGGATGCAAGATTCTAAATTAATTCTGTTTGAATTTGATAATTTTATAAATTCTAATTTGAACTTAATTGATTTGGGAGCAGAAATATGACCAAATACAATGAATCTAAAGCAATTCAAATCAAGAGAAGATTCGAATATCTCATCAAGATTACAAAGAAATCTCGATTCTATCTACAAGGAAAGCAGATCTCGATTCTATAAGGAAACTCAATAATTTGGGATCTACGAATACCCCCCAAGAGAACTCAAAGAGGACTTTTGGCCAGATCTCTCTTGCACGCAAAAAGTTCGTGCTTCCTCCAAGAACAGAAGAGAAGAAGAACGAGCTCGCCTCCAATCATCGACGTCAGATCGTCAACGGGGTATTAAAAAGAGAGTGACGTGTCTTATAAGTCCTCTCTGTCTGTTTTATTCTTTTATTTTCATTGTAATCAAATCGATAAAAGAGAAATTGTGGTAATCTGTAATTTTTCTCTCCTCAATGGCAATGGAAGGATCCTCTATTTTTGCAGAAAACAATCTCGTTCCTCCTTACCCTCCCTCCTCCTCCTCGTCTTCTCCCTGCCACCTCCTTCTCCTCCTCTTCCTCCTCCTCGCTGCCACCTCCTTCTCCTCCTCTTCCTCCTCCTCGGTCCTTCTCTTCCCTCCTCCTGCTCCTTTCCTCTCTCTCCTCCCCCCTTCTCCTCCTCTTCTCCACTTATACCTAACTCTAACAATAACATCTTAGAATTAAAATGATAAAGATGATACTAGTCCAAATAATTTAATGTCAAACTTATTAATAAAAATTTTTTGTGAGGTGTATCTTTATAATTTCCCATAAATGATATAAAAATATGGCCCTGTAGGAGGCCAATCATTAAGCCCTATAGGAGACCCAACCAGCCCACATTCATAATCCTAATTGGGCCTCTGTCCAAGGGTATGGATTCCATCATAAGTGAGTAAACTTTCCCTCCATCTCCCTATAAATAAATACAAGGTATAATTCAATCTCTTAATATCTTTCTTCCTCTCATTTGAGCTATTTACATTACTCTACAGCATGCTAACTGGAGTATTTGAGGGGTCTCTGGTCAAGGCACAAACCCGACCCCTCTAACGTTCATGTTCTCTCTAACGTTCATGTTCTCTGTGCAGGTGTCTCTTGGGGTGTACGCTCAAGAATAGGAGCGGTGGAGCGTTATCGATCCAATTCTCTCATCATCCAGCCTGCTAAAGCACCCTGTTTTATTTGTAGAAATATTAGCGCTATAAGGTTGTGTTTGGATTGAGGGAAAATAAATGAAAAGAAAAAAAAAAGGAAAGGGAAAGAGAAAAGGAAAGAAAAAAAATATACAAATTGGTTTTCTTTTTTATGTTTGGTTAGAAAGAAAATGAAAAGGAAAATCTCAAGAAAATTCTAGAAGAAAGTAGTTTCTTATGTTTGATTGCTTAATAGAAAATTAAGAGGAAAATATAATTCTAATTAAACTATAGAAAATTTTAATATTAATTTATATATTATTGATATAATTTTTAATTTTTAAATAATTAAGCATATAATAACCAAAGGATCTAAACTTCACAAAAGTTAAAAATATCTTGAAATTAAAATTACAAGAAAATTTCTGTAAAAATTTCTCTCCCTTTTTCCTTTTTCTCTCAACTTTCATTTTCTTTCATTTTTTCATGGGTTTGAGGAAGAAAAGAAAAAAGAAAAAAAATCTAACACATTTTCTCTCACTTTCTTTTCTTTTTAGTTTCTCTCATGAAAAACAACTTTTCCTATCCTTTTCTTTTCTTTTCCTTTATTTTCTCTCAATCCAAACACAGCCTAAGTAAAAAATTCACGAAAGTCTCTTGAAATGACCAACACATAATCTCAGTCAAATGGAGTCACCACTGCTCGGTGGGAGGAAGAGTTGGCCAACCTATTAAGCCAATAGGCCCATCAACCTCCATCTTGGGGCTTCGTCACTTATGAGCAGTTCATGAAACAAGTAACAACCTAAGTCGACATCTACTTTCAACTCACGACCAACCTTTTCGCAGACAGAGGCAACTCAGATGCGCATTAACGTATTCAAGCTCCTAAAAAAGATCCGCAATTAGAAGTTCCTATCCAACCCATCAATATCAATTTCACGAGCCTACTCCTCACCTTCCTAGGATGCGATAGTTGATAGCCTGAGGTGTAGGTCGAAGAGGGGCTTTAACAGTTCCCTTGCGCTCAGCCAGCATAGAGGAACTAATGGCTCTTCCATGATTCAAACGAAAGCCTTTGTTATCGGTTCAGGATAAATCATTTTTCTCATTGCAATAATGGATCGAAGAGATCTAGCAGACCATGGTATCCTAATTGGCATCGCCTGTGGGAGGCGCACTTGGTGCCGTCCCTTTACTTCAAGGTCATGCACTAGGCATGTGGCCATGAGGTGATGGGGCGCCACATGGACCCCTTTGCATGCACTTACTTCTTTTTTTTTACTCTCTAGAACTATATGTGGCAATATTTTCTTTGGGGAGTACTATTTATCTTGGTTCTCTGACAAATGAATTTTTTTTTTGACCTGTCAAATTTTTTTTTTTTTTTCATTTCCCTATCTGTCGATGGATGATATCATCGTTGCATAGGAATAACTTCACAGAACCCTACCTTTCAAAACGGAAGGAGTTATGAGATGCATGACTACCTATGCGGAAATGTCTATGAGATGAATCCTTTGATTTGACTTTTTGAATAAAATTAAACTCTATTATCATGGTAGTGGCTCAAGTGTTAAAAGTATATTGTCAGTAATTTAACTTCATAAATCCGTAACTTTTCACCCGAAAAGAGTAATGGAATTTCATTATATGGGTAGATATCTTTTCAGATGAGAAAAGACTTCATCTATCGGGCGGATCGGGGGATGATATGGACACTAGTCCACCAGAGCAGGAGTAGAGGAGCACTTCAGAGGCACGAGATGGAAGGGTGTGAGGGCAAAACCGCTGTGATATGTAGGATTGTTGTATTTTATGGATTCTATGTAAAATTATTTAGAACTTTTATTATGTAAATTTATGAATGAACCTCTTAGTAGAGATTCATAACTCTTATTATTCTATTATATTCTTTTTAATGGAATGCGGAAGGCTATATCCCACCGTTTATCGTCAAAAACAAAAAAAGGAGTAATGGGATTTTTGACCTATCAAAATGTTGATCCCTCCACCCACAATTTGGTTAAACCATAGACTTGGGCTGATTAGCTCCCATTTTCTGAAGATTGCACTCTTTATTTTTATTTGGTTTATCATAAAATGTTTTTTGCGTATGCAAAGGAAATAGTTATATCTAGTTCAACATGATATGTATTTTGACTATGTTAGGAAAGTAAGTCAGGTTACCTTCATTATGAACCTTTAAACAACAAAACTTACTACTCCTTAAGAAATAATTAAGCTTTTGTTTACTCTTCGGCTTTGTTTGGTTTGAAAGAAAATGGTAGAAAGGAAAAAAAAAAAGAAAAAAAGAAAACGAAAGAGAAAAGAAATGAAAAGATGATGGAGAACTAGTTTTTTCCTTAATATTAGATTAGTTAGAAATTTTTTTTTTCTTTTAAATTTTCTCTCAAACAAATAATAGAAAATATTTTTTTTCCTACTTTTCTTTTCCTTCCCTTCATTTTTCCTCAAACCAAGCCGAGCCTTCGTGAGAGTATCTGTTGCATTAACCAATCGCCTTGATTATATTTTTTCCTCTCCCAGCCACCAACTTCCAACTAGCCATATTGATGGGGGTGTTTGACCTTTTCTTCTCCAACTCCTCTACAATTTGGATGGCAGAGTTTTTAAAATTGGAGAAATGTTGCAAGTCTTACATGTGTTACTCTTGCGGCAGGCTCTATTCTTACATTTTGACTTGTACTTAAGGAAGGGCAAAATGGATATCTCCTTTTCTTAGATTGGACAATATTAAAATTGCAGAAGTGGCGATTTCTTGGTGCCAACATTGGCAGTAACTCGAATGAGGTCTGTGGAGTCAACGTCCTCCTCCTCCTCATCGGCGAGTCGTCCACATCAGTTGCATCTGCTTTAGATATCTCTTTCGTTGTCCTTTAAGAAGGACACTATGGAATGAGGGTGCCCCGAGAGATTGGTTATAAGGTAATAGATAATCATTTTCTATTGCATCAACCTATTCATCTGCTCGCCATTATCCTGGATGAGGTGCGGTCAAGTGAAAAGGGGCAAGCACTTTCGTATGCGGGGTTGCTATAATGAGAAATTTGATGAGAGATAGTTTATTTTGCTCTTTATTTGCAAGGAGACAACACAATCTGTAAACCAGATTTGTAAATGTAATCTTACTCAATGAGCAAGAATCTCATTTGAACACTAGCATTTTCTTTTGCAAGACTTAATTATATTTTCTTATTGTTTGAATTCTTGATTTAAAGCTTGCGCATCTTTTTTATGTTTGTGTACAGCATAATTCTTGGGTTTGTCTCTATGCATCGCAATGTTTGGGCATGCATATATGCATGACGCATCTCTTGGGGGTCAGCACAATGGCTGACTTTTGGGCTTACAAAATGGGCATGCGGCTTAGGCACGCGGGCTTATAGAGTTGGCATTCATTTTAGGCACAAAAGCCTTGCGACTGGGCATTCGGCACAAGTGCCTAGAAAGTGATCTTTCACCCTAGGCACAGGGCCTTGATAGTGGGCATTTGCCTTAGACCTGATGTAATGCCCCCCAACCAAAATCTGAGCAGCGGAGTCGTTTGTAACATATTTGTTAGAATATACTAAGCCTCAATATGGTATCATTAAATTTTCTACAAAGTACTCAATGATGACAATTAATAAAATAACAAGAATTTCATATTTCATTGTTTGAAACAAATTTTTGATATAGTGGAAAGAACCAATTAAAATAGAAAAGATAATAACTTATGATAATATTTCAATATAGGAGATGACTAAACATATAGGGGTAAAACAAAAATATACACAATCTTTTAATGGACTTCAGCCTGCCCCTTAATGCACTCCTGATCTTATGTCTAATCTAATATATAAACTTTCAGGTCTGGATATGCATATTCAGGATCATCATATTGGGATGAGAAATTATATAAAAAAAGTAGTGGAGAAGAATAGACTTTTATGAATATAATCATGATAGGAATTATTTCACAGAAGTTTGTACATAGAATTTAAATATAAAATACATTTCAGTTTAATATACAAATTCTATAAAATGATTATACTAATTAAATTTAGAGTTAATTGAAGTGAGGCCTCCCTATACTATAGGGATAGTGTAACTTATTATTTATTATCTTCAAACTCTCAAGTTAGCCCATGAACTTCTAACGGTATTAGTCAACCAATTATTATTCTCACCCCTGTTTAAATTGAATTGCACTTTTTTTTTTAATGAAAATTTCAAAATATCCTCTTCTCCCTAACTTAGGATGAGTGTTTAAAGTAAGGGAGAAGAGAGTATTTTGGAATTTTTTTTTTAGAAAAGTACAATTCAATTTTAATAGGAGTTAGAATAACAAACTATTTACTAACACTACTAGAATCCAGAGATTAAACTAAGACTTTTGAAATTAAGGAGTAATAAATTACACTGTTCATATAGTATAGGAGGTCTCACTGCAATTAACCTTTAAATTTATTATAACAATTAAATGTCAGTTGTTCTAGATTTAGGATGTCATTATATTGAAAAAACTGACTGATGAAGCACAAACATTCCCAATGTCTTTCCATGCATATTCAGAAATACAGTCTAGTATTTTTTGGAGTGGATCCCTGAACATGTTGCTAGAAAACAACAACAGTAATCAATGGATAGTCCAGTGACCACCATGTACCTATTGTTGAATTTGGGTGTGGCTCTTTTAGTCCCACATCGGCTAGGCGCTAAAGAGACACCACCCATGAGTCCTATAAATAGGGCCTTGTGTTTTTGGTTTTGAGTAACCAAAATAATTAGTTATTATATAAAACTGTTCTGAGAAAATAGTTTTTATTTTGGGAAGTTTTCAAATTTGAAAAATTCCAAGTTGTAATTTTGGATTTTTAGATTTTGGAAAACTTCTCCAATTCTTGGGGAACTTTCTAATTTACCAGAGATCTTTATAATTTGAAACTTTGGTGATAGTGGATTGATCGTTGGCGCCCGAGGGCGTAGGTAACATTTACCGAATTTTGTGTCTTATCTTATTTTGCATTAGTTCTTGTGTGGCACTATTTTGGGTGCCTATTTGTAAGATATCTGCCATTCGCAACACCTATATAGTAAAGAAATTCAGTTGTACAACTTAACAGGTGTACATTCGAAACATAATATATCTCCCTCATTCAGTTTCTTCCCCAAGATAGTGTTATCTATAGCCTATTGATGAGTTCCTTATTTTGTATATTTTCAGCATTTTAATATATTTTTATATATAAATAATGTTATCGGGTATTAATTTTTTAGGTTAAATACATTTGCAGTAAGGAGTACATTAGTTTTGCAAGAGAGCTAAAAAAACCGAGTTCGAAAAGCATGAAATCATAGAGATTCAGTAACAATGAAGATTTATTGCATTAGATTAGATTAGCGGGAAGCGAAATGCAGACTTAGTGTCAGAAAGACCAGAAGTTAGTTCAGTATTTTTGTTGCTACCTAGCAGTAGACGCCATTGCATAATGATAAAAATAAGTCAAACCAAGTCAAAAGTTGTGAGATTATTTCCATGCAGAATTGGAGACCAAGAACAGTTGCTGACCATCACTACCTAGTGGTCAAAGCAACTACATGGTGGCAATAGGGATGAGTTAGCAGTTAGAATTTCTGTAGAAGAATTTGTATAATTTTAGAACTCCTTCAGGTTAACTGGATTAGCTTTTTGGACTCTAGATGTATGTATGTGTGTGCGTGCGTGTGTATGTGTATGTGTGTGTGTGTAAAAGATGTAACTCTTGTAAAATATCACATGGTTTTTGATAATTAAATAAAATTTAAGATTTTGCTCACTTGGGTAACAACTACCATACCTCCTCTCTGCATGTTGGTCTTCTTCTCCCTTAATTATATTTGAGTCTATGAATAAGGAATAAATTTCCTTACTTCTTAGATTAATTTTACTTACTTTCTTTAATAATATAGATTTTTATGTGCTTTTTAGGGATGAGTAATTAATCTAATAAAGATATAAGAAGTAGACAAAATCTATATTATATTAACTTGTGAATCTTGTCCTCTCCATGCTTAATTTTCTAATTACCTAATATGTAAATAATAAACAAATCGATTTTTAAATCTCAATTTCAACAGGTTATACTTTAGTAGTTTTGATAGCACAATGCTTAATAAGGGTTTGAAGTTGATGATCATTTGGCTTAATAAATTAATAATTTATATGATTTGGTTTGAGGCAATGGTTTTTATATCTTTGATGATTTGTGCTTGAGATCTTCTCTTGATATTTTATACTTAGAACAAGACAAATTATTTTCAAATTAAAATAATCTTTTTATTTGTTAATTCATACTTAAAACAAGATAAATTATTTTAAATTTAAATAATTTTTTTTTTATTTTTTACATGACTATTCATAATAAAAAGAAGGGAGAAGAAAGAAAACCACAATTGTATCGCTATTTTAGTGGATTCTGACATATTAGATTTTCCTTTCTAGATAATTGATTAAAACTTTTAATAACCAAACTTTTGTTGCTAACTCTTTAAATTAGAATTAAGTAAGATATCAAAATGCAGGAAATCCATATGGAATGACTTGCTAAGTGCTATAATGCTTGTGCACATGCAATCGAATTAAAAACTCACATCAAGTTTTTGGTGTTGTTTTGTATATTAATTTTAATTTTTATTTTATATCATAAAATAAGTTGTATTATAGTTATGGTGAATGCTACCACGGTCTAATAATAACTGTGTAGGTCTGTAGGCGTGGATATAATTTTTCTATCCTCTATTTAAACCCTCCCCACAGGATCCATTCCTCACAAACCCTGCCTACCTTTTTCCTTCCTCTGTTACTTTCCAGATACAAGAGGTCCAACCGCTCCCCCTCATCAGATTGATCCAACTCCAGCTAGGCGACCCAAACCAGAGCAATCATCGCTATTACCTAGCTAGTGGCATTGTGAATCTTCTATAACTTCAAGTGTAGTAAAATCCTTCTTTCGCCCTTTTATTTTATTTAATTACCTTTATTTCACTACAACCATGGCCACTGTCTTTCTCGAAAAGAGTTATAGAAAATGTTTGAGAGATTTTATATTTATTTTTATGTTATATTGATGGTCATGGGATATGATTGTTTAGTGTATGAACCTGATCCATACTACATCCCGCTCTTGTGCATGAGTTCTATGATGGATTAACAAAATCCGATATCTTAAGAGATAGCACGAGTTTTACACTAAAATGACAGGGATGTGATGTTAATATTCACGTTGGGACCATATCCAAAGTCATTGGTATATTCCTGACTATTGGGAATCAAGTTTCCAATGCCATTGAGAAATATATCATTATGATGGGCCCCAAGTGTATGATCACACGCGATCGCAAGAGCAATGATACTACGATTTATAGGAGAATATGCTGCATGTCGATGGATCCACTACAATATGATCGATATTTCCCACAAGCTTCCTTCTAAACTACCTCACTACATATCATAGACTGCATGATGACTGAGGACCCAAACTTTTGTAAATGCACACAACTTTAGGTACAATTATAGACACTAAAAAATGGTCTGGGCCCACCTTACCCCTACCGTGTTTGATCACCAAATTTTGTTGCACTCTTCTGTTCAAGTAGAGTTTGCAATATATAAGGGGATCGTGTGCTAATTGGGAATGAATGGGTTCCTGAGAACTGGATGCTAGAAAACGCTAACGAGGATGTGCATGCTTCCAATCCCAAACAAGAAGAGGAGGAGGATGCATTCTTTGAAAAAGATCCTTTAGAGAATACATGGGATTATGAAGAACATGATTCAAAGGAGTTTAGATAAGGTCTAGAGGAGGTGAATGAAAAATAAGCATGTAGATAGCTCTAGTTCTCGAATCCTTAGAGGGCGATCAGATGTAGGCTGACGACAGAAGAGTTGCCACCACTAATTCGTAGAGCATACACGAGTTTAGGCTTTTGGGTTAGGGGGGGGGAGGGGGGTGTTAGTGGTATTTTCTTTTTAGGATTTTTTTTAAAATTTTTGTTTTTGTTTGATTATTTTTCTCGTGTAAAATTTTTGGTTTTTTTTATTCTTCACTTTGGATAGTTTTTTGGCCTTTTTATATTTCTTTCTTTCTGTATACAACTTTTACCTTCATATTTTCTAAAAAAAAGAAAAAATAAATAAATATTTTTGTAAGAAATTGAGTTAGATACAAAGGATAAAATAATTTTAGTTTTGAAATTTGATAGATAATAGAATGGAGAGTTTTATAAAGAAACTAAAATATGAGAAATAAATATCCTTAGTCGTAGTTTTAGAAAAATATATATTTATTTATCACTAGTGCAATGGTTTGTTAGGTTGAGGATAAAAATAAAAATTATTGAGTATATCTTTCCTCTCTAAAAATACGTAAAAAAAGAATAAAAAATGTAAACATGCTATTAAGGCAATGATTTTTTGTAAATAATAAAATTCTTAAAATAATAAGTAGTTGGGTATGTGTGCTTTGCCAATCATATTAACTCACATGAACAATATTTGAAAAATTGTGTATGATCCGAATAATCAGGTACTTGTTCTTTGGTAAGCGTGATAATTGCATGAAAGATGAAATACATATAAAAATTAAAAAGAAGAAATAATTTATTTTAGAGAAAAAGATAATCAAGAGTTCAAGTTTGAGTCTAAAACCAAAATTTATCATCACACGCACATGTAGATGTATAAGAGCTTAGGATTATTGATTAGTTAGTATGAAGAATAATATTTATATTTTTAATAAAAAAAACAAGTGCATTATATGAAGTTTGACTTGAAAATTGATAATATAGATGCAATTTTGAATTTTTATACTAGTGAAATTAATTACATAAAAGCCAAAAATATTTTTATCTTTATTGTTGTACATATTTTTGTTTCTTTTATTTTCTTTTATTTTGTTAGTTTTATAATTTTTTTTCCTTTTATTTATTTTGTGTTATCCTGATTTTTATTTCATTTATTTTCTTAATACTTCTTTCTTTACGAATTTTGTAGATATATTCATTGCAAATTCTCACGAGATAACACTCATCGATTAAGGTAACGTAGAGGCTTAGCAGCTTATTGCATGTGCTAAGTGCAACAACACTCCCTACAAAGAGAGAGAGAGAGAGAGGGAGAGAGAGAGATAGAGAGTTTTTATTGGTTTCGGTTTTGCTCAAAAACTAGCAAAAAATAGGTGTAGGGGTGTATTGAGTTCCCAAATATTTTTTCTTGTATTTTTGTATATTTTTCATATACAACTAATACTACTCATGTACTTTTAGTTGTTTTAAGATTAAATGTATTTCTAATGAGTACAACAATTTTATAAAAGAGTCGCCAAAGCAAGTTCGATAAGTACCAAATCAAAAAGATTCAATAACTAAGTAAATTTAGAGCACCCAATTGAGCATCAGATTATATTAGGATGAAGTCAGAAACCCATGAACTCGGTGCCAAAAAGACTAGAAAATAGTTCAATACTTCTCTAGTTACCTTGTGGCAGATATCACTTAGGTAGCGACAAAAGTCAAGTCAAACTTTAGGCCTAGTGCCATGTGGAATTTGAGACCAAGGATAGGCGATGATCATCGCTACAGAGTAGTAAATGCCTACCTAGTAGCAATAAAGACGAGTCCATAGCTAGAATTTTTGAAAAAGAATTTGTATAATTTTAGAACTCATCTAGGTTAATTAGATCAGGTTTTTGGATTCCAAATGCATATATATTGTAATGCCCCACTTTCCGTAGTGTGGAAAGCTGACACGTTCGGCGTCGAATGACAACTCGACAAGCCTCAAAACAAAACATTACAGTTGCAACGCAATTTAATATGAATAACATACTGAAATAAATGATAATTTTTTTTTAAAATCAAAGTGATAACAACTTCCTCTAAATAAAATCAGCAAAATATCACTACCAATAAATTATTTCTGAATAAAAAAGCTGTCTCACATAAAACTAAATGAAGTGCCATATGCAATTATTATAGTTTTTTTTTTTAAAATGAAGTAATTAACAAAAAGAATTCATCACTCATGTAGGTCTGCCTGTTTCTTAAAATATGCCACATCTTGTTCTGTTTCTGGAGAATCTACTTCTTGATAAATATCTGCATCTGGTCATGCATAACCAGGATCGTCAGTAAAGCGATCTAATATTAAATAGTAAAGCATAACAAATAACAATAATAATTCAATATCATGGACAGATATGCAAATAAAATGTAGAATTTATTATTATTATTATTATTATTATTATTTTTAGTTGATGTCTTTAAATAATGGTATTTGAAAATTCAGGAAAAATATGAATATAACTGGTCTGAACGCATTCCTGTCTACCCCCGAAAAAACGGAACAGTAATTTTGATCGGAGTCTATCCCGATCCTCCCAAAATGGGAAACAGTAGCGTAGTAATGATCGGAGCCTATCCCGATCCTCCCAAAACGGGAAACAGTGGCACAGTTACGTCCAGCCATCTAATTCATATGAACCTAAATTTTTCCCAAATCCTAGTGTATGACAATTCCAGTGTAAGTTATTCAGTTTAGTTTAATGGATTGGTGATCATCATTAAATTTCAATATTCTGTGGCAACAATAGTAACAATAAAGAATAATGTACAATGCAATAGTTAATGATCTATCACCAATCCCATAATTTTCGGTGTCTTTTCAGATTTTATTTTCAATATTCATTTTCCTCTTTCTTTTATTAGAGCATGAAACATTCAATTTAGAAGTAGGTCACTATGAAAAATAAATTTTAAAACCATTCGTAATTATTTTCAAATGTAGAATTAGTTCAAATGCTTGTGAATAGGTGCAATGGCTGCTTACTAAGAATATGACCTAGTTCAGGCATAAGGTTTCAATCAGAGAGACCCGAGTCTTAGGTAGCTTAAAAAGATTATTCCATTTCAAAAGAGCTCACTTAGCAAAGTTTCAAGCGTGCGCCTCAAGCGGACATTGGCATGTGCAAATAGAATTTCCCCCAAACCAAGCATCATAGGCCTCCAAGTTACGGGTAATTCTGAATGCGCACCACATACTATACAGTAAGGTGATTTACAACATATGGGAAGTGGTGCTCACTAGTAAATTTTGTGCGCATTTAGAATTTTCCCAAAGTTATCTCCAAAATTGCAGGTAGTTCTACATGCACACCACAAACTATTTAGTAAAGTGATTTACAATATAGGAGAAATGGTGATCACCAGTGAAATATGTGCACATTTAGAACTTCCTAAACTTTCCTGCAAAGGTGCAGGTAGTTCTACATGCGCCCACATACTATATAGTAAAGTGATTTACAACATAGGAGAAATGGTGCTCACTAGTGGAATATGTGCGCATTTAGAACTTCCTAAAGTTTCCTGCAAAGGTGCAGGTAGTTTTACATGCACACCACAAACTATTTAGCAAAGTGATTTACAACATAGGAGAAATGGTGCTCACTAGTGAAATATGTGCGCATTTAGAACTTTCTAAAGTTTCCTGCAAAGGTGCAGGTAGTTCTACATGTGCCCACATACTATATAGTAAAGTGATTTACAACATAGGAGAAATGGTGCTCACTAGTGAAATATGTGTGTATCTAGAATTTCTTAAAGTTTCCTGCACTACAACCAAACAGAGAAAGGAGAAAGAGAAGTAGCAGCAGCAAAAGCAGAAGCAGAAAAGAAGAAGAAGAAGAAGAAGAAGAAGAAGAAGAAGAAGCAGATGCAGAAGCAGAAAAGAAGAAGAAGAAGAAGAAGAAGAAGAAGAAGAAGCAACAGATGCAGGAGCAGAAAAAAGAAGAAGAGGAAGAAGTTCTAAATGCACACCACATACTATATAGTAGAGTGATTTACAACATAGGGGAAATGGTGCTCACTGGTAAAATATGTGCGCATTTAAAATTTTTCCAAGTGGTCTTATCATTGCAACCAAACAGAGAAAGAAGAAAGAGAAGCAGCAGTAGCAGCAGCAGCAGAAGCAGAAGAAGAAGAAGAAGAAGAAGAAGAAGCAGAAGCAGAGGAAGAAGAAGCAACAGAAGCAAAAAAGAAAGAAGAAGCAGAAGCAGAAGCAGCAGCAGATCCAGAGAAGCAGCAGACCCAGAATATGTATAGTTGTTTTATATACATACTTATATAAAATTCTTCAAGTAAATATGTTTCATATACTCATCATTCTAGTAAGCTCCTATATCTTAAAGTATCAAAACAAAATATCTGAACCATAATAAATATCCTTCGGCATAAGCAAGCCAAACACGGTTCTCTTAATAAACTTGAACTGGGACAAGGAAAAATCAAAATGTTCACTCTACAAATTTCTAGAGCTTAAAAGATATATGCAACATTTCCGAAAGGCTATAGTGCACATTTATCAATAACCAAGGAATCATTGGCATTGATGATAAAAAAAAAATATTTATTTTCTTCAGAAATTTAAACATCTTC
>JAYEPQ010000013.1:8883504-9036004 GCA_036321105.1 Dracaena cambodiana | reverse complement strand
ATAACTCCCTCTTCTTTTGTAATCCTTTTGTTTTATAAATAAAGATAATTCCTTTTCTCTTTATCTGTTGGCTTCAAGAATTTTGCTTGCTCAACAAATAGATGGTTCATAGTTGCGGTAAAACAATCCAAGGATCATTTGCGTAACTTAGACTGTTAGTACCTGAAATGATCGGATAAGGATCATTTAACTTAGACAGAGGCGCCTAATTGCACATGTCTTTGTTTGATGGAGGTAGTTCAAGACTCTTATGCGTAACTTGAACTGCACATACCAAGATAATTGGGTCAGGATCACCAGATTTCGGCAGAGGCGCCCAATTGCGCATGCCTAGTCCAAGCTTCTCATAGAAACGCGTAGCTAAACTACCAAGTTATCTTCGCGTTTTGCATAGCTGCGCGGAGCTAATAGCTTCGCGTTTCGCATCACCACGCGAAGCTAATAGCTTCGCGTTTTGCAGAGCAACTGATCAGTTAGTCGCTCCGATTCTTGCACCGAATACCAAGAGGCGGGTTTTTTCATTTAAATGGAGTCTCTTCTTTTTCTTCCTCACTTCATTCAAAGGATTTTCAAGAGATTAGAGCTCCAGAACTCCGGCGATCCAGGCGACTCAGGCAACTGAGCGATTTTCGACCCGATTTCCATCGATTTCCTTCAAGATCTTGAAAGCAATATCACCCAAGACCCGTGCTTCTTCACGCGCAGCCTCGCCATCGGCGACTGGCGCAAGCAGCGGTGGCAGCGGCCGTGGAAGAGATTGTAGCGGCGAGCCAGTCCATGCTTCGCCTATCGGCGGTAAGATTCTTCACTTCTTGGACTTTTAGAACTTTTTTAGGAGTGATTTGGCTCGGTTTTAACCAGCCAATCATCTCTTTTACCGGCGAGATCACCGTACTCTGGCCAAATGGCTTGGAGAAGAAGGAAAAAATCTCTGGTCTTCCTACACGCGAAGCTATAGCTTTATCTTCGCGTTTGGAAACGCGAAGTTATTTTTGCTGTCTGTCGCGTTCTTTACACGAGGTTACAATTTTAGCCTCGCGTTTCTTAACACGGAGTTATCCCCTTAACTTCGCGTTTATTATCCAAACGCGAAGTTATTTTGTCATCCTCGTGTTTTGTCAAAACGCGAGACTATTTTCTTAACTTCGCGCAGAGTTATCCTTAGCTCCGCGTTTCCATACTTAGAAAATTTTCCCGATTTTGTGAGAAATTTTCTGATTCTTTGATTTTGCAGTTGGCTACTCAGTGGATCCACTCCTTCAAGGGCATCACTTCGGCCATGGCGGGGGTGCAGACTTAGTCACCCAGTTTCGCTTCACCACTATTCTTTCTGCATACAAGCCAGGTTTGAGAGAGCGCAGGGAAAAGCTAATCAGATACAGTCCTGCTACCGCACGGGAAATCATAACGGATACTCCCTTTGAAGCCACGAACCGGGAGGCGTTGGAGAAACCGGCGTTCCTCTTTGGAGATGCTATAGCGCACTCAGATGAAATCTTATTCGAAGAAGAGAGCAAGTGGCTGTACCAGGCCGGGGATCTGCTCATGTTTCTGCGTGACATGGAGCGTAGCTACCCTTTGGTGTATCTCCAGAGGCTCCCACCGCGAGTTAGAATTTGAGCTAACTCGTGAGTATGATGGTGTTGTGACCGGTAAGTTCGGCGTAAATGGGGCTTTTCAAGACGGTCTCTCTAGATGTATTACGGGGCTCCTCCCAGGCAGAGTCACCAAAGAGCACCCTGTTAGTGAAGTCCCGATTCGTACTAAAACTTTCCTTAGCGAATTCTTGGCCAAGAGTGGACAGTACCCCGCCAAAGACTTTAGAATGTCCGGATGGGTCCACTCCTCGGGCAACATATGGTGGTTCAGACTTGTCAAACACATACTGGACACCCATGAGCAGACCCTAAAGGAAATTGGCTTGTACAAAGCCATTAGAAACGTCTAGTTTGGCTTGCCTCAAAATTCGTACCACTTGTTCAGCCTGCTAGAGATGTCTAACCCCGAAATCGGCACTTTCTTTACACCGGTGGGTGAGCTGGGATTCGCTCTCCACGAGATGTTTGAAGTGTCGGGATTATCAATGGGCGAAGTCCCTTATGAGGAATATATCTTCACTGTTAAAAAATTAAAGATGCTAAAAGCGGGGGATGAGCACATCTACCAGACCTACTGGGAAATGATGTGCCACTATCATATTTGCGCCGACCTGGCTGGAGTAAGAAACCAGGGAATTGGCCATAAGAAGTGGGCAGACTATCTTTTCATCAATCTAAAAGAGAGTCTCCCTATAGTTCGTGGATGCCCTTCCATTAGTATCGAAGAAGTGAAGGAGCGTGTCTCTAACTTAGAAGCCACAACATATATGACCGAATCAAATGAAGGAGGATTTAGTCCTGACACGGTCTTTCAGAGCTTCCATTATCAAGCCCAGTTTCCTATTTCTGATAAGGGTCTCCTTGCTGGCTTTTTAATGTTGTGGCTGAAGAGGTGTGTCATCCCTTCGCTGCCTAAGGAAGCTATCGCCAAGAACGTCGTCTATCCAGTCGTTCTATTGGCCTATGAACGACCATTCGGGTTATTACCAGCAATGGTTGCCAACCTCCAAAGCGGGCTCTGGGCCCTCTACAACAGCTTTATGCCAGCAGAGAAGAACAAAGGCAAACCTGGAAAGGGAAAAGTGGCCAAAGAAGCTGCCACGATGAAGACACCGCACCCAAGGGTAGAGATGCCCTATACATATTTAATGGCGTGGCTAGTCATGCACTGCCCATCGCTGATGAGTGCTGCGGATTATTGCCCGATTGACAATCCGTTCTTCGTAGAGAAGTACGAGCGCTCTGTCTAGAAGAGTAATTACATGTCTCAAATCTACAGAACACTCCGTCATCATAAGAACTACGAGATCTTCTGCTGCTTCCCAAACTTCCCTGGGGGAGAGTATGGATCTAAGTTTAAAGATATTTTGGGAGCAAACAAGTTCACCAACTTATCTTCCGGGGCCTTCTGGTGGTTGTTGAATATCCGCTCCGGACACTTGGTGTACAGGTAAGACACCATGTGCTACATAGAGCCGTATATCCCGAGCAGATTTGCTCGTCAATTTGGATATACGCAGCTTTATGTAGGAAATCCAAATAAAGCGTTGGCGTACGAAGGGAATCTATACGCAGGGGCACGGGGCTGGTTCCATTGTCTTGCTGGAGGAACCGGAGCAGAATTCATGCTACCCCTGAAATCGCCAGAGCTAAGTATGGTATTAAGCTTCTGCACCTGGTTCAGTGTTGCCAATGCTGATGTGCCCAACTTCTCTATCAACCGCAGCTACTGCAAGGAGATAGAAGCCTTCTACTCTAACCGCAAAGGGGCCAAAAGAATGAGGGTAAAAGGAATGGACGAATTCCTTGGTGCGGCGGCCGATCCATCAGACTTGGGCAACTTTGATGGGGATGACGATAATGGTAATGATGATGACGGTGATGATGGTGGTGCCCCTCAAGACTTGGTTCCCCGCCCCCGGAGTCCAGCCATTAAACGCCACGTTTCTGTAAGAGGTGAACCAGCGAAGAAGAAGCAGAAATTAGCCCCGGGGACCCTCTTAGTCTCTCAAGAGGCGGCGGTCAAGTTTGCTTCGGACTTGCTAGCCTCATCTCTGCCTCCAGCACCGGTAGAGGAGAGTGGACCTGCTGAAGCTCCAGGTGCTACTGAGGTCCCGGCTCCCCCATCCGCAGAATCTGTCGAACACTCCGCGACGCAACCTCTGGGTAGCGAAACTGGTGCGCTTCTGGAAACAGTGACGGCTCCTCTTTCAAGTCCGACAACTTGACTTGTATCTCCTGGTATGGTTTTTATATTCTATCTTCTGTTCATTATTCATTTCATCATTGTATGTAACACTCTTTGTTTGCTTTCTGAAATGCAGGTGGTCAACCCCACTCACCGATGCATTCGACTACCAGGGGGAGTTTGAGGAAAAGGTGGATTACTCTGGCACAACTGGCTCGGTGGGTGGTTTGGGTAGTTCTGCAAATGAGTTTGACGCAGACTACTTCACGACAACTCCTCTCTCTGTTCCTTCTTCAGTTCCCCCAATTGATGAACTCGGGAGTGATGATAGGACAGAGGTAGTTGTCGCGGCCGCAGCAAAAGAAGCTACCCCATCCCCAAGTCTGCCGTCTCCAACACCAACGGTCTGCTTCAAAGAGACCCTTCCAGTAGTTGTTGGTGTGCCCTCTGCTCCTCAGCCGGTGGTATTTACGTCCTCTACTATTATGGCTGTTGAGACACTGGTGACTCCTTCGACTCCAAGTCATCCTCCAACGGGAGATGAAGAAAATATGAAGTTCTCTTTCGAAGCCACTTCTGTCACAGGAGGAGTTTCGGGTGAAAACACTCTATCGTCTACTTCTACTGGTGGTGCTACTCGAATGATCTGTACCAGTGATACTTCTTCTCGGGTTCCCAGTTCTGCCAAGTCCATATTGGCTTTACTGGTCTCACATGTCATGAATCTGGTACAGGGACGAGTTTCTTCTTCCTCAACTCCAACGGACGCCACTCCTCCCCCAGCGACATCTTTCTTAGCGCTGCCTGCTTTAAACACAGACACTATGGACCCTCTCGAAGAATTCTTCAACCACAGTGTAAATGACTTTTTGCGGCTACTAAGGAGGTGTATCGGAATGATCCTGGACGGAAGAGATTTCTTTAATCTTGAACATCCAATATTGTCCAGCTATCTAGATAATATTGAAAGGATTGGGGGACGTGACTGAGCAGCTCCCTACCGGGCTTGCCTTGAAGATTTGGAAGATCAGGTGAACACGCTAAACACGGTTCACCAAGCGGATGTGGAAGCGATCACTGAGATCGAGTCGGCGCGGCTTCGGGCAGAGTTGGTGGCTCGTCAAGAGGAACTGAGGCACCAAGAGGAAGTCTGGTCTTGGGAGTTGGCAGAACTACGAGCCAGTCAGGAATCAATTCTCAAGGGGTTAGAGATAGTGGACTTCAGGATTGAGGGGAGTCAGGCCACCATCCTTAGAGTCAGAGAGACTATTGCTAAGGCTCGAGCTATTCTGGAAGCCAGCGAGTCTTGGTTAGGGGAATCTGTTAAGAAACGGGAAGAGCTGATTCTTTAACAAGGACAGTTTGAACAAGAAGGCATAATGAGGAGCCGTACTATTGAAGAATCTCGTCAGCGGTTGGCCCAGTAACTGGCAATAAATGATGATGATTTACGCCAGCAGGCTCAACACTCTGTGGATGAGACTCGTCGTCGAGTAATTGACGAGACGATGAATAAGTTGAGGCTCCTAGGAGATCCATAACTTTCTTTCATTCTATTCTTTTATTCTTTTTGTAATAAGAACTTATAATAGGAGAGAGAACTTTACTGATTCTTTTGTAACTCCATTCTTTTTTGATTGATGAATAAAGGAAATCTTTTTGATTCTTTTATCTGTTGGCTAGAAATTTACTTGCACAACAAATAACTTGTCATCAAAATAGTTCATTTGTTTAGGTAAAATAGTCCAAGGCTCATCTGCGTAACTTAGACTGCTAATACCGAGGTGATCGGGTCAGGATCACCAGATTTCGGCAGAGGCGCCCAATTGCACATGCCTAGAGTTTGATTGGAGGCGGTTCAAGGCTCTCATGCGTAACTTGAACTGCACATACCAAGATGATCGGGTCAGGATCACCAGATTTCTGCAGAGGCGCCCAATTGCGCATGCCTAGAGTTTGATTGGAGGCGGTTCAAAACTCTCATGCGTAATTTGAACTGCACATACCAAGATGATCGGGTCAGGATCACCAGATTTTGGTAGAGGCGCCCAATTGCGCATGCCTAGAGTTTGATTGGAGGCGGTTCAAGGCTCTAATGCTTAACTTGAACTGCACATACCAAGATGATCGGGTCATGATCACCAGATTTCGGCAGAGACGCCCAATTGCGCATGCCTAGAGTTTGATTGGAGGCGGTTCAATGCTCTCATGTGTAACTTGAACTGCACATACCAAGATGATCGGGTCAGGATCACCAGATTTCGGTAGAGGCGCCCAATTGCTCATGCCTAGTCCAAGTGCTTATGTACGTAACTTGAACTGGTGGATGGTTATACTCCTAGGGATCTGAACCAGATGTGACAGTTACTCTATCATCATTCTGGTTTATTTTAGGCATAGTATTTCTTCAGAAATTTGTCGTTGATCGGCATCATCATCCTATCGCCATTCTGGTTCATTAAGCGATAGGCTCCACTAGAGTATACCGTCTTCACATTAAACGGTCATTCCCACTTGGGTTCAAATTTACCCTTAGTCTTGTGGGTTACAATCATTGGCCTTTTAATAGCCAGGACCAAGTCTCCTTATTTACAGGTCCTTGGTTTAACGTTCTTATTGAACGTTCGCGAGACTCGGGCTTGATACAACTCAATTTGTTGTTGAGTCCGGAGACGTTTTTCATCCAATGCTTCTAGTTCTCGCAATCTTAATTGATGACATTCTTCTGTCGTCATCTTTGTGGCTAAGGCCACTCTTAATGATGGTATCTGGACTTCAAGAGGCAAAACAGCCTCACTTCCATAAACCAAAGAGAACGGGGTAGTTTTTGTTGGGGTGCGAACGGTGGTGCGATAAGTCCACAAGCACTCTTCTAGCTTTTCATCCTAGTCTCGTTTGTTGGAAGAGACAAACTTTCGAAGGAGTTTAATGATCATCTTGTTGAAAGCTTCGGCCAATCCATTTGCCGCGGGGTTATACGGCATTGAAGCAATATCTTTAATTCTGAACTTATCACAGAATCTTGAGAATGCCTGGCTGACGAATTGTTGTCCATTATCATGAATGATCCTTCGGGGGATGCTAAAATGGTAAATGACATGATGCTTAATGAATTTAATCACATCTGTCATTTTCACCTCTCTCATGGGCACGACTTCGGCCCATCTTGAAAAATAATCGGTTATTGCAAGAATAAACCGATGTCCTCTGGATGACGGGGGAGTTATTGGCCCCACAATATCCATCCCCCATGCCTCAAATGGCCAAACTAGCAACAGTAGTGTGCAAATATTCTGGAGGTTGATGGATGAAGTTAGCATGTACCTGACATGCATGGCACCGTTTAGCGTATGCCATTGCCTCTGTAATTATCTTCGGCAAGTAGTATCCCAGCCTTCTTATGCGGTCCCCAAGTTTTGGACCGGGCTGATGAGCTCCACACACTCCATCATGTGTTTCTTTCAGCACTTCATCTGCTTCTGCTTCCGATATGCAGCGTAGCAGGAGACCATGACTTGACTTTCTATATAAAGTTTGAAGTGTTCGATCATAATAAAATCTCGGGGGCTTCCTCTTTATCGAGGTGGCTTCCTTTGGATCCTCTGGTAGTATCCCATATAAGGCGTAATCTATGAATGGAAATCGCCAATCATGGGGTTCCAGAGTTAAGCCTGTCTGGCACATCTCTTTGGTTTGGAATACCGTGTCTGGATGAAGGAGTTCTCTACTACCAATAGTGATGCTTTTAGCTTCACCCGGCGGAATTGCTAATGTTGCAGCTAGTGCGGCGAGAGCATCTGCATAGACGTTCTCATTCCGAGATATATGATAGATATAAAACTGTTCAAAATACCCTACTAACTCAATGGCTAGCTGATGATAGGGGATGAGGGCTTCATGTTTGACTTCATACTCACCTGTCATCTGGTTGACAATGAGCTTAGAGTCTCCATATGCCTCTAGATAGTTAGCCCCCAGTTGCAGAGCTATTTTTAAGCTGATAATGAGCGCGTTGTATTCTGCCACATTATTCGTGCACGGTTCTGTTAATGAGTAACCGTTAGGCATTATATGTTTATGTGGGGATATTAGCACAACCCCCACTCCAGCAGCAGATCGTCTGGCAGCACCATCAAAGAACATTTGCCATGGTTGTTCTTTGCTAACTGTGTTGACCTCTGACGTCTATTTGGAATTGGACCAGATTGGATGATCTGCTAGGAAATCGGCGATCGCCTGTCCCTTCACGGCTTTGCTTTTTGAGGGACGAAGTGTATATCATATGGCGCTAGTAGCAATGCCCATTTCGCTAATCGGCCGTTTAAGGATCCCGGTTTTATCATCAGGATTTTCAAGGGATTGACCTGTGATATGACATGAATTGTTTGCCCTAAAAAATAGTGTCACATTTTCTGAACGACGAACATTAGGGCTAAACATCCTTTTTCAATAGGGTATACCGCTGTTCGGCCCCGATCATTGTTCTGCTTAAGTAATAGAGGGCGTGTTCATGGCCATGCTCATTATACTGAGCAAGTAATGCTCCTAAAGCATTATCCATGGCCCTTACATATATAAGGAACGGCTGCCCAGGGACCGGTGCCGTAAGAACAGGAGGTTTGGTAAGGTATTCTTTGAGATCGTTAAACGCCTGTTGACATGCCTCATCCCATATGAAAGAAACCCCCTTTTTCATGAGTCTAGAGAACGGCTGGCATCGCCCTGATAGATTGGAGATGAAGCGCCGGATATAGGCTAATTTTCCTTGTAACCCCCTTAATTCCTTAAGATTGCGGGGTGGTGGCATTTCACTAATCGCTTTCACCTTTTCGGGGTCAAAGAAAATTCCTTTTGAGGTTATTATGAACCCAAGGAATTTTCCACTGGACACCCCCATAAAAGACTTAGTGGGATTCATCTTCAGATGGTGTTTTCACATAAGATCGAAGACTGTTCTTAAGTCATGCAGATGATCTTCTTTATTCCTGCTTTTGACCGCTAAGTCATCCACATAGCACTCCACCGTTTTGCGCAGGTGTTCTTTTAATATGATGCTCATCACACGTTGGTAGATGGCACCGACGTTCTTCAATCCGAAAGGCATCACTATATAACAGTATACCCCCAGTGGCGTTCTGAAAGCTGTATGCTTTTCATCATCCGAGTGCATTTTAATCCGGTTATAGCCTGAGAAGCCATCCATAAAGGACATCCTCTCATAACTGCAAGTATTATCAATCATCACATCGGTGATGGGGAGTGGAAATTCATCCTTAGGACATGCAGCGTTCAGATCTCGAAAATCGATGCATATCCAGATTTTGCCGTTCTTCTTACGAACCGGCACTATGTTAGCCATCCAATCAGGATGTTGCTCTTCACGGATGAATCTGGATTTTATAAGCTTAATGACCTCGGAAACTATTGCCTCCATCAATTCCGGTCGAAAACGCCTTTGCTGTTGTTTAACTGGTTTGGCGTCTTCTTTAATATTTAACCGGTGCGTGGCAATTTGAGGGTCAAGCCCGGGCATGTCTTCATAGCTCCATGCGAATACGTCTATATACTCCTTGATAAGAGATATAAGCTCTTCTTTTTCTAAGGGAGTTAGTGTGTCGCTTATGAAGATGGGCTTCGGATTTTCGTCCGTTCTCATATTGACCTGTACTAGCTTATCTTCTGTGGGCGGGTCACGCTGTTCAAAGCGGACATCCCAGAGAGTGTCCATATGCTTAGCTCAGAAATCATCTTGAACATCAATTGGTTCCTCGTCGTTTTTTGGTGCGGCTGAAACCATATTGGCTATCAAGGATTGAAACCAAGCGCCAGTACTTAGATCCGAGCCCTGATCAATCGGGTTTAAATCCTCATCGGACGAATATCTTTCCTCATATTGGCATGGTGGTGAGGGAGGAGTAGATACATAGCCCAACCCCCTGCGAGTCTTTTGATAATAGTCTGGGCTCTTTCCTCTCGGTCTAAATGAGGGTATGAGATTCCGTCGCCCCTTTCCAAAGTTTAACCCCGATTTCCAGGTAAAATTATAACCCATTTTCTCCATCATTTGCCGGGATTTCTGTTCATATAAGTGAAACTGAGGTGATATTTGTTCATCACTTTTACTGCTTTGTCTTTGTCAAGATAACGTAATTACTTTGCCGAACATGATCGGCTTTTGGGACCCCTGTCGAGGAGGCACCTCAAAGAAGTGACCTTATCCCTTAGTTATTTTTGATTGAGAGAGGAGGGATGACCTGAGTGGCAAATGGTATGCCGCCAGAACTTCAAGTTCGGATAGGCCATCCACTTCAGTGGAAGTACAAGAAGGTTCAGATTCAATAGCTACAGCAGGCTCGTAGGCAAACTTTATGTTTTCATTAATAATCCACTCATCCTCTACTACATCAGCTACATTATTATCAAAATTCAAATTAAAATCTAGGTGAGGATTGATTTCATAATCACCCCCATCGTTCTCTTCAGGAGACTCATACTCAGTATCCGCCTCGTTGCCGCTCTCGTCAAACTTTTGAGGCTTGTTGAGGTTGCTGTCGGAGACTTCATGGGCTGGCTTGCAGAGTAAAGCGTCCGTGAAGTAGTTTTCCAGCCCTTTAAATAGTTGCCTATCTGCAACTAGTGTCCGGACTTCTTCTTATTCATCACAGTATTTCATACACTGGTAGAGAATCGACGGGACTATCATATAGGCGTGGATCCAAGGCCGTCCCAGTAAGATGTTATACGAAGTGTCTGCGTCAATGACATAGCATGTGACCTCCGTCCTCAAATTCCCGATTTGACACCAGAGTCGGATCTTTCCAAGGGGACAACTATCATTGGAATTGAACCCATATATTGTAGTATTGGTCGGCGTCAGGCGATGGGGAGAAATTCCCAATAGCTGCATCAACCTTCTGGGAATGACGCTTAGTGCAGACCCTGGATCAATCTGGATGCGATCCACTTTCGTGGATCCGACATACCCGGTGAAATATAAAGGCCTATTGTGCTTTATATTTCTAACCTGCATGTCTTCTGGAGAGAAGATAATTTGTGGGACCTGCCTCCTCACTTGATGACAGCGGGGGCAAGAGTCTTGTTTTTCGTCGGCCGGCTCGACAATCTGAGCTAGGAATGACTCAGATTCTGCCAAGGCCTCTCTTAATGCCTCGCGAGTTGATTTCGACAGCCGTAACAACTTGTAAAGCGTGACTCGAGCTGGAATATTTGCCAGCTGAGCTATTATATAAAATTTGAAGGTAGCGTCTTTGACTCCTTCATCTTTTCCAGGATTTTTCTGGAAGCGAAGTCCTTTCTGTTTTGCAGGTTTCGTGAGTTCCGTATATATATCTTTTAGGTCTACTCTGGTGTAGTCCTTGAGATATGTTTTTCCAGATCGAGTGCCGGAAGGGCCTGCACCATCTTGATGAGTGGCCATAGCTTCCTGCTCCTCTTCAGAGTCTGTAAATGCCCCTACAATTATGTATTCATCTTTTATTTTAGCGAAAATAGTATTGCTACTCCTCTTTTTCTTCTGACCCCCTGTGGTAGTCCACTGTTCATCCTGTAGTAAATCAGGGTGGACCCGATTTCCCCCTTTTGAGTTGTTATGGAGACAAGTCCTTCTTGAGCCTTATTGTGCGGGTCATGGTTTTTCGTAGCCAGCTTCCCCTTTGGTATTGGGGTCACCCCTGCGAGGAACTCATGGGTTCCAACCACTAGGGTTGTCATGTTGGCAGTGACCTTCTTTTGTTCCTCTTTTAGCGTCAAAACTCCAGCTTCTATCAGTGCTTGGATTCTGTTCTTTAGATGGTAACAATCCCTAGTAGGGTGTCCGGCATTCCTGTGATAGAGACAATAGTTGGGGTCGTTGGTTTTACCAGCATCCTCCGGTTTTCTATTCTCCGGGAGTTTCAACATTCCCTTCCTCAGGAGCAGGTGGAAAAGTGTAGGCGTTTGCTCTGCCTTGAAGGTATAGGTCCTCTCTTGCTGAGGCCTATTTTGTCTCGTGCCCTTCTGATTTTGGGGCTTCGAGTTTGGAGGATTTGTATTTTGTGGAGCGACTTCTAATGCCATCACCGCTTTTCTCTTATTTTTATTATTATTATTTTGGGTGTACGGCCTATTATTCCCAGTGTTTCTTGACCCACGAGACTCTTCAACTTGACAGATCAAGTCCTCGGCTTGCTCTCCTTACTTGAGCAAATCTCTCCACGTCTTAAACTCTACGGCCCCCATTTTTAAGAGCACGTTAGTCTTAAAATTATGTCGACATGTCTCCACTAGAGTTTCCTGGACCATTCCGTGTTTGCAATGCACGGACTTCTCCCGGAATCTTTCTATGAAGTTTTTTACTATTTCTTGTTCCCCTTGTTTAGTTGCAAGGAGGGAATGAACCATAATTTGTGAGTGGGCCTTCTCTTCTTTATCTTCTTCATTCATTTTATTGAACGGAGTTTCTTTTCCCTTTTTGGCATTATCCTCGACCAATTTCGAGAGCATTATTTTAAGATCTTCGATCATCTTCTGTTGCTCCCGAATCATTTATTCTTGGACTTCAAATCTTTGGTCGATATCGTCAGATTTGCTCATCATATATGATGCTGACTTCAATTTAGATGATGCCGAAGAACGAGGAGAGGCTATGACCGAATTATCGCTATCGTCATCATAAGAACCTTTCACGAGTTTCTTATAATTTCGGGCCAGGATGGCGCCTGACTTAAGTTGGGTGAAGTGATGAGCTTCTTCATCACTTGATTCTGAGTTATCATTTCTCTCTATGACCTTCTTACCCTTCCCGACCATGTTGAAAGTTACAATTCTCCATTCTTTTCGGGGAGTAGCCTTTGTTTTCTTAGCAGGGTTTTTGTCTGATTTAGTTAATCGGTCGAACACCGATACTCTGTTCTTGTTGCAACAACAATTATCTATTACAGCGGATACTGCCATCATAAGCTGCTGGCAATGACAGACAGGTTCAGATTGAACTAGTTCTATACCTCTCTTCTTGGTTAGATACTCCCTGAGGTCAGTGACTTTAATCATGGAGCTGTGTGACCCATTCAACTGTTTAGAGGGTCCAGGAGCCTGTTGAAGTTTCTTGGAATCACTGGAGTTCAGTTCTGGTCCATTGATACGACGAGCAGCCCTGATTTTGTATTCCGGTTGATCTATGCGGAGATGAAAGATAGCTTCGTGTTTTGTGTCGCGGGCCTGAAGAATAGCTCCGCATTTTGCTACGCTAGTCTCGCGTTTTATGCTGGCAGGGCGTTTCTTCAGAAGTTTATCTTCTGGAATCTTAGCCCCGTGTGGAAGAAAATTCTTGCACGCTGGCTTACTCTTGTGATTAACACAAGTCACAACTTCGCGTCTAGCGCGATTTTTATGATTAACGACAATTTGCCAATCGTCTTCGCGATTTACGCAGAGCTGGGGAACCTTGCATTTATCGCAAGTACTACTGGCTTCACGTTTATCGCTAAGCTCAGTAGTAGTCTCGCGTGGAGAATCACACGCTGGCTTTGAGGAGATTTTATCCTCGCGTTTATCGCGAGTGTTAGAAATTTTGCGATTAACGCAAATCTTACTGGCTTCACGTTTCTCGCTAAGCTCAGTAATAGCCTCGCGTGGAGAATCACACGCTGGCTTTAAGGAATTTTTATCCTCGCGTTTATCGCGAGTGTAAGTAATCTTGCATTTATCGCAAGTACTACCGGCTTCGCGTTTATCGCTAAGTCTAGTAGTAGCCTCGCGTGGAGAATCACACGCTGAATTTAAGGAGATTTTATCCTTGCATTTATCGCGAGTGTAAGTAATCTTGCGTTTATCGCAAGTACTACCGGCTTCTCGTTTATCGCTAAGCTCAGTAATAGCCTCACGTGGAGAATCGCACGCTGGCTTTTCCTTGCGATCAACACAAGTTGCAACTTCGCGTTTAATGCGATAATGACTAGTCTCGTGATTAACGCGAGCCAGTTTGCGAGGGCCATAGCCTCGCGTTCTAAGAAGTTAGCCTCGCATTCGATGCGGGCTTTGAAGGCTTTTCGCTTCGCTCTCCGATTTCTATTTCGGAGTTGGGTTCTGGTCAATCCAGTTCCCATGCCTTCTACTAGGATTTCCTGCCCAAACACCGGCTCTATGGCCGCTGTCTCCAAGGATCCCCGTTCATCGGTGGATATCTTTTTACCCGTTGCTCGGGTATTGGAGCGTACGCGACGATAGTGTCGTATTTCGTTCAGGTTACCTGATTCAGAGGAGAGGTACTCCTCGTACTTCTGTTGGTCGATTTCAACGACCAATATATCTACGTCGGATCCGATCCTCTCGACGTCAGATTGCGCCACAATCTCTTCTCTAGTGAAAGAGACGTCTCCCACTGTGGTCGTCAGTTTGTTCGCAGGAGAAATTCCTTGCCTTCCTTCCATTGAAATAACTTGATTTACAACGAAAGTGAACAAAAGAAAAAAAAAACAAACGAGAGGATTTATATGTATATCGCTCTCTTTTACAATATGATGTGGGATCTGTGTGGCGATGGGATCTATCAAGTAGCTCCTTTGGACGATCTGACGTCGAACTCTTCTCTTGAAGATAGCGGCCGACTTTTGGATCTTTTCTTCTCTGCTCTTCACGAATTCAAGGCTCTATGCGTAATTTGAATTCTCCAAGATACTCGAAAAATCTGATTCTCCGGAAAAGATCCTCTAAGGCTTCCTCAAGAGGGTATTTATAGCCTTAAAATGATATGAGAGTTTATATCTAAATAGAATTTGTACTCATCAAGGATTCCAATCAAATATCTTAGTTTTGATTTAAATATCTTGGTTTAGAGTTCTGATCGGACTTAATTTGGGTGTTTGGATAAGCCCAAATCATAATCTCAATCAATTTTGAGATTCTGGTTATCTGCTCACGCGGAGATAATCTCGCCAAAACGCGGAGCTAAAGAACCAGAACGCGGAGTTATTGAATAGCACTGCGTTTTACTCAAACGCGAGGTTAAAATAGCCAGACGCGGAGCTGCGGAATTAGCTCCGCGTTCTGTTATGGAAAATCATACTGCCAACAATATCTATGGTCAAGATAAAGAAATCAAACTTCTTATACCATGGTCAAGGTGCCTACTTCAGACCATATATACTCTTTTTTAGCTTGCAAACCATATATTCCTTCCCCTTTACCTAAGCCTTTAGGTTACTCTATGTAAATTCCTTCTCGATCACTATGGAGAAATGTAGTTTTTACATCAATTGCTCAATCTCTAGATCAATAAATAATAAGACCTAGGATTATCCGAATAAAAGTCACTTTAACAACATGATCAATACAAGTTTCTAATCGAAATCTTTCACCACTAGGTGAGCTTTGCACTTAACTTCTTTCTTTCCATTGTTCTTTAACTTGAAGATCCATTTGTTCTTCAAATCTTTTCGATCCCTTAGAAATTCTACAATATGATATTTTAGTTCTTATGCAAGGAGTCGATCTCCTATTGCATAAATTTCTTCCACTTGTTTTTTGTTCGTGGACTTATTCTTCATGAAAATTTTCTGGTTCACCTACATCAGTAATCATGATACTTGGTAGTATGATATTTGGTTGAAAGTTGTCAAACCCTTTCTGTCTCAACTGAGACTCTAATAGTTCATCAATGTGTGGTTGCTCCCCAGATTTGGAGTTTGATGCTCTACTTCTTAATCTTCCTCATGCATTTCACCATCTTCTTTGATCATCGGGATTTACATATGTAAAATTATAAGGATAGGATCTATAAAGATTTTAATATTATGTGGCTTTACAACTTTTTCAAAGTCACTTAGTGTTTAATATTCACAGTAAATTACATCTCTATTTTTAATATTATTTCTATTTTTAGGATCCCACAATCATTGCCTAAATTCATCATTTTTATAGCCTAAGAAGATGCACAGTATTACCTTATCATCATGCTTGACCTTTACTCTTTAGGTATATGCACAAATGCTTTGCATCCAAACACTTTCAAATAAGAACAGGAGACATCCTTACCACTCCAAACCCTTTTGAAAACATCACCATTTAAAAGGACTGATGGAAAGAAATTAATCAAATAACATACAATCCGTGATGCTTTCCCCAAAATGATTTAGGTAATTTAGTTAAATATGACATACTCCTTATTCTCTCTATAATTGTGCCTTCATCCTTTCTATAACCCCATTATATTGTAGCGTATGTGGAATAGACTTTTGGTGTCTAATACTATATTTAGAGTAATAATCATTAAATATCTTTGAAGTATACTCACCCACATTATCTATGTATATTCACATTAAGATTTTTTTAGTTTCTCTTTCAGTTTTTGCATGAAATCTTTAAAAACTTCAAAGACTTGATCTTTAAATTTAGTACATAGATTCATACCTTTCTAGATGCATCATCTATGAAAGTCACGAAATAAAAAGTCCCACCAATTATTTTTACATTTATATGTCCACACATATCCAAGTAAACCAAATCTAAACTGTTCTTTTTTGTTTTATTAGTATTTTAAAAAAAAACTACGCTATTTTGTTTTCTAATTAAACAATGATCACAGTGGGATAAAGTAATATTTTTTAAATTAGTAAGTAATTGTCGTTGTATAAGAGTTTACAATCCCTTCTCTCTCATGTGCCCAAGTTGCTTGTGCCACAAGTACATAAAATTTCTTCCAACGTGTTGATTTTTCCTTTCTCCAAGAGCAGCTGAGTCTTATGAAAGGTGCAATATTTCTTACTTTTTGCTACTACAAGTGATCTTTTGGCAAATTTTCAGCATCCTTTACCAAAATACTTGAGTATCTATCTTCATCTAACTTTTCCATAAAGAGTAGACTAAGGTGAAGGTTAGGAGCATATCTCACATTTTTTAGAATCAGTTTTACTCTAGTATTTGTAGTGATGTAGATATCACCTATCCCAAGAATTTGAGAAGTATCTTTATTGCCCATCTTGATAAAACCATGATTACCTTCTTGAAGTGAAGTGAAGATATTCTTGTAAGGAGTCACAAAGTAGGAGGCGCTGGAGTCGACTATCCATTCTAAGTTTTGGCAAGTTAGGTTCATACCATCATCTTTGTGTGGGAAGAAAAGTATGATCCCATTGATGGGGATGATAGTTGTATTCTTTTTTGCTTTCTGCCTTCTGTTCAGATTTTTCTTTCTACTTACGCTTAAGCTTGTGACATTCCCTCTTCATACGTCTATTCTTGCCATTATAGTAATGTAACGCCCCACTTTTCGTAGTGTGGAAAGCTGGAAACGTTCAACGTCGAATAATAACTCGACAAGTCTCAGTAAACATTACAGTCACGATACGACGGAAATATAGGCAACAAATAAGAAATAATTTCTTTAATTACAATAATATTTTTCTCCTTACATAAACTTTAATAAAAAAATAATAAACTAGAAAGGCCGTCAATCTTGTAGCTCTGCCTCCTCGTGAAAGTAAGTCAAAGTCTTGCCTTATTTGTAACGGATCTATCTCCTCATAAAGATCTGCATCTGGTCACGCATAACCAAAATCGTCAGTAAAGCGATCTAGTGATAAATAGTAAAACACAAAAAATAATAATAATGTCTCAATATCATGTACAGTCATATAAAATAAAAGGTACGCAGTCTCATATTTGAATATTTTATGTGGTTGTCATTAGTTTTTTCTTTCTAATTGACGTTTTTTAATTATGGTATTTAAAAATTTAGGAAAATATCAATTTGGTCTGGATGCATTCCCGTCTAACCCCAGGAAAGTGGAACAATAAAATTTGATCGGAGCCTATCCCAATCCTCCCAAAAAGGAAAACAGTGGCGCAGTAATGATCAAAGCCTATTTCAATCATCCCATAAAGGGAAACAGTGGCGCAGTAATGAACATAGCCTATCCCGATCCTTCCAAAACGGAAAATAGTGGCTCAGTTACGTCCAGCCATCAAAATTCATATGAACCCTAATTTTCCCCAAAACCCCAGTGTGTATCAATTTTGGTATTAATTATCAATTTCAGTATCAATTGGTGATTTCAGTAAATTCAATTTAGAATATAGAAATGTTGATTATCATTAAAATTCAGTGTATAGTAATAATAACAGAACATTGAATAACAATATAATAATATACTAGTTGATTATCTATCACCAATCTTATACAGTAACAGATTGCATTTATAAGGTGTCTTGTCATATTTCATATCAGTGTTATCTTTCTTTTTTTCAGTATATAAACAAAAAAAATAAATGAACTAAAACTTATAAAATAGCCTTTTGGATTATATGCATATCTTTGGAATATATAAGCATATGAACTCCATCAGAAAATAATCATATTTGATATTATAAAAATATGCACGTGAATTTAGATAAAAATAATAATTAAATGTTTAAAAATTTAAAGCACCAATCAGTATAGTTTAACTTCTTATTCAAGACATAAAATGATAATAATAAAATTTAGAATTTAATAATTTATGTCATATAGTTCCACATAGATAGGGTTAAAATAAGGTAGAACTAAAATGGATTAATGGTCTTTTTGAAATAAAATGATCAATTTCACCGGTCATTGAGGGAAACATGAAGTATAACATATTGTTATATTATCTTGCTGTTGTGTCTCTGACCTACCATGTGCAGGTGTTATGAGGCACGCATAAAATTTACGACTATCATAATCTTTCTAAATATACTTCTTAGTTCTTACTTTAGTAAGTGCAGAAAACGCTTATTTGTACTTTACTTGATTAGAATAAAGAATAACGATTTCTTTTGATGGAAGTAGGGTTGCAAGATTACTAATTTTTTCCTTTAAATGAAATTAGATAAGTCTAGTGTGGGACTATTTGGACTATGCTATTCCTTCTTCAATTGGTACAAACAAAGTCTAGTCAAATAGAAAAATGCTGAAAACTCTTAAGAATAGATGAACAAGTTCAGTTTTCAAATAAAAGTAATTTGGTCTTTATAGCAGCTAGCCAAGCTTTTCAACATGAAGAAGTATAAAGAGGTAGTATATTAAGCATTCCATATTAACATTCTAAGAAAGAGTAGCAAGATTATATATAGTCAGTATGGAGATTTTTCCGTCATATCATATGACCTTAATGTTTATTTTTATAGTGTAAAATTTATGAACTTGGAGGTAGTTATGTTTTTATGTTTTTATTCTTTTTAAATAACTGTTGATACAAAAATTCATCTGAACTTGAATAAAAAATTTTGTATTTCCTTGAATCTAGATGAAGCTAATCAAAATTATGGTGCAAATTGACGTACTGGGAATAACTCTAAGCAATTTTAAGGAGATGGACTTAGGGTTATAAATGGAAATGGGCAAATTGGTTTTATATGTATTTTGCATACCAAGTGCAGAAGTACTAATTAGTAAAAGAAATAACACTTGAGTTCACATCATACATACACACTTGGCAAGGTGTATATATATATATATATATATATATATATATATATATATATATATATATATATATATATATATATATATATATATATATATATATATATATATATAGGGATTACTGTAGGTGAGCCGCCAGCTCAGGAAAAGTTACGTAAGTTAGCTGCAAAACTATAATGATCCAATGATTTTTCTTTAATTTTTTTCTTTAATTACAATCTCTACTTCCTTAACTTCTTTTAGATTAAATTTCATAAATTTTGGAGTTCATTTATCCTTTCATCGAATGCATATAAAATATTTTATTCATTGCAAACCGTTAATTTGTATTAACTTGATGGAGGATGAAATCAAAATTAAAACCCAAGAAATTGGGTATGAGTGAACCCTATGGGGTCGAGATCATAATCCAAAAGAATTTTTTTTAAAAAAAATATTGGAGATAGTGGAAATGAACTGCAGCTCAGGTAACTTCGTGAGCTGTCAGCTCATTTCCATTTTTCCCATATATATATATATATATATATATATATATGAAAAAAATGGAAATGAGCTGACAGCTCACGCAAGTTACCTGAGCTGCAGCTTATTTTCACTATCTCCAATAATCTTTTTTAAAAAAATTTTCTTTTGGATTATGATCTCGACCCCCTAGGGTCACTCATACCCAATTTCTTGAGTTTTAGTTTTGATTTGGACCTCCATCAAATTAATACAAAATTAACGGTTTTCAATGAATAAAACATTTTGTATGCACTTGATGAAACGGTAAATGAACTCTAAAACTTATGAAATTTAATCCGAAAGAAGTTGAGAAGGTAGAGATTGTAATTGTAAAAAAAATTGAAGAAAAATCATTGGATCATTATAATTTTGCCGCTAGCTCACGTAACTTTTCCTGAGTTGGCAGCTATATATATATATATATATATATATATATATATATATATATATATATATATATATATATATATATATATATATATATATATATGAAACAACCCTTAAGCACTCGTGTTCATACATTAGATTTAAGTTGTTGTTGCTTGTTGCATCTAGACTAAGTTTCCATGCCACCTGACCTATTGTATTTTCGCATGCAGTAGCTTCATCTGAAAATTTCCGTGTTTATGCTTAACATGATTAGCTAAGTGTGAACTTTTAAGATAGACAATAATTAATTTTAAAGGTCAAAACTTATGTTTATGTTTAAGCTAACTCAACGTGTTTGACTTAATATACATAGCAGTTGTGACAAGCTAATCCGCAAAAATAATATTTACCCGAAAGATTTATTTTAGAGATGAAATGTATGGTACTTGGTCTAGGCTATTCATTTTTTTTTGAATTTGAAACTATAACATTTTTTTTCCCTCCTATTTTATTTTTATTTTTTCAAGACTATCAACCAATATTCTAAAAAATTGCATAGTGATAGTTCTCTGCTTTATTTCCCAAACAACATATTGATATCTTACTGGTAAAAATATTCACATTAATTTTTAAGGGGAATGAGATTCCGGGTTGCTCATCGATGTCATCGTAGGCGAATATATCAAACTGATTTTCTACTTTATGAAGATTGTTTTAAGTTTTAAATATTTTTTATGTATTTTTCGAGCCTATTTATCTCTGGACAATTTTAATAGATATCAAACTCATTTATTTTGTAAAGCAAGGCAACTATAGTATAGGAAATAAATAGAATTGTTTCTCTTATATTTATAAGATTATGCTCGGAAAACAAGTAATATATCAGGACAATAATCATTTCAGGAAAATCATAGAATTTGCTAGCTTGTACAAAGACTCAAGATATTACCTTTTTCAGCTGTTGATAATGTCAAAATATTGTTGCAGTTTATATGTTCTAAAGTTGGTACCATATTAAAATTAATGAGATGAATTTAAAAAAAGCTTAGCATGCCATGACAGATTGTGTATAAAACAATTATATAAAGAGTATCTATCCATAAGTTTATATTTTAATTTAATAAAACAAGAATTATAGAAATAAGTATAGCTAATAGCATGTCAGTGAGTCAAAAGAGTTTACCTTGGCCCTGATCCAAATTAGAGGTTTGAAAAATCTCCAGGTCTCTCTTTAGCTGAAATTTTTCTCTCTTTTTTTTTCCCCACGTACGTTCTCTCTATTTCTTTTTGTCTCCCTGCGTGTGAGAAGTGGGGAGAGATTGGGTTTCTTATTTAGTTAAAGAATATTGCATATTTAAAAATAGGATCCTATTAGTTAAGAAATCTAAATAACTAATTTTTTTTTTTTGATAAGAATCAATCTAAAAAAGTAGGTTTCTATTTATATTCATCATCTATTTAAATTCTTATTCTATCAGATATGAATCACATTAGAATCTCTTTTTTTTGTTAAATAAATTAGATTAATTCTCATCAGATTATTAGATAAGAATCAATCTAAAATCTATTTATTTAACTATTTAGTAGTTGGGATCCTGTTCCACTCTTTTTTTATTTCTATTTATCTTTTTATTTTTTAATATTATTTTTTTTAAAATTATTTAAGATAAAATATCATGTAGAAAAAAGGTGAGTGTTACATTCTACCCCCTTAAGTAAAAATTTCATCCTCGAAATTTCTTAAGACCTATACAATGGAAAAATGGATTATACTTTACTCAACAGATATAAGAATCACTCCTAGATACCTTTCTCTTGGAATAATTATCGGATTCATTCTAAATATTTAACTTGAATGGTTATCCCTCTTCCTTGTACTTATATTCAATTTAACATTTAAAACATTATTTATAGGGTAAAATTTCATTATTTGATAATAATAATAATAAAGTAAATAATTTATTTAAATAAAATCATATTTATATATATAGCTGTATTTAATCCAAAATGGTTTAACAAAACTAAACCGATTTCGAATCTGTTGACTGTAAAGATATCTATGTCTGTTCAAATAACTTGAATAGATTTAAAAAGTCTGAACTCTAATACCACTTGTAACGCCTCACTTTTTGTAGTGTGGAAAGCTGGAAACGTTCGGCATCGAATGATAATTCAACAAGCCTCAGTAAACATTACAGTCACGATACAGCGGAAATATGAGCAACAATTAAGAAATAATTTCTTTAATTACAATAATATTTTTCTCCTTATATAAACTTTAATAAAAAATAATAAAGTAGAAAGGCCGTTAATCTTGTAGCTCTGCCTGCTCGTGAAAATAAGTCAAAAGTCTTGCCTTATTTGTAACGGATCTATCTCCTCATAAAAATCTGCATCTGGTCATGCATAATCAGGATTGTCAGTAAAGCGATCCAGTGATAAATAGTAAAACAAAAAAAAAATAGTAATGTCTCAATATCATATACAGTCATATACAAATAAAAGGTACGCAGTCTCATATTTGGATATTTTATGTGGTTATCATTAGTTTTTTTTCTTTCCAGTTGACGTTTTTTAATTATGATATTTAAAAATTTAGGAAAATATGAATTTGGTCTACCTCCGGAAAAACGGAACAATAAAATTTGATCCGAGCCTATCCCGATCCTCCCAAAAAAGAAAACAGTAGCGCAGTATGATCGGAGCCTATCTTGATCCTCCCATAAAGGGAAACAGTGGTGCAATAATGATCGGAGCCTATTCTGATCCTTCAAAAAACGGAAACAGTGGCTCAGTTACGTTCAGCCATCAAAATTCATATTAACCCTAATTTTTTCCAAAACCCCAGTGTGTATCAATTTTGGTATTAATTATCAATTTCAGTATCAATTGGTGACTTCAGTAAATTCAGTTCAGTATATAAATTGATGATAATCATTAAAATTTAGTGTATAGTAATAATAACAGTAACATTGACTAACAATATAATAGTATAGTAGTTGATTATTTGTCACCAATCATATATAGTAACATGTTGCATTTATACGGTGTCTTTTCATATTTCATATCAGTGTTATCTTTCTTTTTATTCAGTATATAAATAAAAAATAAATGAACTAAAATAGCCTTTTGGATTATATGTATATCTTTGGAATATATAAGCATATGAACTCCATCAGAAAATAATAATATTTGATATTATAAGAATATGCACGTGAATTTAGATAAAAAAATAATTAAATATTTAAAAATTTAAAGTACCAATCAGTATAGTTTAACTTCTTATTCAAGACATAAAATGATAATAATAAAATTTAGAATTTAATAATTTATGTCATATAGTTCCACATAGATAGGGTTAAAATAAGGTAGAACTAAAATGGATTAATGGTCTTTTTGAAATAAAATGATCAATTTCACCGGTCATTGAGGGAAACATGAAGTATAACATATTGTTATATTATCTTGCTGTTGTGTCTCTGACATACCACGTGCAGGTGTTATGAGGCACGCATAAAATTTACAACTATCATAATCTTTCTAAATATACTTCTTAGTTTTTACTTTAGTAAGTGCAGAAAACGCTTATTTGTACTTTACTTGATTAGAATAAAGAATAACGATTTCTTTTGATGGAAGTAGGGTTGCAAGATTACTAATTTTTTCCTTTAAATGAAATTAGATAAGTCTAGTTTGGGAATATTTGGACTATGCTATTCCTTCTTCAATTGGTGCAAACAAAGTCTAGTCAAATAGAAAAATGTTGAAAACTATTAAGAACAGATGAACAAGTTCAGTTTTCAAACAAAAATAATTTGGTCTTTATAGCAGCTAGCCAAGCTTTTCAACATGAAGAAGTATAAAGAGGTAGTATATTAAGCATTCCATATTAACATTCTAAGAAAGAGTAGCAAGATTATATATAGTCAGTATGGAGATTTTTCCGTCATATCATATGACCTTAATGTTTATTTTTATAGTGTAAAATTCATGAACTTGGAGGTAGTTATGTTTTTATGATTTTATTCTTTTAAATAACTGTTGATACAAAGGGGATCCAGCCCCAGTTGAAGACCCGTACTTCGTTGGACAGATCGAGTGACAATAGGTAAGCGAAGTACCTCTGGAGAACTTTTATATATTTTGTTTATATTTCCTTATGTCTGGGCAGTGCTTTTCTCTTTGACTCTTTTATGTTCATATTTAAAGCAGTGTGCCATTTTATGTAATAAACTCTTTGTATAAATAAAATCATTTCAACATGTTATTTATTCATCTGATTGTGGCAGTAGTTACGGTTATTCGAAGATTCTGTGACTGTTGGGTTGTCTAGTGCAAGTAATAAGTAACGTCCTCCGTTTTGGGAAGCAGCTGAAAAACGTGGGCGTTATAAAGGGTTTGTCTTCTTGTGCAATGCCAAAAATAAATTAGTTACTCATATTCATTATAGTCATCAAATAAAAAGATAAAATTCCTTTATTATCCAACATATTAAGAACACAAAAAGTAACAAACTTGAAACCTTTCACTGAAAAATCAAAAGAAAACTAATCTAACTCTCTATATCTTTCTACATCTTGTACAAGGGGTATTAATAACCCTCGAAGGCTTGGTTACCTAACTCTAGTATTTTATATGCATGGAAACTCTTTTTCTCTCAAATCCGGAGCGTATAAGCATGTCTGTCATTGCAATGTAGACAGCGACTTTGTTAACCACTTCAATAGCGACATTCTTACATTCTAAAGATTACTAGGCTGTCGGCAGTGGCTTCGATAGCCGCTTTAGCGGGGGCATTTGACACTGTGCAGTCCCCTTATTTTTCAATGAGTTGTCAATAACACTAGATGGTTATCGACAACCATCTGTCTGTGCATGTTTCGAAGTGCTATGCATGCTCTCTGTCTTCATGTCTTCACTCCAAAACCTACAAAAATATCGAAACACTGGTTTAGCTAGAATAAATATTCAAGTGAAGAATTTAACTTATATGCGAAAGATATCATTAATATTACATATTTTTAATGCAAAATTGAATTAAGAGTATATGAGTTATATGAGAGAGTTTATTATTCACTCATGATTACAACCCAACTTGCGTTTTGCTAGCCCCTAGCAAAATATCAACCTTAAAAGGAAACCTAATTAAAAAGAAATGAAACTCCTAACTTACTTTCATAGGAATAACAGTTGCACTTTGCATGTGCAACATGCCTTTAAACTCTCTAGGTTATCCTAGTGAATGAGTATTGTCTCATGAAGGTTTTTAGCGATATTACCCACAAACGTAAAGAATTGGTGGTTTAAGGAAAAAATAAAATAAAGTAAAATTAGGATAAATGAAAAATGGAGAAACTATAAAAATCTATATTTACAAAAATAAAATTATAAATCTTTAACTATCCCTTCCTTTGTATCATGTTCAACCAATATCAAAGTATATGAATTTTTCTAAAATTTCAATCCTCAAGTTCAACTCTGAATCGGGTATCCCTAAGACCTTTTTCATGAATCCTTGAATCCTATCATGAACACGCCTAGCCTAGATTATCTACTCATATGTGCCTAGATGAGTGCGTCATGTTTCAATTTGGCATTAAATTCTGGCTAAGCCTCATGAATTCTCTTATCTTTTTTTCTTCTTTTTTCTTTAGAAATACATACACTTACTATTCATGTGAACACCTATGCTTCTTGAGACACAAATGCTCAATAATTAGATTAATATTCATATTATTATTCCATATATATTGCTCATGTGAACATGCATACTTCCTGAATCACACACACCACTACTTGATATTTATTTTCCATATTCATTTATTCTAAAAGATTGTTGCCTTAATACTAGGCTCACCTTCTTATTTATTTATTTTTTAAAATATAGATTTCCAAAGAGTTTTTCTATCCTTACTAGCTTCCATGACTCATTATGTTTGTGAATGGGGTGCATATTGTTTCTAATCGAAGATGTCAAAGTATCTTACTGTTGGATCTTAGTTTTCAACTAAAAAACATTGGGAAATACCTAACATCTGAGTTTTAGTCTAAGATATTAAGCTAAAATCATTCACTTTCTTAATATTGGTCCACTCTTTGCACAAGGAGGATTTTTTTCGTAAATTTTCCATACATATATTACACATTAAAATTGACCTAGGTATATATCTTGTCCTCCAGCCTAAACTATGCAGTATTCTCGATGCATGCATATATATAGTGTGTAGAAAACAAAAACAATAAGGACATGATCAAATAAGGGAGAATGGGGGTAAAATGCCCCCCGGATCTATGATTATCCTTACCATTGTCATCGATGGCTGACTCCTCCACTGTCTTCGCCTTGCCATTATCCTTGGCTTCTTCGGCATCTGATTCGTCTAGCGTTAGTTCACTTGGCTCTTGTCTTAGTCTGATAGCATGATGTCATCTCCCTAATACGCTTCAATATGCGAGTGACAAGCATAGGGTAGCATTTGTGGCGTAGCTCCATGAGTTGGTTATGTTATTCTATGTGCTATTGTTATTCCTCCATTCGTTTTAGCATCACGGTGATATCGGACCTGAGCTAAGCCAACGATCTATATAGATTGTCCACTATGATCTCCGTTTGTGGAGGGAAAATAGGATGCTGATTCTGTTTGCCCTTGATCTTGCACTGGATCTTGAGAACATTGGATTGTAGATGGCGCCACTGCTAGTGCTTCAGCGTACTACCCAGACAAGCCAAACTCTAAGGCTCAACCACACTGGGGTATTAGATAAGCCTCCATGTAGCATGCCAATGTATAAGTTAGTGATGTGAGTACTCCGTGCTTGAGATAGATATGCATTATTGATGAGGGAAGGACTAGTACTGGCTTCATCATCTTCGGGTGTTTGAAGTTGTCTTTAGTGATGAGTTCCATATATTGTATATTTATTTTCTCATTTATTTTTATATATAACTAATGATACTGAGGCATGTTTATTTATCTTTTCAGGTTAAGTCAATTGCAGCAAGGATTGACATAAAATCAATAGAAGACCAGGAAAACTAAGTCTAGAAGAGCGAAAATAATGAAGCTACAGAATTACAATGCTAGAAGCCATCAAATTAGAACACAGTCATGCAAATAAGAAGAGAGGATCAAATTATCAAGTGCCAGAAGCCAGAAATTAGATGGTGCATCCCAAATTAGCTGGGATTGTTTATGCTGACTCATGTGCGGAGTATGACACTTTTGAGAAACATTGACCCCCGCTAATTAGCCGTCAACAACTTTATTCGGCAGCAAAGCTAAGGAGTTCGACTATGATATTTTTCTTAGGGCTCTTTTAAAATTTTGTGGTTTATAATTGTGACTGGGTTAGAGTTATGTCTATATGTTGGCAACGTCTTTGTAGAATAGGGTTTTTATGTACTTTCAGGAATTATTAAAATTAGGGTTTGAAATCTATAAAAGGACGACTGCCATACTAGATCACGTCAGCTCTCAACCTCTGTTCTTTGTTGAATTCTTGTAGTAATTTTTATTTGCTTTATTTGATAGATTTATTGCTTTCTAGAGTAGGATTTTAATTGCTTTCTACGATTTTAGGATTTTTCTATGTGTTATATAAATAAAAATATGATTTATGTAATTAGAATCATGCATAACTAATTAATATTGTTCTAGGATGTGGATGAAACTAAAATAATAACCGTAGCATTCAATTTACATATCATCTTCCTATAAAAATATTAAAGACATTATTTTTCTATGTTAAAATTAAAAAGACTAATTCGTAGATCTAATGCTTTGATTGGCTATACTTAAACTCTCTTTTGATCGCCTATGCTTCGGCAGGTGATTAGTATAATATATTTTATTTTTCCTCCTATATTTTATCTATTTTTGTATATAAATAAATTTTACTCGGGTATTTTTAGTTGTTTTTAGGTAATCCTATTCATATAAGGAGATGACATAAAATCAGAGCGGGATTAGGAAACAAAGTCTATAAAAGAGTTTAAAAGAGAAGAAAGTTACAATATTAAGATATTTCAGAGAGTCAAAGTGCAATAAAGTCAAGATAATCAAGAGTACAAGACAAGAGACTCATGTAGGAGAAAAATCAGAAAATTTCACTATAATTATGCCGCTATTTGGAGGCATTTTGCTGCCAATTGGCAGCAAAAAGGCCCACTGGGTAATTTTTCTTCGGGCTTGACGTAATTTTGTAGTTTTTCAGTTATATCAAAATTAGGGTTTGATTCTCCGAAACCTATTTATTTGCTGTATACTTGTAACTAGGAGTGAATCCTATAGTTTTGTACTTGAATTTTTAATTAATAAAATTAGGGTTTGCTGAAGGGGTGATGGCCACAATACTGGCTCCAGAGATAATGTTTGCTGTGCTTCAATTTTTCTTATTTAATTCTCTTTTAATTGCTTTCTAGTTTAGATTTATATTGCTTTCTAGATTAGATTTAATTACTTTCATAAATAAAATTATGATTTTTCTTACTAGAATTATGAGTAGCTAATTTAACTTAGCTCTAGGATGTAGATGAAACTAGAATCCATAATATAGTTGCTCTCTAGTATTTTTTTTCTAATTAAAATAATAAAAAAATGATTTTTCTATGAAAAGATTCAAATACAAAAACTCGTAGATTAATACTTTGATAGGTTATACTCGAGTTAAGTTTCTTGATAGTCTATACTTAGTTAGGGTTTGGGGTTATTGATTTATATCTTCTTCATCGAATTATCTAATGATTTAGTTTGCTTTTATGAAAAGTTATATCTTTGATGCATTATGCTTCGTACCACTTCATAACACATGCTTATAACACTTGAAGTAAAGATTAAACTAAATGATCACTTTTGTATGATAGAAGAAGATAATAGAAGTAAATACATTGTTGGAAACTAGTGGATTCTAGATCCTAGGCTAATATGAATAACTCTCAAATCCGACTTAGAATCCTTTGTTAGTCCGTTAGACTATAGAATCAGTAAGAATCGCAAAACACCTAAGCTCTCTGTGGGACGACCTGTAAAGTACTACACTGAAACTGTGCGCTTGCAGTTAAATTATAGCATCAAGTTTTTGGCACCGTTGCCGGGGATCGACGATATTTTTTTATTTTTTCTAACATTTTTACGGGTTAACAGTGAGTGTTGAGTGTGCAGAGACCTATAAGTTCAGATACATGAAGAAAAAAAGAACGAGAGAAGAATCATAGGTACATCCCAAAAACTAGGGGGCTAAACTCCCTAGTTTTGCCCCCAAATAGCAGCATTTACCGCTATTTAGCGGTAATTTGTGTGAATGTCACCCACTTGTTTCTCTAGTATTCTGTATTTTTGGTCTCTAGTTCTGTAAAAAATACAAAAAAAAAATTCATTTTTTTTATTTTTTCCACCTCTTAACCTCTCCACCTTTTTCAAAAAAAATATTTCAAAATCAAACTGGTTGGTATTATTGTCGTGATTCATATCATAATTATAATTAGTGTCCAAGGATAAGAATTTCGTTAGGACTAGGTCATAATCAAATTCACACCACATATCATGAACATACGAGCGCTTCCTATATACAAAATTACAATTATGAATGGATGAATCATTCTAATTTTGCATATAATCAAGAGTCGTACCAAGAGAGTCCTCCATTTGATCTTTTCTTTATAGGCTATTCATCTTTATGTTCTACATTCAATCATGAATAAGATATTCAATTGAACATGTTAGATGAAAGATTAAAAAGATTAGAAGCGAGGTATGCATGTCATAAGAATTTACCTATAACCCCTTCATATCTGTAATCAATATGTACACAGATCTATCATATCCACCATCAAATTTTACTCATGATCTCGAGATACAATCATTTGAGGAAAATAACAAAAATTGTATTCGTGAAACTGATGAGCGAGCACGTATAATAGAGGAAGGTAAAAAAGCTTTGCAAAAATTATCATCTCGAACTGCATCATGTATGAAAGATCTTCTCAAAACGATTTCTCATACTAAACGTTTTAGAGATCAACCATATAATTGTTTGAACATATCTTACTCCAATGAGCAACCACTTCAGTCATCTTTTAAAATTGATATGATTCAAAATGAGTTAAATAATTTTGTGCATGATGAGTCTATACTTGAACATTATGATCAACTTATTTTAGACTATTGTGAAAATAATTATGAAAAAACTAGTGATAAAGAAATAATTTTGCTTGGTGATTTACCTCATGATGAACTTACTAGTGACATATTATCATTTGACTCTTTCGATGAAAATTATGAAGAAACTTATGAAGAAGAAACTTGTGAAGAAAATTTTTTATTCCTTCACAATGATTTGACTAACGTAAAGTCCACTAGCATAGTATTTTCTTTTGAGAATTTTGATGACAGGTCTGAAGAAAATTTGTATGAAAAGGTCAAAACACTAGAAAAATAGAAGGAACCACAAAAAGAAGAGGCCATGGTACCTAATGATTTGAAAGACTGATCTAAAATTGACCTCATAATTCTACAACACTAAAATGAGTATATTATTTCACATGTTGATACGATCAAAATACTTACTGATATGAAAGATGCTCGTGGATGGAATATGAACGACGATAAAGGTAAGATTTCCAACTTTAACATTTTACTATTGAATAAAAGAAATAAGGGTAGGAATAAACTAAGAAAAATAAAAACAAGATGGAGAGATTAAATGCAAAACTGACAAAAAGGTTAAGTTCATCCATATCAAAATGTAAAATGACACACTATAAGAATGGAAAATAATCAAGAGGTCGTAACCAGTTTGAATTTTCTAGTTAATGTATAATATTTATATCATAGTTTTCTTATTTATTTACTAACCTTTGTTTGTGTATGAGGGCATACATGAGTTTAGGTGTGGGGGAGCGGGTTAGGATATTTTCTTAATATTTTTTCTAGGGTTTTTTTAATTTTTTTTAGGATCTCTATTTTATTTTTAGGTTTTTTGGGGATTTCTTTATTTTACACTTCGGGTAGTTTTTAGGGTAACTAACTAAAAAAAAAGTAGAAAATTAAAAAAAATTATATTTTCATCAATAGATCAACCTAATTGCAAATAAAGGATAAATTTAGATTTGAAATTTGATTGGAGAGTAGATTGGACGATACACTCATAATTTTATGAAAAAGATTAAAATCCAAAAAATAAATATCACTAACAGTAATTTTGAGATAAGTATATATCTATTTTTCACTTCACAATAGTTTATTAGGTTAAAGATAAAGATGATAACGATTGAGTAAGTATTCTCTCTCTAAACATTAAAAAAGAAAAAAAGAAAGAAAGAAATGACAAAAAAAGAGAGAATAATAAAAATGGGATGCGCCTTATATTAAGGCAATAGCCTCGAGAATATGAGAGAGGATATGAATCATGAGCTAGAGTTGGAGTTCAAGGCCGAAGTAAACTATCACACGTGCACATAGATATATAAGAGCCAATGGATTATCTATTCGTAGGTGTTGAAAGATAAGATTTAAATTTTTGATTAAAATGATAAGTGTATCTGATATGATGCTTGATTTGAAAATTGATAATTTAAATGCGTTCTAGAGTTTGTATATTAGTGAGATTAATTGAAGAAAATATATTTAAAAAAAAGAATTTTCTTTTTGTTGTATAAAATTTTTATTTTTCTTAATTTTTGATTATCCTTATTTTTCTTTTCATTATTCCATATTCTATTTTCTTCAAGAATTTTGTGAGTATATTCACTGCAAACCCTCACGAGACACATCTTGTCCACTAGGGTAATATAGAGGTTTAAAGCTTTTGCACGTACTAAGTAAAATCGCGATTCCTGCGAAAGTGTGTTAGGATTTTTCTTTTTATTTTTAGATTTAGGTTTAGCTTGAGGACTAGCAAAATATAGGTGTAGGGGTGTGATTAGTATCATATATTATATTTTTTCCTCCCATATTTTATCTATTTTTGCATATAAATAAATGCTACTCAAGTATTTTTAGTTGTTTTCAGGTAATCCTATTCATATATGGAGATGACATAAAATCAGAGCCGGATTAGAAAATAAACCTATAAAAGAGTTTAAAAGAGAGCAAAGTTAAAAGATTAAGATATTGCAGAGAGTCAAAGTGCAATAAAGTCAGGAGAATCAAGAGTACAAGACAAGAGACTCATGCAGGAGAAAAACAGGAAAATTTCACCATAATTATGCCGCTATTTGGCAGCATTTTGCCACCAATTGACGGCAAAAAGAGGGGCCCACTGGGTGATTTTTCTTCGGGGCTTCGACGTAATTTTATAGTTTTTCAGTTGTATCAAAATTAGGGTTTGATTCTCCGAAGCCTATTTATTTGCCGTATACTTGTAACTAGGGGTGAATCCTATAGTTTTGTACTCGAATTTTTAATTAATAAAATTAGGGTTTGCTGAAGGGGTGACGGCCACAATACCAGCTCTAGAGGTAACCTTTTCTATTCTTCAATTTTTCTTAGTTAATTCTCTTTTAATTGCTTTCTAGTTTAAATTTATATTGTTTTCTAGATTAGATTTAATTACTTTCATGAATAAAAATAGGATTTTGCTTACTAGAATTATGAGTAGTTAATTTAGCTTAGTTCTAGGACGTAGATAAAACTAGAATCCACCATGTAGTTGCTCTCTAGTATTTTCTTCCTAATTAAAATAATAAAGACATAATTTTTCTATGAAGAGATTAAACTACAAGAACTTGTAGATTAATACTTTGATAGGTTACACTTGAGTTAAGTTTCTTGATAGCCTATGCTTAATTAGGGTTTGGGGTTATTGATTTTTTCTTCATCGAATTATCTAATGATTTAGTTTGCTTTTATGAAAAGTTGTATTTTTAATGCGTTATACTTGCACACCACTTGATAATACATTCCTACATGGAGATGGCATAAAATCAGAGCCGGATTAGGAAACCAAGTCCATATAAGAGTTAAAAGTTAGTAAAGATACAAGACTACGATACTGCAGGGAGTCAAAGTTTAATGCAGTCATCAAAATTAAAAGAACAAGAAAAAGAGACTCATGCAGATGAAAAACCAGAAGATAAACTCAAGGTTTTGCTGCTATTTGGTGGCATTAGCTGCCAATTGGCGGCAAAGAGGGGCCCACTCTGGGTGATTTTTCTGTGGAGGCTTCAATATAATTTATAGTTTTTCACTTGCATTCAAACTAGGGTTTGATTTTTCGAAGTCTATATATTGGTCGTATTCTTATAATCTTGGGTTTTCATAGAGGATATAGGATATAATTTTGTACTCGAATTTAATAAATAAAATTAGGATTTTGCCGAAGGGGTGACAACTTCCATACCAAACTCTAGAGGTAACCTTTGCTGTTCATCAATTGTTCTTAGGTAATTTTCTTCTAATTGCTTTCTAGTTTAGATTAATATTGCTTTCTAGATTAGATTTTCTTACTTTCATGAATAAAAATATGATCTTGCTAACTAGAACTATGAGTTGCTAATTTAATCTAGCTTTAGAATGTAGATGAAATTAGGAATCCATCATGTAGTTGCTATCAAGTCTTTTCTTCCTAAGTAAAATAATAAAGATAAGATTTTTCAATGAAAAGATTAAAATATAACAACTCGTAGATTAATGCTTTGATAGGTTATACCTGAATTAGATTTCTTGATAGTTTATACTTAGTTATGGTTTGGGATTGTTACTTTTCATCTTTGTCATAGCGTTATCTAATGATTTAGTTTGGTTTATACAAAGTTATATCTATGATGTGTTATGCTTGCACACTACTTGATAACACATACTTAGAACACTTTAAGTAAAGATTAAAACTAAAAGATTATTTTTTATGATCAGGAAGAAGATAATAGAAGTAATTCATGGTTGGAAACTAGTGGATTCTATATCTTATACTAATTAGAACAACTCAAATTCAAATTAGAATCCTTTGTCAGTCCGTTAGAATAATAGGATTAGCAAGAACGCAAAACACCTTAGATCTCTATGGGAACAACCTATACAGTGCTACAACTAACATTGTACGCTTACAGTAGATATTTCACATCAGAAACAATGCCATGTGCTATGTCTAACACTTGTGTTATAGGTTACGAAAAGGAAAAGAAAGCCATAAATATTGATTCGATGGAATTTTAATTAACTAAAATAAACTAGAGATGTATTAGCTTTAATGAGTGAATGTCTATAAGATTGAGTCACTAAATGAGTTATTGAATTATTATCTCAATTAATAGTTCTTTTGGTCTTATACAACCGGAAAGTATTTCATTAAAAGCATCAGGTTAAAGAAAGTTATAATATTGAAATTAGCCAATTCTCCCAATTAATACTAATATGAATTTTTGAGATAAATCTAAGCATGATTTGTGGATGATAAAAATAACTATTCAAAGTATACGTATACAACATGCCTAAAGAGTCAATGGCATATCAAAAACTAAACAATAATTATACCATCAAGAAATAAATGATCAACATCTCAAAAATCATATATCAAAGCAAACAAGATAAGTAGGGAATCAAAATAAATATCATATAAACCAATTAAGTATAAAAATAATAAAATTCATTCCAGATCATCGTCAAGGGTTTGTTTCTCATTCGAGATAGAAAAAGAATTAGTCACGCATAGTCTTCATAATTATCGAATAATAAGAATATAATCGTCTAGACTACGAAAGAGTACCAAAACCCTCAAAATCTCTTCAAAAATTCTCTCGTCTTAATCAAAATTTTATTAATCACCATTATTTTGGTTCTCTCTGTTTTTCTAAAGTACAATGATATTTATATTCCCCCATAGGGTTTAATTACTTAATACAAGAGTTTTATCTACTTGGAAATTCTTCATGAAATTGGCCATATCTGCATGTCTGTCCATTGGATTGTCGATACGTGCTTCGATAAGCCTCCTCGGGTATGTTTACAGTGCGGAAATATAAGGGGTAGCCAACAGCCCTTCCAGAAAACTGTCGATAGCACCCTGGCAGGTTTGTTGCTAAATGTTTGTGCATGTGTGCATGCTCCTCATTTGATTTCTTCACATCTAAAACTGTAACGGCCTACTACCCAGAATGCTTGAGAGCCAAGTCGTTTAGCAACGTATTTGTAACTACTCAAAACCGACACACATATTTATTAATTAATTATTTATTATGATATTTTTTTTGTATGATTATTCTAATATATTTTAATAAAAAATATGGATATATATAATTTTAAAATAGATTTACTAAATTATTTTTAAAACAATTATTTTAAAGTTATAAATATTTTCTTATAGTTTTTCTAAAACCCATAAATTATTTAATGCGAGCCAAAGCCTATTTGCTCGGCCCAAACTCAAAATAATAATAATAATAATTAAAACCAATGTCATTATTTGAACCCAAAACAAATTACAATCAATCACTAAATCAACTTTTATTTTGTAATAATAAAATAATAACCTCCATTTTGAATTTTCAAATGATCTCTATCATTCAATTCCTAAAATTAATCTTTAGTAAATCCTTTAATGAGTCTTTCGACCCATTTAAATTCAAATTTAAAACTTGTCATAAGCCCAAAATCAACTACCATAGTCAATTATTTCAATGAGCCCATTTAATCCAATTAAATGAAATTTCAAAATTGCCATTAAAAAACCTTAGTCAACTATAATTATGATAATTTCACCAATTTCAAAATATGTTCTTAAAAACGTTTTAAATTAGTCATATTTATGAGCCTTTGATCATATTCAAAATTCACTTAATTTCTCCTTAAATTATGCCCTTCCCAAATCTATTTAAACTGACATACTCATCTTACCATTTTCCTCCAAACCAAATTCTCTTATCTTTCTCCATCTGCAGTCATCATTAACAACTGATGAAGCTGCCAGCAATAGTTCACCCGACCACCTAAGCGTCATTGACTACCAAAGCATCAACGATCGCCAGATAATCATCCACCACTGAAGGACCACCTCGCAAGTTTTTTCTACTAGTGGACATACTTTCATCATGTAAGATACCCCACCAACAACCTTTGCCGATCATTTCCATCCTTACACCGAACCGATGCCGGAATCATCATTGTCTCATCAAGGCACCATCCCTCCACATCACCTAACTTTTCGTAATGAGTTCTTTCAGTTGAGGTTAGTAGCAATCCATTAATATTTCTTTGTTAGGTTTTACTTTGTTGGATGAAGGTTAGTTCTCATACTCATACCCATAATATTCTAATTAAGATCTATATCAAATCATCTTATAGACCTAATGAGATAACTATCATAACAATTAATTTGTTTCAAACAAGCTAGCCTTCAATAATTAAGAGTGGTTTTTTCACTACCTTCAATTCAAGAAAATTTCCTAAAATTATAATAATTGAGATTTGGTTATTTTAATATTTTCTTAATGATTTCTTGTGTAGATATTAATTTTGATCAGAAATTTGAATGTTAAGTTATTTGACAAATACAATTTCAGACCAAGGTGAGTTCTCTCTCAAACTCACATTTTCTATACACCATTCCTATTAGATAAGAATGAATTATATTTTAATTTTATTAAATATAATTGTTTATGTAGTAATGATATAAATTATTGTTTTTTTGACAAGAATTGTTTATTAATGTAATCTGTTATTCCCAAAAATTATCTACTCTCATTTAACATTAATTTGAATTCCTTATTATACATGTCCATATCATTAAGTATTATTAATTATATGAAATTTGGTAATTTCACAAATTTCAAATGAAACGTAATAAATTGACTAATCAATAATTATAAACAGCAAATCATAATGCTAATTTATGGTAATAATGATTGTAATATTGAGTGCCAACGATGTCTAGAAAAGAGTTATAAAAGAAAATGGTTATTTAATGAAGGAACTTGTTTGCACGGGAAACCTCCCACTTTCTTGCTTTGACCTGGTCTTGTGTCATTATGATATGCAGTAAAAAATTCCTAAAGTTAGTGGTTGAAATTTCAATAGTATGTAACAATTGATAATATCTCTCTATGAATCATTGAACTATAATGAACCTGAACTACACTTGAACTCGAAGTGAATCATGATCATATTATTTGGAAATATATTTTACTGGACTTGATATAATCTTGATAACTGTAAATAATGTTGGGCTGGGAAAAATACTAATTCATGTGAATTTTGTGTTTCAGCTATATTGTTAAGTTATACAACTGATTTTTGCAAACACCATGAGTGCATGGTGATTAGCTGGATCACATCATAATATTATTTTGTCGTAGTACAGGTCCAGGTCAGCTCTGAATAATCATATGATGGAAGACAATCGAAACATGGATATAGAACATCAATTAGATTCTCTAATAATATATCACATTTTAAATTAAAATACTTGACATGTAGACTAGAGGATAATTGTAATTAAAGAAAACATTATAAAAAACTTAGTTAATAAATTAATTCATATTCTATACTTTTACATTCATATGCATTATTCATATCTATTTCAGTTACTCTTACTCTTTATTGTTTCATATTAATATTATTTTCTTTTATTTGATCGCGATCTGACGACCTAGGTGTAGATGCCTAAATTTTGAGATGGATCCAAATAAGCAAATTGAAGATCTGATTGACTAGCTGAAACCAGTAGGCAACCATTCTATCTTTTCATCTTATTCTTATTATTTTGGCTGTTTCCGCTCTTAATATCTATCCTTATTTACATCATTTTCCATTGTAATCCAAATTTGTCCTTTAAATAAAAGTTCTAGTTTTCTTTAAAATATTGTTATTTATTTAATTGTGGCAATTAGTGATATTGTACCGAGGCTTAACATATTTCACAAATACTGTAATGCCCCCCACCTGGAAATTGGGTAGCAGAACACTGAGAATATATGCGTTTAGAAATATGCTAAGTCTCTGGTAGAATAGCATGAATGAAAATAGTTTATAATTAGTCACGAATTCCTCCCCAAAAAAGACTAGTTACAGTTACTTTTATAGCTTCATGGAAATCCTAATAAAAGCGATATGGGATTTTAGAGTGGCCCCCATGGATTCTACTGTTCGTGTTGCACTTTGTTCCGAGTAGCACTTAGTTCCATGTGGTAACTTAGCAACATATTCGTATAGGAATATGCTAAGCCTTTAGTAGAATAGTATGAATTTAAATAGTTTATAATTAGCCACGGATTTCTCTTCCAAAATGGCTAGCAACAGTTGCTTTAATGGTTTCATTATAAACTTCACTATCTCTTATGTCATATCTAATGTGGGACTATTGAGATAGGGGTATTAAAAAACCCTGTTGTAAGATTAGAAAACATTAGATTAAGGTAGTAAAATACTCAAGTGGAGAGTTATAATAATATTCACAATAATTCATTAATTTCTCATATCAACCACCAAAATTGGATTACGAGTGCATGAAATAAAAAAGAAATAATGCACTTTTCACTCATAATCAAAGTTGGGTTGTATGTTCTTGGAACCCACCTGATTAATTGAACAGTATACCCATGACAGTGCGCAGTAGAGAGGAAGCAGTGGTTGCATCTTGTCACTCTCACGAAGAATCTGACATCTAATACAAATTGCAAAGTAAATAAAGAGAATCATGAAGGGGAGTTTCTACTATAACGTGTCTGATGCAAATGTAGAAAGTAGGTTCAAGTATATGGCACCCAATTTCATTCTGCTTTGTATTTTAACTGAAGAAAACATAGATAATACAGTTGCTAAAACCAGGATAAATGCAGAATGCTAATAGTGCTAAAATTGGGTGTAAACCCAAAACAGAACTATGTATATATGGATATGACAAATAAAAACCAAATAAAGATATAAAAGGAGAGCATAAATCATCTATGCAAGTTATCAAGTTAGGGGGAAAAAAATAGACAACAGTACTACTAAGGTAAATATAAATAGTAAGTAGCAATTGCCTAGACCAGCATACCCCAACCCTCACCCATTTCTGTGCAAGAGAACGTACTGAACTTAGCATATTAGAATTATGGGTCAAACGCAACTGGAATGAATGCATACAAGGTACCGGAAACGTATCAGATCAACAACACATTAGCATATAGAGATGCACCCAGAAAATGCACAGTAGAACCATATAAAACTTAAAAACACGCGCGCGCGCGCGCGCGCACACACATATATATATATATATATATATATATAACGAAACGGGAAAAACTATGTCATAGGAGGAGCTCCCTCCTATGAACCAATGAAATGGAAAAAACTGTATCATTTTCTCCCTCCTATGACGTTTCCTCTTTTTATATATATATATATATATATATATATATATATATATATATATATATATATATAGAGGGACACCATATAAGCATATATCCATGAGAATGAATCCAAATTGAAGCAAATTCAAAAAAATCATAAATCACGGATGGCCATTGCATCGATGGTGTAAAGAAGCATGGTTTGTTGGCCAAAAAAGAAAATGATACAGTGGGCATAGGCGGTGGGCATAGGCACAGAATGATCTTTGCAGTTTGTAAATCCAGACGAAGTTGAGTAAAAATCACATTGTCCAGTCTTCTAACTCATCAGATGCTGCTAGCACAAATGAGCTGCATCTCTTTCAACGCAAGGACCTAAAAATATAAATTCAACATTAATCAACAGTAGATGAGCACAAAAAATTCTTAGAAAAAAAATTAAACTGTTAGTTCTCCAAGGATAGCAAAACATTGTCATATTGATAACAATGATTCCGAAAATCAGTTCCATCTAATCTCCCAAAAAAAGAATTATGGAAAAGAATAAAGAATAAATGAGAACAACAATGAAGAGCCACACTAGCACAACAAAGAATATATTGTAACCACAAGAAGATACCGCTAGCATACCATTTAAAAAGGATAAACGAACCTGCACTACACATGTTGAAACACCCTTGACAAAAGTCAATGCACAACTAATGCATGAAGATGATGAACACAAAAAAGAGAGAGCAATTTACGGATCCACACAAATGGGATAAAGTTTATTCAGAAAACATAAGAACGAGGAACTTGAACGCAAATGTATTTTGTTTTTACCATTTCAAGTAATAAATTTAGACCTAATGAAGAAATATACGCAACGAAAGGAAGGGATCCTACAAGATCCTACTATAGCTTTGCCTGTTTCAGTAAGTAGGCAATCGAGCGTGCGTAACAACTCAATAGTTAGAATTGGTAAGAAACATAATTGAAATATGGGAAGCTGATTATATGCATAACTACGAGAAAACATAATGAACATGGCAAAATGAGATATGGTATGGATATGAAACATGAGAGACATGAATGGTACAGACATACATACACATATATGGATTATTGTAAATGAGTCGCCAGCTCCGGTAACTTATATAAGTCATCATCAAAAAACTAATAATCTCATTATATTTTATCAATTTTTTTTGTGATGATCTCAACTTCAATACCTTTTTAATAATCAAATTTCATAAATTTTGGAGTTCATTTAGCATTCCATCAAGTGGATATAAAATTTTGTATTCAACAAAAATCATTAATTTATATTTGTTTGATGTAAGGCCAAATTAAAACTAAAAGCCAAGAAGTTGAAAATGAGTAAAACCCAGGAGGTTGAGATCATAATGAAAAAATATTTTGAAAGAAAATTATTAAAAATAGTGAAAATGGACTGCAGCTCAAGTAAGTTGCGTAAGCTGTTAGCCCATTTTCCATTATTTTCATATATATATATATATATATTATACACCTAAAATCGGAGTGTTCTTTTCTATTGAAATTGCAAATTGATTACAGAATTAACAAAGAAAATTTACAATAATTTATTTTGGATTATTGGGGAAGAAAAACAATTATTCTTTTCATTTTGTTTTTGTGGGATCTCTTTGGCAGCGAGGGAAGATGGATCATGACTTCCATGGATGATCCAAATGCTCGTTGGCATCTATTGTTACAAGTTCAAGACTTTGTTGGAGAGAAAAGCAGGAATGCTAAAATTCTTTCTTGTGGACTATGTGGATTCCATCCTTTTTTCTCATCTTCTCTACTAGATTTTGGAGTCCTCTCCTCCCATTCCTCCTTATCTTTTTGTTTGTGGAGAATGTTATATATAGCAATTAAAGAGTTTAACCTCCTTATCATTTTGTATGTGGAGAAGGTTATATATAGCAATTAAAGAGTTTAACCGCTCCCTTATTTTCGTCTTATTCTCATCGTAGTGGAGAACTCAAGAGTTGCAATGATTCCCCCAAAATTTTAGTTGTCACGATCGTGACTTAGGAACATTGCAACATGTGCTTGCACCAGAACGTGCGCAGCCTGAGGAACACGCATCAAGGTGTGCATGTCGCTGGTCATATGCATCCTAGGGTGCGAACATCACTGGATGAGCGTTTGTAATTGGGTGCGCGTGCATTCTTGGGGTTGCATGCGTGTCAGTTGGGTGCGGGCACATGCCTGGGGTCGTGCATGTGTCCTTGCACACGCATTGCTGTGCGCATGTCCGTGTGCGTGGATAACTGGGTGCACGTGTCATTTTGAGCACCCATGCATTGGGGCGTGCACGTCCCTCTGCATGCATCAAGGCGCTTGCGTCCCTCCATGCACATGCATGAGGGTGCACGTGGCCATGGGTGCACACGCGGCCATGGGTGTGCTCGGCCCTAGCGTGCACCCATGAGCGCAAACGTGCACTAGGGCACACGGTTCTAGGCATGCACGACCTTTGGTACGTGCACGATTCCTGATGCATGTGTGATTCTAGGCATGCTCAACCCTTTGTACATATGAGCGCCTGTAGTGCTATCATGCACCCTTCTCGGCCTGGTCTGGGCATCCGGTGAGGGGTGCGGGTCTGTGATGCCTACTCAGTTAAGCGTATGCCTAGTGGTGGGTGCATTGATTCGTGGCACGCACCTACTTGGGCGCAGGGCTATTTCAGTTCCGTGTCGCTTCTTCTTTGGTTGTGTTTTTATATTTTCATCGTTTACGAAACATGCTTGGGAGGTGCCCGCTCTGGGAGGTGCACGCTCCTAGGAGCGGGCACCAGCGATGCGCATGCCTAGAAGCATGTGCCTAGGAAGCACGCGTTCCTAGAAAGTGCATTCTCCTAGGTGTGCACCAGGAATGTGCGTCCATGCAGGGGATGTACGTGCTCCTGGGCAAGCATGCTTATGTGCTGCACACGTCTGGGATGCACTCTTCTAAGTTGTGCATGCTCCTTAGGGCTCAGGCACGCGCTACCAAATGCTTCCCCTAGCCTTGCTTCTGGGCATTTCTCTCGAGCATGTGCATCTAGCACTCTTATTTTAGCTGATTGCTCCATTTTTTAGTGCCTATAGAACTCCCTCCAAAACTTTTAAAATTTTATCATTGATTTGTAACGAATTTTAAAATACTTTTAACTCTTTTGATTTTGTCTCTGTAATCTTTATCTTGTGCTACGATTTTTATGGTGTACTATGAAACAATATTCTAAAGTTAGCATATTCTTGATCATTTAGCTCTTGTGTATGTACTTTTGAACCATTTAGAGAGGCTTTGATGTGTCTTGTGCTCTCGAATGCCATAGTCTTGAACACTGACTCAAGAGTTGCTCCTGGTTATAACTCAGCTTCACCTCTTTTCTTCTTATGCAAGTCCACAACCTCGCGTTCATCATTATTGTTGGGGAGCTTCATGATTTCCTGTTGATTGATCGATAGCTCATACTTTGCAAACCCTTTTTCGATATCGCTATCTTCCAACTATTTGGTTGTTTCAGGTGTACCATTGAATCTTTGAAGAACTTGCCAAATTTTGTCCACAAATTTTCTTGATCTTTATGAGTATATTGTTGAACCTCTTTGAAGCATCAAAGATGGGTTGTAGGGAATTCTTCCTGAAGTTGGAATAGTGCAAAATTTTGGCCTTTGCGGTTGTGTTGTCTAGTTGCTTTTGAAATATTGAAAATCAGAACACTGTTACACCACCAAGAGCATTTTGGTATGAATTGCCCTTCAATGTAAAGTCTTCTGATCTAAACTTCAACTTCTAGTTTTGTTTTAGAAATGTTATCATTTGTAGCCAGAACAAAATTGCAACATGGATTGGTTCAATGACTGACAGTATAACACTCTGGATTCTGTTCAAAGGTTGATAGCTTGATAGCATATTATAAAATTTTGTCTGTTTAGAGGCTAAGAGCATGACAAGCAAAGGAATAAATTTGACGGATAGAGCTAATTATTCAGAGGTCCGGGACGTGATAGAAAGATCATCAAAAGAGTAGAATCCTAATCATTTGGTGATGTCTAGTATGACAGATTAGGAGATATAGGTGATAGGCAAAGGTATGATGTTAAGTGCTCTATTAAGTATTGACTCAGCTATTCAGAGGTTCTGGACATGATGATAATAGGACCCTAACTGTTCAGTGACATCTAGTATGATGGATTAGAAAAGGAGAAAGATATCATTAAACACGTCTTGTGCTTTAGTCTATTTAGAGGTTCTAGACATGACAGTAATTAACCGATTAAACAGAGATAGGGCTTAACATGTTTAATCTAACCATTCAGTGATATCTAGTATACTGGGAATTGAGCGAGGACAGAGGTATTATTAAACATGCCTCAAAGCTTGACCATTTCAGAAGTTCTGGATATTATAGGAATGAGCTGGCTGAACAGTGGCATTAGATTAGTGAGTTTGGTCTTAGGAGTTAACTATCAGAGCTAACTGTTAACTTGATAGAAAATAATTTTTCTTAGGGTTAATTGTTAACTTAATGATGTCAAAAATTTGTTCATCATAGGTAGTATTGTTGGACTTGATGAATTATGGTTTTGTTTGTTCTAATGTAAAAACTTAACATGATAAATGATTTGGTTAGACTTGATCATATTAAGAAAATTGATTTGATTTACTATTTTGATGGCAGAGGTATGATTTAACATGACAAATATTTTGAAGAGTCACTGACTCTACTAGGAGAAAAGTGATAAGGATAGTTTGGTTCCTAGAGTTAAGTTTTAACTTGACATACCATCAAATGACAATCGGATTGCCAATACTTGGGATAATCTAAAATTCAATTTGAATTTTTATTCATTAGAGGTTTCATTTTAACATGATAGGGACCATCTGGGAACTTGAATTCATGTCGTTTAGAAATAATTGTTAGAGGTAATTGTTAACTTCAGTATTCTTATTGATGAGTCATGAGAGACTGAAGCATTTCTGTTAGAGATGAAAACTTAATGTGATAGAAGATTGCTTCATTAGGATTTTTAGTAAACCCTCAGTTATTAATGGATTTGGTTTGTTTTTCCAATTACTATTTGAGTTGGGCTATCCATATTATTTCTCTCAGCATGATGAGTTGTCAAGAATTTTATTAGGCTTATATGTCAAACTTTTTCTTTTCTCCTTCTTTCGTGGCTTTGAGTTGTGATGTACCCTTATCACTGAATAAGGATACTGTGGTGACAAATTTGTTATAGAATTTTTAGCAAACCCCTGTTATCAGCGAATTTGGCTTATCTTTACCAATTGCCATTTGTATTCTATAACAAATATGTGGTGATAGATTTGTTATAGAATTTTTAGCAAACCCCAGTTATCAGCGAATTTGGCTTGTCTTTACCAATTGACATTTGTATTGGACTAGTCAGGTTATTTCCCTTAGCATGATGAGTTGGCAAGGATCTTCTTTGGGCTTATACGCCATAAGTTTCCTCTTCCCTTAACCTCTGGGGCATTGGGAGATTCATATTCATACTTTTGCCCCCCAACATAATGGGGTTGGCGAGGATTTCATTTTCCTCTTCTCTTTATTTTAGCAGTATTTAATAGTTTATCCTTTTACCCCTAGCATGATAGAGTTGGTATGGATTTCATTTTCCTCTTCCCATTGCTTTAGAAGCATTAGGCTATTCATGCTTTTACCCCCAATATGAGGGGGTTAGTGAGGATTTCATTTTCCTCTTCTCTTTGCTTTAGCATCATTGGGTGTTCATGCTTTTATCCCAACATGAAAAAGTTGGCGAGGATTTCATTTTCCTTTTCCCTTCGCTTTAGCAGCATTAGGAGGTTTATGCTTTTACCCACAGCATGATGGGGTTAGCAAGGATTTCCTTTGGTTTATGAACAAAAGTTTTCCTCACTCCTTAGTCATAAAGACATAGGATTTATTTTTGTCTGGCACCCCCCAGCTGAGAGCATGGAGCTTCACCTAAGCAGCGAGCTTGTGTTTCCACTACAAGAAAATGGGTTTTTAGTGACGACAAAAGTCGTCACTGAATGTTTTCAAGTTGTCACTGAAAATATTCAGTGACGAGTTTAGTGACGACTAAGTGTCGTTACTTATGTGACCATCACTGAAGGTTTTTGTGACGACTTTTAGTGCCCGTCACTGAAAATAGTTTTTAGTGACAGTTATGACTTGTCACAAAATACTAACTAGATTGTCACTATAATATTTTTTTTTGTGACAACTCACTAATTCGTATTTGTGACAAAAATAGTTATTACTAAAAAGTTATTATATCGTCACTATTACAACTTTTTAGTGACGACTTTCAACATGACTAAATCGTATTTGTGATTATAAAACTTGTTACAGAAAAACTATTACATGGTCACTATTATGACAATTTAGTGACGACGTTCGTCATCACTAAATCGTATTTGTGATAACAACACGTGTAACAGAAAACATGACTATTTGTCACTACATATATATAATATTATATAATGACATTAACTATAAAATTAGTGATGACAAATATTGTCACAAATAAGTAATTATTAGTGACAACTTTTAATATTGTCACTAAAAGTTAAAATTTGCAACAATGTGTATTGTCGTTAAAACACAAATTTTGTGACACTATCAATTGTCACAAATAAACTTATCAGTGACGATTTATTGATATTGTTACTGCATCTTCAAATAGCTAATACAAATATCTATTACAAATACAATATATACAATCATTCTTATTTTCAAACACCATATTCACATGAGATGTATTATAATTAGCTGATATATATATCAATAATGTACAATAGAAAAATAAAATTCATCACATAAACATGCTAAAATATTCATAAGAAAAACGATCTAGTCTTGCACAAATTGTAACTTGTTTTTGTTCGAAGCAAAGTATTAAATCCATATAAACACATAAAAATCAATTTTTTGATTGTGAGATAGAACCAAAAAGAGAAGCCATTCGCTCTTGAAACATGGACTCGAACTCAGCTTGCATCTCAGCTCTAATTTCAGCTCGTACCTCTTGTAACTTTGCCTTCAGTTTCTTATCTGACTCATCTAGCTGTCTTTAATTTCTCATCCGACTCAGCTAGCTGTTTCTTTAATTTCTCATCTGACTCAGCCTGAACTTCTTCTCTAATTTTTTGAGTCATTTCAACCATCATTGTCTCTCTAGCATCACTTATAGCCTTCTTAACTTGCTCCTGAACATCCTGCCGAGGTCTTTTACTCGGAGGCCTTTTCCCCGCTCCTTTTCCTCGAAAATATTCTGATTTCTCACCAAACACATGAAGCAATATGTCATCACGAGACATCTGAGATTCATCATCTTGTGCTTGTTTCACAACAATCTCATGAAGTTTTTCCTGCAATTAAATAATAATAACTAAAAGTATTAGTAACAATGGTCAAAACAAACTCCAAAAACAGAATACAAATTTAAGTTAGAGGGCAAAATCTCAACCAATTAATATGAATTTTTATGAGAGTATCATAATATACTCTAAAAATAGAAAACAAATTTTTATATTTGATCCATAGTGATTTGATATAATTTTTGTTGTATATAGTCTAGAGATCACACACTATACCGATACTGGCACAGTTGACAAACAAATATTTAGTTTCATATCAAAATATCAACAAATTACTGTGAAATTTTTATGAGAGTATGAAAATAAATTCCTAAAACAGAATATAAAATTATAAAGCAATCCATGGTGATTTAATATAATTTCTAATAAATTTAGTGCACCGCTTATGCACCAGTCCGATTCCGGTGCAGCTGAGAAAATATTTAGTTTGAGGTCATAATCACAACCAATTAATGTAAAATTTTTATGAGAGTTTAAAAACATAATTATAAAATAGGATATAAAATGTCAATGTGATTTAGGTTGATTTGATACAATTCCTACTTAATAAAGTGCACAATTCAAACTCCGGACAGATATGGGTACAAGTGAGAAATATATCTACTTGTCAGTCAAAATATCAACAAATTACTGTGAAATTTTTATGAGAGTATGAAAACAAACTCCTAAAATAGAATATAAAATTTTAAAGCAATCCATGATGATTTGGTAAAAGTTCTAATCAATTTAGCGCACCGCTTATGCATCAATCCAATACCGGTGCAATTGAGAAAATATTTAGTTTGAGGTCATAATCACAACCAATTAATGTGAAATTTTCATGAGAGTGTAAAACCATACTCCTAAAATAGAATATAAAATTTCATTATGATTTATGGTGATTTGGTACAACTTCTACTTAATAAAGTGCACAATTCAAACTCCGGACAGATATGGGTACAACTGAGCATTATATCTACTTGTCAGTCAAAATATCAACCAATTACTGTTAAATTTTTATGAGAGCATGAAAACTCACTCCTAAAATATAATATAAAATATTAAATCTATCCATGGTAATTTGATATAATTTCTAATCAATTTAGTGTACAACTTATGCACCAATCCGATACCGGTGCAGCAGAGAAAATATTTAGTTTGATGTCATAATCACAACCAATTAATGTGAAATTTTTATGCGAGTATAAACCATACTCCTAAAATAGAATATAAAATTTTAATGTGATTCATGGTGATTTGTTACATTTTTTTACTTAATAAAGTGCACAACTCAAGAAAATATTTAGTTTGAGATCATAATCACAACCATTTAATGTGAAATTTTTATGAGAGTTTAAAAATATAATCCTAAAATAGGATATAAAATTTCAATGTGATTTAGGTTGATTTGGTATAATTCCTACTCAATAAAGTGCACAATTCAAACTCCGGATAGATATGGGTACAATTGAGGAAGATATCTACTTGTTAGTCAAAATATCAACAAATTACTGTACAATTTTTATGTGAATATGAAAACAAATTCTGAAAACAGAATATAAAATTTTAAAGCCATCCATGGTGATTTGATAAAATTTTTAATCAATTTAGTGCACCGCTTATGCATCAGTCCAATGCCGGTGCAACTGAGAAAATTTTTAGTTTGAGGTCATAATCACAACCAATTAATGTGAAATTTTTATGAGAGTGTAAAACTATACTCCTAAAATAGAATATAAAATTTCATTGTGATTTATGGTGATTTGGTACAACTTCTACTTAATAAATTGCACAATTCAAACTCCGGACATATATGGCTACAACTGAGCAATATATCTACTTGTCAGTCAAAATATTAACCAATTACTGTTAAATTTTTATGAGAGTATGAAAATACACTCCTAAAATAGAATATAAAATATTTAATCTATCCATGGTAATTTGATATAATTTACTTATGCACCAATCCGATACCGGTGCAGCAGAGAAAATATTTAGTTTGATGTCATAATCACAACCAATTAATGTGAAATTTTTATGTTAGTGTAAAACATACTCCTAAAATAGAATATAAAATTTTATTATGATTCATGGTGATTTGTTACATTTTTTTACTTAATAAAATGCACACAAGCTCCGGACAGATATGGGTACAAGTGAGAAATAAATTTAGTTATCAGTCAAAATTTCAACTAATTACTGTGAAATTTTTATGAGAGTATGAAAATACACTTCTAAAACAAAATATAAAATTTTAAAGCTATTTATGGTGATTTGATACAATTTTCATATCAAAATGTCAGTCACTCTATGTAAAATTTTTGTGAGAGTACAAACACAAAATCCTAAAACAAAATATAAAATTATAAAGCAATCTTTGGTGATTTGATACACTTAATTGCACGACATATATATGACATGCACTATAACCAATATATGGAAATGAATGGAAATAAGTGAACATAAAGTAGGATAATGTAAAAATATATATGTATTTCTTGTGATTTTGCATCAGACCACTGTATCTCTCCTTGCGCATTTAATTTTGTGTGTTGTTTTAACCAAATATCATCTGGTGCTGATTTCTCACCCGTTATTGGATCCCTCTATTTTTATGAGACATGTATTATTATGTTATAATCAAAATATTTGTAGACCAATGAAGATATGTTTATATTGTCATAGTATAAATTTTAATTTACATACAGTTGCTTTTTCAACCTCCGCAAATGATTTGGTTTCATAGTATTAATACCTTTTTTGTTACATTTAACTTAATAATATGATATCTTTCCAATATGTAATTGCTTCTGTTTAACGTTTCAACAATAATAAAAAATTCCTAAGATAAAAAATCTTCCTTATATATATATATATATTGTCCTTCTCTCTACGTGCTCTTATCTGAACAAATTTCATCATTAGTGTTTAAGGTATTCATAATACTTTTTTGTTTAATTCATTGTTATATGTATCTAATCTAACTTTTATTTTCTATTTGTAGAATAATTTGCATTTGTGAAGAAAAAGCCACAAGATTAAAATTTCTGAAAGCCTTCTTTGCAGTTTGAAGTTCTTCCAATATCATTCTTAAAAGGAAAAGTCTCTACACCAAAATTGCAGTTACTTAAGAAGTAGAATGCACAAAACGAGAAGGAGATGATTAAGGTGCAGAATACCAAGACAAAATAAGGAGGGGATTATTGGGCTATCAGTATGAGTGACTCAGTTACATAGTTCTAAATTAAGAAGAACTACAATTAATGAAACAGTAAGAAGTGAATTAAGAATTGTCATGAAGACTCACTCCGCATATAAGCAACAACATGTTGCAGAATCAACAACATTCTGCATAAACAAAGCAAGCATTGCACATGAAAACAAATTATTGATGAGATATGATAATGTAGACAAGACAACTAAGCAGTGTTGACAACTCGAATTAAATTATATCAAATAGAAAATGTGGATAACTTATAAGCAAGAAATTAGTAATATCATGTGTGAACTATATCAGTGAAAAGCCCAATTTTCAACTTGACATTCCACCAAATTGTCAAGATAAGTAATTAAGCACACATAACAGTTACAACCAGCTGGATATCACTTCCTAAAATTTTGTATGATCAATTTATCCTGGTTCCACTAATAAGAACAACTAACATAAAGGATGCATCTAGTATAAATCAACATGACAATTTATCCTTACAATCTTGCTCCAGAAAGTTAAATGTGAATTTTTCAGAAAAAAACACACTTGTGCAGGGATGGGCTGCGGGGAGGGCAGCGGAGAGGGGAGGGGCTGCGCAGGGGAGGGGCTGCGAGGAGGGCAGCGGGGAGGGGATGCGGGGAAGGGCTGCGCGAGGGAGAAAACACACATGCGTAGGGGTGGGTTGCAGGGAGGGGATATGGGGAGGGGCACGGCGGGGGGGGGGGGGCTGCGGGGAGGGGAGGGGATGCGGGGAGCGCGCGCGGGGCGGGGGGGGGTCAGGGAGGGGGGGGATGCGGGGAGGGGCGGGGGGGAGTCAGGGAGGGGGGGGATGCGGGGAGGGGCGCGGGGGGGGGGGGGGGCTGCGGGGAGGGGCTGCGCGGGGAAGGAGGGGGGCTGCGGGGAGGCGTTGCGCGCACCTGATCCAATCCTTGTGGGCGTATCTGCTCCTTGCGGATCTGAGGGAGAGCACACTGGCCGAACGTGGGAAGTATCGATCAGATATTGCGAAGTTTATGTGAAATTTATTGCGGCTAGTTAGGTTTTATATAATGATAATAATAACATTTGTATTATAATTATAATTCTATTTGTATTATAATTAAAATAGATTTAGAGGATATCTAGTTATCATAGGATCTGGATAGATGGCTGAGATTAGGTTTAGGTTAAATACATAGATTAAGTTAAGAATTATAATTCTATTTGTATTCCAATTACAATATAAAACAGAAGTTATTTTATCATATAGTATCAGAATAAATGGCCGAGATAAATTTAGGTTAAATATATATATATATTAGGTTAATCATTGTAATTCTATTTGTATTATTTTTATAATCATTCAAGGAGTTATTATATCATAAGATATGGATAGACGACCAAGATTAGGTGTAAAAAAAATAAATAAAAAATTGAAGTCTCATGATTGTTGTAAGTTGATAATTTTATAGAAGTAATTAGAAATAAAAATAAATTTTGTTACAATATAATCCCTCACAAAACAATTGTTTGTGACCAATAAAAATAAAAGTAGTTATAATTGATTTCCATGTTTTAGTGGCAACTCTTTCTCGTTGTAATTGAAAATTTTGTGTTTTAGTTACAATATTTAATTTTCGTCACTAAAAACACAATTTTAGTGACAAGTAATTATATTTGCTACTAAAACATTTTATATTTTAATGACAATATTTAGTTTTCATCACTGAACAATTAGTTTTAGTGACAAGTTTTTGAGTTGTCACAAAAATAATTTATGTTTTAGTGATGGTATTTAGTTTTCTTCACTGAACACTTAGTTTTAGTGACAATTATTTTACTTGTCACAGAAAAATTTATGTTTTAGTAACGAACTAGGGTTTTTTCACTGAATACTCAGTTTTAGTGATGCGTGTTTTCGATGTCACAGAAGATATTTATGTTTTAGTGACGACATATAGTTTCTGTTACAAAATACTCAGTTTTATTTATTTTTCTAGTTGTCACAGAAAAAATTTATTTTTCAGTGACGATTTATAGCCTTCATTACTGAAAATTATGTTTAGTGACAATTTTTATTTGTTGTCACTGAAATATTTAAGTTTTAGCAACAAATTTTAGTTAGCGTCATTGAAAACTATTTTTTAGTGACAAGTTTTAGTCGTCATTACTAAAAAATTTATATTTTAGTAGCGATTTTTCGTTCTCATCACTGAAAACTATTGTGACAAGTTTTTATCGGTTGTCACAAAAACTTATGTTCTTGTGAAAATTATTTCTCTCCGTCACGGAAAACACAATATTTGTGACAACATTTAATTTTTGCCACAAATATTCAGTTTCAGTGACAATTTTAATACTTGTTACTAAGATATCGTCACTAAAGACATATTTTCTTGTAGTGTTCTTCATTTGCTGTGTTGAAGATGTTGTTTGATGGTTCCATTCTTTTTATTTTTTATTAGGAATTTCCCATTGATTGGTATCACCATCCGATCACTATATTGATTGATCCATGATGTGAAATATCTAATGCAAGTGCACAGTGTCGATTGCAGTGCTAACAGGTCGTTCTCACAGGAATCTAAGGTGTTTTGCTATTCTCACTAATTCTTTAGTCCTAGTGGATTAACTACGGGTTATAAATTGGATTTGAGTTATACTAATTAGTCTAAGATATAGAATCCACTAGTTTCTAGCCATGTATTACTTCTATTATCTTCTTCATATCATAAAAATTGATATTTTAATTTTAATTTTTACTTAAAATGTTCTAAGCATTGTTATCAAGTGGTATGCAAGTATAACGCATCAAAAATACAACTTTTCATAAAAATAAACTAAATCGTTAGATAACTCTATGACAAAAATGAAAAGTAACAATCCCAAACCCTAACTAAGTATAAGCTATCAAGAAATCTAATTCAAGTATAACCTATCCAAGTATTAATCTATGAGTTGTTTAATCTTTTCATTGAAAAATCTTATCTTTATTACTTTATTTAGGAAGAAAACACTAGAGAGCAACTACATTGTGGATTCCTAGTTTCATCTACATCCTAGAGCTAAACTAAATTAGTTACTTATACTCCTAATTAAAAATATCATATTTTTCCTAGAAAGCGATTAAAGTTTACACTAGAAAGCAAGATAAATATATCTAGAAAGCAATTAGAAGAAGATTATCTAAGAAACAATGATGAACAGAAAAAGGTACCTCTGGAGTCGGTATGGTGGCCGTTACCCCTTCAGAAAATTCTAATTTTATTCAATAAAATTCGAGTACAAAATTACATCATAAACCCTAGATTATAAGGATACGACCAATATATAGGCTTCGGAGAATCAAACCCTAATTTGTGTACAAGTGAGAAACTACAAAATTACATCAAATCCCCCATAGAAAAATCACGCAGAGTGGGTCCCATGGAGCCTCCAATTCAAATGCTTCCAAATAGAGGCAAAGTTGCTTTTCTGGGCTACAACTTTATTCTGCATGAATCTTTTGTTCTTTCCCTTTGATTGGATTGACTATATTGATCTTTGACTCTCTGCAATATCATGGTCTTGTAGTTTTGTTCACTTTTAACTCTTTTCTGGACTTGGTTTCCTAATCCGGCTCTGACTTTATGTCATCTCCTAGTAGGAATAGGTTTACCTGAAAACATAATAAAAATACCCGAGTAGTATTATTTAAATGTAGAAATAGATAATATGGAGGCTATAAATATGCAATATATGGCACTCATCACACCCCCACACCTATCTTTTACTAGTTCTCGAGCAAAACCTAAATCTAAAAAAAAAAAGAAAAATCCTAACTCACTTTCACAGGAATCGCGATTGCACTTAGTGATGAGTTTCATATATTGTATTTTTTTCATCCCATATTTTATCTATTTTTGTATATAAATAAATGCTACTATGGTGTTTTTAGTGTCTTTTCAGATAATTCGATTCATACAAGGAGATGGCATGAAATCAAAGCCGGATTAGGAAACAAATCCTATAAAAGAGTTTAAAGAAAGTAAAGCTACAAGATTAGAATACTTAAGAGAGTCAAAATCCAATACAGTCAAGAGAATCAAGTGTACAAGACAAGAGACTTGTGCAGAAGAAAATACAAAACAATTTGCTATATTTTAGCCGCCAATTGGCAGCATTAGCCGCCACATAGCGGCTCCATGGTGGCTTCACGGGCTGACTTTTCTTCGAGGACTTTGATGTAATTTTGTGGTTTTTCAGTTGTATTAGAGTTAGGGCTTGATTTCCGAAGCCTATATATTGGCTGTATCCTTGTATTTTAAGGTTTTAAGTAGTAGTTAATGTAGAATTAGGATTTAGTTTGTACTCATTATTTTAATAAAATTAGGGTTTTGCTGAAGGGGTGATGACCACAATACCGGACTCCAGAGGTAATTCTCTTTTTTCTTCACTTTTTCCTTAGTTAATTTATTTTAATTGCTTTCTAGTTTAGATTTATTTGCTTTCTACATTAGATTTAATTGCTTTCATGACTATTAGAATCATGTGTAGCTAATTTAGTTTAGCTCTACGATGTAGATGAAGCGAGGATCCTTCATGTAATTGATCTCTAATATTTTCTTCTTAATTAAAATAAATAAAGATATGATTTTCCATGAAAAGATTAAAATACAAGAACTCATAGATTAATACTTTGATAGGTTATACTTGAGTTAAGTTTCTTGATAGTCTATACTTAGTTAGGATTTGGAGTTGTTGATTTTCATCTTATTCATTGAATTATCTAATGATTTAGTTTGTTTTTATGCAAAGTAGTATTTTTGATGAGTTATACTTGCACACCACTTAATAGCTCATACTTAGGGCACTTTAAATAAAGATTAAATTAAAAGATCAAATTTTTATAATAGAAGAAGATAATAGAAGTAAGAATATGGTTGGAAACTAGTGGATTTTAGATCCTAGGCAAATTAGAATAACTCACAAATCCGACTTAGAATCCTTTGTTAGTGTGTTAGACTATAAAATTAGTAATAATTGCAAAACACCTGAGATCTCTGTGAGACGACCTGTATAGTGCTACACCGACATTGTACGCTTGCAGTTAATTTATCACATCAAGTTTTTGGCGCCGTTGCCGGGGATTGACGGTATTTTTCTTATTTTTTCTAATATTTTACGGGTTAAAAGTGTGTGTTGAGTATGCAAGAAACAGTAATTGCAGATACAGGAAGATAAAAAGGATCAGAAGAGTCTCTGAACTAAGCAGCAGAAACAAGAGAGTTAAACTCTCTAGTTTAGCCACTATTCAGCGGCCAAAACCGCCAATTGGCGGCACGTAAAGATGATTCTGAACCCAAATTTCCGCCAGTTCTAAGATTTGGTTCCCCGATTCTGTAAAAAAATAAAAAAAATAATCAATATTTTTTATTTCTTTTCCATCTCTCTCCCTCTCCACCTTTTTCAAACAAAAAAATTTAAAAAAAAATATTTCAAAATCAAACTGGGTGCTATCATTATCGTGATCCATATCATAATTATTATCAGTGTCCATGGATAGGAAGTTCGCTAGGACTAGGTCATAATCAAATTCACAACACATATAATGAACCTACGAGCGTTTCTTATACACAAAATTACAATTATGAATGGATGAATAATTCTAATTTTGCATATAAATAAGAGCCATACCAAGAGAGTCCTCCATCTGATCATTTCTTTATGGGCTATTCATCTTTATGTTCTACATTCAATCATGAACAAGATATTCAATTGAACATGTTAGATGAAAGATTAAAAAGATTAGAAGAGAGATATGCATGTCATGAGAATTTACCTACAACCCCTTCATATCTGTCAACAAATATGTACACGATCTATCATGTCCACCATCAAATTTCACTCATGATCTTGAGATACAATCATTTGACGAAAATAAAAAAAATAACAATCATGAGTTTGAGGAATGAAGATGTAGAATAGAGGAAGATATAGAAGCTTTGCTAAAATCATCCTCCCAAAAATCATCCTCTCAAATTGAATCTTGTATGGAAGATTTTCTCAAAGCGGTTTCTTAAACTAAACTTTTTGGAGATCAACCATATAATTATTTGAACATATCTTACGCCAGCGAGCAACCACTTCAGTCATCTTTTGAAGTAAATATGATTCAAAATGAACTGAATAATTTTGTGCATGATGAGTCTATAATTCAACATTGTGATCAACCTATTTTAGACTTATGATAGAACTGGTGATAAAAAAAATATTTTTCTTGGTGATTTGCCTCATGATGAGCTTGCTAGTGACACATTATCAATTGATTCTTTTGATGGAAATTGTGAAAAAATTTGTGAAGAAGAATTTTTATTCCTTTATAATAACTTGACTAATGATAAGTCCACTAGTATAGCATTTTCTTTTGAGAATTTTGATGACAAGTTTGAAAACAATTTGTATGACGAGCCCAGCATACTAGAAAATTGGAAGGAACTGTAAAAAGAAAAGGTTATGGTACCTAATGATTTGAAAGAGCGATCCAAAATCAAGCTCATGATTCAGCCACATCAAAGTGAGTATATTATTTTATATGATGATAAAATCAAAATACTTACTGCCATGAAAGATGCTCATGGGTCAAATATGGATGATAAAGGTACGATTTCCAACTTTAAAATTTTATTATCGAATAAAAGAAAGAAGGGTAGAAATAAATTGAGAAAAATCAAAAACAAGATGGAGAGATTAAATTCAAAATTGACAAAAAGGCTAAGTTCATCTATATCAAAACATAAAAGGACACATTATGATAGTGGAAAGCGATCAAGAGGTCGTAACCGGTTTGAATTTTTTTAGTAAACGTATAATATGTATATCATAGTTTTCATATTTATTTTCCCAACCTTTGTTTGTGTATGAGGGTATACATGAGTTTAGGTGTGGGGGAGTGGGTTAGGATATTTTCTTCACGTTTTTCTAGGATTTTTAGTTTTTTTAGAATCTTTATTTTATTTTTAGATTTTTGGATTTCTTTATTTTACACTATGGGTAGTTTTTAGGGTGACTAACTAAAAAAATTAAAAAAAACTAAAAAAAAACTGAAAAAATTTATATGTTTTTATCAATAGGTCAAACTAATTACAGATAAATGAACAAATTTAGATTTGAAATTGGATAGGAGAGTAGATTGGATGATACACTTTGAATTTTATGAAAAAGATTAAAATCCAAAAAATAAATACCGCTAACAGTAGTTTTGAGGCAAGTATACATCTATTTTTCACTTCACAATAGTTTATTAAGTTAAGGACAAAGATGATAACGATTGAGTAAGTCTTCTCTCTCTAAACAAAAAAAAAGGGTGAGAATAAAATAATGAGGTGAGCCTGGTATTAAGACAATAGTCTCAAGAGTGATAAAATAATGGGGTGCGCCTGGTATTAAGGTAATAACTTCAAGAGTGAAAAAAAGAGTATGATCTGAGTAATCGGGTACTTTGCGCCTAAGTAAGCGTGAATATTCGCATGAAAGGTGAAATATTCTAAAAAAATAAAAAAAAAAGAGTATGATCCGAGTAATCGGGTACTTTGCACCTAAGCGAGCGTGAATATTTGCATTAAAAAATATTTTTAAAAGAAAAAAAAAGAAAAAAATTATTATGAGAGAGAAGATGAATCATGAGTTAGAGTTGGAGTCTAAAACCGAAGTAGATTATAACACATGCACATAGATATATAGGAGTCAATAGATTATCTATTAGTGGGTATTGAAAAATAGGATTTAAATTTTTGATCAAAATGATAAGCGTATCTGATATGACGCTTGATTTGAAAATTGATAATCTAAATGCGCTCTTGAATTTGTATATTAGTGAGATTAATTGAAGAAAATATTATAAAAAAAGATTTTTCTTTCCTTTGTATAAAATTTTTATTTTTCTTGATTTTCGATTATCCTTATTTTTCTTTTCTTTATTCCTTAATCTATTTTCTTCATGAATTTTGTGGGCATATTCACTGCAAACCCTCATGAGATAACACTTCTCCACTAGGGTAACCTAGGGGTTAAAGGCTTGTTGCATGTGCTAAACGTAATAACGATTCCTGCGAAAGTGAGTTAGGATTTTTCTTTTTCTTTTTAGGTTTAGATTTTGCTCGAGGATTAGCAAAAGATAAGTGTGGGGGTGTGATGAGTATCATATATTGTATTTTTCCTCCCATATTTTATCTATTTTTGTATATAAATAAATGCTACTCGGATATTTTTAGTGTCTTTTCAGGTAATCCGATTCATACAAAAAGATGGCATGAAATTAGAGCCGGATTAGGAAACAAATCCTATAAATGAGTTTAAAGCAAGTAAAGCTACAAGATTAGAATACTGCAGAGAGTTAAAGTCAAATACAGTCAGGAGAATAAAGTGTAAAAAATAAGAGACTCGTGCAGAAGAAAATCCTGAACAATTTGCTATGTTTTAGCCGCCAAATAGCGGCTCCAGGGTGGCTTCACGGGCTGGCTTTTCTTCGAGGGCTTCGATATAATTTTGTGGTTTTTCAGTTGTATTAGAATTAGGGTTTGATTTTCGAAACCTATATATTGGCCATATCCTTGTATCTAGGATTTTAAGCAGTAGTTAATGTAGAATTAAGATTTAGTTTGTACTCATTTGTTAATAAAATTAGGGTTTTACTGAAGGGTTGACGACTGCAATACCGGACTCCAGAGGTAATTCTCTTTATTCTTCAATATCTCCTTAGTTAATTTTTTTTAATTACTTTCTAATTTAGATTTATTTGCTTTCTAGATTAGATTTAATTGCTTTTATGACTATTAGACTCATGTGTAGCTAATTTAGTTTAGCTCTAGGATGTAGATGAAGCGAGAATCCTTCATGTAATTGCTCTCTAATATTTTCTTCTTAATTAAAATAAATAAAGATATGATTTTTCCATGAAAAGATTAAAAGACAAGAACTCGTAGATTAATACTTTGATAGGTTATACTTTCGTTAAGTTTCTTGATAGCCTATACTTAGTTAGGGTTTGGAGTTGTTGATTTTCATCTTATTCATTGAATTATCTAATGATTTAGTTTGTTTTTATACAAAGTAGTATCTTTGATGAGTTATACTTGCACACCACTTGATAGCTCATGCTTAGGGCACTATAAATAAAAATTAAACTAAAAGATCAAATTTTTATGATAGAAGAAGATAATAGAAGTAAGAACATGTTTGGAAACTAGTAGATTTTAGATCCTAGGTAAATTAGAATAACTCACAAATCCGACTTAGAATCCTTTGTTAGTCCGTTAGACTATAGAATTAGTAAGAATTGCAAAACACTTGAGATCTCTGTAGGACGACTGTATAGCCCTACACTGACACTGTACGCTTGCAGTTAATTTATCACATCATTTAGCATGTGCAACAAGCCGTTAAACACCTAGGTTATCATAGTGGACAAGTTGTGTCTTGTGAGGATTTGCAGTGAATATACCCACAAAATTCATGAAAAAGTTAGATTAAGAAATAAAGAAAAGAAAAAATAAGGATAACCAAAAATCAATAAAAATAAAATTTTTATATAAAAAAAAGAAAAATCTTTTTTTTATGATATTTTCTTCAATTAATCTCCCTAATATACAAACTCAAGAATGCATTTAGATTATCAATTTTCAAGTCAAAGATCATATCAAATACAGTTATCATTATAATCAAAAATTTAAATCCTATCTTTAATACCCATTAATAAATAATGCATTAGCTCCTATACATCTACGTGCACGTGTGATAGTCTATTTCGGCCATGAACTCCAGCTCTAACTCATGATTTATCTCCTCTCTCATAACAATTTTTTTCACTTTTTTTTTAAGAATATTTCACCTTTCATGTAAATATTAATGCTTGCTTAGGCGCAAAGTACCCGATTACTTGGATCATACTCTTTTTTTCCTCTGAGGCTATTGCCTTAATACAAGGCTCACCCCCTTTTTTTTTTCTTTTTTTCATTTCTGAGACTATTGCCTTAATATCAGGCTCACCCCTTTTTTTACATTTCTGAGGCAATAACATTAATTCCAGGCTCACCCCTTTTTTTCTTCTTTTTTTTTTTGTTTAGAGAGAGAAGACTACTCAATCATTATCATCTTTATCTTTAAACTAATAAACTATTGTAGAGTAAAAAATAAATGTATACTTACCTCAAAATTACTGTTAGTAGTATTTATTTTTCATATTTTAATCTTTTTCATAAAATTCTTAGTGTATCATCCAATCTAACTCTCCTATCAAATTTCAAATCTAAATTTATTCTTTTATTTGTAATTAGATTGATTTATTAATTAAAATATATAATAAAATATTTTTTTACTTTTGTTTTTCTTTGTTTTAGTTTGTTTTTCAATTTTTTTTAGTTACCCTAAAAACTACCCAAAGTGTAAATTAATGAAATCCAAAAATCTAAAAATAAAATAAAAAATCTAAATAAAAACTAAAAACCCTATAAAAAAATATGAAGAAAATATCTTAACCCACTCCCTCATACCTAAACTCGTGTATGCCCTCATTCACGAACCAAGGGTGGTAAAATAAATATGAAAACTATTGTACAAATACCACACAAATAATGAGAGTCGTAAAATTTACGATCTCAATATCGTCACCCTATTAACATATAGAAAGCGGTTACGACCTCTCTATTGCTTCCTACTTTCATAGTGTGTGTATTTTAAACGTGAAGTGGGTGCATTATTGTATCTCATTATCCTCCTACAATTTACGAAATTACCTATCTGTATCTTATGTCGCCCTTATTTTTTCTTTGTCCGCATGTAAGCATTAATAATTGGGTTAAAGAATTCTTCATTATAAACCTGACAATCATCATTAGTAATAAGCACACATGTAGAAATATCGTGAGGTGCGAAGAGTGCAACACGATCAAGTAAATGTGGTGGTGGCCCTTCTAACTCACGAAGTAATGAGAGCTCCTCGGCAAACAAATCCTCAAAAGTTTGCTTATAAATCAATCCCACATTTGCACAAGTATCATCATACATAGAATCAGTATGTGCCAATTCATCTGATAATATGAGTTCATCTTCGAAAATTTGCTCAAATGAGAGTTCATCATCAGTGCAAGAGGTAGAATGAGAGTGCAAACTATGAATGATGTTTACCTCAATGAGGGAGCTCGTTGTGTGCTCATCCATATTGAATATGCTCAATGGCATAGTCATATTCCCAAATGATAGCTTCATGAGGCCACTTCTGCAATCAATTAATGCATTTGATATTGTAAGGAATGGTCTTCCCAAGATAACGAGAATTTGATTCAGTGGATTGAAAATCGACCCAGTTTCTAAGATAATGAAGTCTACAGGAAAGATGAACTCGCCGATCTTAATTAGCACATATTCAATCATACCAAGTGGTCTCTTGATCGAATGATCCGCTAGCTGGAATATGACCTTGGTAGGTTGAAGTTTTCCTAACCCTAGTTGTTAATAAACAGTGTAAGAAAGTAAGTTGACACTTGCCCCTAAATTAAGAAATGCCCTATCAAATGTAGTGTTCCCAATGGTGTATGAGATTGTGGGAGAACCTAGATCTTTGTATATGACAGGTATGGAGTTAGAGAGGATATGCAATATATTTGTAGTAAGAAAAACTTTTTCAGAAATGTTTCTTACTCGTTTCTTAGTACACAAATCCTTGAGAAATTTGTCATAAGTATGAACCGGTTGTGTAATATTAAAGAGTGGAATATTAACCTTCACCTGTTGAAATATTTTAAGAATCTTCTCTACTTGCAGGGAAGTCTTCCTAAGCTGATTGGGATATGGTGCTTTTGGCTTAGGAACAGGTTCTTTCAAATGAGCATGTGATGGTAATAGAGGTGATGGAGATAGCTGTGGAGAAAGAGATGGAACGTTGGTGTAGCCTGCAAAATAGTAGGAGTGAGATCAGGGGGCATGGCTACATTATTGTCCACTTGCTTGCCAAATCTGAGCGTATGAATGGCATTACATTGATGAACATGGGATGAAACAGACTGAGATGAGTTAGAGTTGGGGTTCATTATTGGTTGCCTCAGAAAGATACCTAGCCCACACTCACTTAGCTATGTGGCTAACTGTCCAACCTGCTACTCTATATTCTTGATCGATTGAGAACTTGCAAGAAGTTGTTGATCGGTCCATTGTATAAAGTGAGTAGACACTTTAATTAAATTTTGCATTTGTGTGTCTAAATTGGACGTCGTCTTGAAAAGCTTCCCATATTCCTTTAAAGTGTTGTTAGTCATCTATCATAATCATTGTTAGACCCCTGCTGTGAATATGATTGATTATGTGCAAGTGGTCTATTCTGCTTGTTCCCTTGATTCGAAGCATTTGGGTGTTGATAAGCACCATATTTGGTTTTAGGAATTGACCATTGGCTGGAAGCTGTATGTTAGGGTTAGGAGCCCCATGATATTGCCTCTGACCCCAAAAGAGATTTGGATGGTTCCTCCAGCCAGGATTGTATGTAGGAGTATAAGGATTGTTCATGGGTCTTGGATATAAGGCGTTCGCCTACTCAAGTGTCAAACCCATGGGATTCACTAACAGTGGACACTCCTCCATAACATGATTTAGAGTTCCGCAATTAGAGCATGTGGGACCTTGTAATTGATTTACTTGACCCACTGGTGGAGCACTAGGAGTCTCCAACGTCTCAATTCTCCACATAAGGGCTGCAATCTTAGTTTCAGTAACTATAGAGCTGTCGATGCTATAGATCCCACTCTTATGCGTAGAAGTTGATGCATTGGGTTTTTCAGCGAGACTCTCCCACTACATAATCTTCTACGATAGGTCCTCAAGCAAGTCCTACGCTTCATCCTCATTCTTTCTCATGAACTCCCCTTGACACATGGACTCAAGAAGAGTTTTGGATATGTAATCATACCTTCATACACGATTGGACACAACCGCCACTTTTCTACTGCATGGTGGGGGCGCTGAGCTAAAAAATCTTTGAACCGTTCCAAGTATTTCCAGAAGGGTTCTCCCGGCACTTGACAGAATTGATTGATTTGATTTCGAATTCTTGCTGTCTTGTGCGTGGGATAATACTTCTTAAGAAACACTGCAATGAAATCATCCCAAGTAGTGATTGAATCAGTAGGAATACTGTACAACAACTTCTTAACATTATCTTCGAGAGCGAATGGGATGAAGCAAAGTTTAATTGCGTCCTCCGATAAGTTTTGCAGTTTAATCATCATGCATACTTCCTGGAATTCACTGATAAAGAGATATGCATCATCAAAATCAGAACTAGTGAATTTAGAAAGCATGTTGATGTATGACGGCTTCAATTCACAGTGGTTACCCGCTGTGTGTGGAAGTTTGATGCATGATTATAGTGATGTGCCAACGGGTAACATCGATCTTGAAGGATCAAGATTGGTTGGTCCATTTTGTCTCCCATGAACAAATCTAATCTCACTAATCGACCAAATTGATTACGGGTCCAATGTGACATGAACCAGCAACCGTGAGTGGATATGTGAGTTTTCTAAACTAATACAAGAACTAAGGTGTGGTGAAAATAAAATGGTGGAAGATATATGATCAAAAAAAAGATGTGATTCCTACTGTCCCTACTATTTTTTTTTAATTTTTTTACAAAACCAGAGAACCAAAATATAGAACTGGAGAGAAATTGGGGTCAAGATTTACCAGAGCTGCCGCTATTTGGTGATTCTTGCTGCCAATTAGCGGCAGAACGAGAGAGATTGTCTCATCGGTTTATGCTACGAAACTCTGAAACTCCTCTGATCCCTTTTGTCTTCCTATATCTGCAATTTCTGATCCCTGCACACACAATACATACTGTTAACCCATAAAACATTAGAAAAAGTAAGAAATTATTATCGATCCCCGGCAACGGCCCTAAAAACTTGATGTGAAATATCTACTGCAAGCGCATAGTATCGGTTGTAGCGCTAACAGGTCGTTCCCACAGGGATCTAAAGTGTTTTGCTATTCTCACTAATTATTTAGTCCTAGCGGATTAACTGCGGGTTCTAAGTTGGATTTGAGTTATACTAATTAGCCTAAGATATAGAATTTACTAGTTTCCAACCATGTTTTACTTTTATTATCTTCTTTCTATCATAAAAATTGATCTTTTAATTTTAATCTTTACTTAAAGTGTTATAAGCATGTGTTATCAAGTGGTGTGCAAGTATAACACATCAAAAATATAACTTTTCATAAAAATAAACTAAATCGTTAGATAACTCTATAATAAAGATGAAAAGTAACAACCCCATATCCTAACAAAGCATAGGCTATCAAGAAATGTAATTCAAGTATAACCTATCCAAGCATTAATCTACGAGTTGTTATATTTTATTCTTTTCATTGAAAATCTTATCTTTATTATTTTATTTAGGGAGAAAATACTAGAGAGCAACTACATGGTGGATTCCTAGTTTCATCTACATCCTAGAGCTAAACTAAATTAGCTACTCATACTCCTAATTAAAAAAAATCATATTTTTTCTAGAAAGTGATTAAAGTTTACACTAGAAAGCAAGATAAATCTATTTAGAAAGCAATTAGAAGAAAATTACCTAAGAAATGAAGAAGAACAGAAAAGGGTACTTCAGGAGTCGGTATGGCGGCCGTCACCCCTTTAGAAAACCCTAATTTTATTCAATAAAATCCAAGTATAAAATTACATCATAAACCCTATATTACAAGGATACGGCCAATATATAAACTTCGAAGAATCAAATCCTAATTTGAGTACAAGTGAAAAACTACAAAATTACATCGAAGCCCCCATAGAAAAGTCACCCAGAGTGGGCACCATGGAACCGCCAATTGGAAGCAAATGCCGCCAAATAGTGACAAAAGTTGCACTTCTAGGCTTCAACTTTATTCTGCATGAATATTTTGTTCTTTTCCTTTGATTGGATTGACTGTATTGTTCTTTGACCTTTGCAGTATCATGGTCTTTTAGTTTTGCTCACTTTTAACTCTTTTCTGGACTTGGTTTCTTAATCCGGCTATGAGTTTATGTCATCTCCTTGTAGGAATCGGTTTACCTGAAAACACACTAAAAATACCCGAGTAGCATTATTTAAATACAGAAATAGATAATATAGAGGCTATAAATATGCAATATATGTCACTCATCAATCCACCATTGTGCTCTATTAGAGTAGACTGTCTCTACTAAAAATGGACCTCTCCATTTCAGCTAGAATTTTCTTTTGGACTTGTACATCATGACCATCGATGGTCTGACTATTATGATCAAGTTGCCTTCTTTGAATGTTCATTTTTTTCACTTTCCTGTTGAAGGCATAAGATATTCGTACCTGATAAAGCTCTATTTATTGTTGATCTTTTTAATCGTTTTTTATTTAATGCTTCCAACTCTCATAGTTGTTGACTGTGGTTTTTTCGGTGGACATTTTTGTTGCTAATGTCACCTAAAGGGAAGGAATTTGGATTTCCAAAGGTAAAATAGCCTCACACCCATACACTAAGGAGAAGGGTGTGACTCATGTCAGTGTTCTTACTTTTGTACGATAAGTCCATAGACAAGCTCATAATTTCTCATCCCTATCATGCTGAAATGTGGTGACCAATTTCTGCAAAAACTTCACGATACTTTTATTGAATGCTTTTGCTTGGCTATTAGCGGCCAGATTATATGGGGGATAACAACCTATTCTATATTCTATATTTATCACAGAATTTGATGAAGGCCCTACTGTAAATTGAGGACCATTATCATTGATGATCTGTCTAGGAGCACCAAAGCAATGGATTACGCTATGTTCGATAAACTTGATCACATCTGCCATTTTCACTTCTATTAAAGGGATAGTTTCTACTCACTTTGAGAAGTAATCAGTAAAAGCTTAATATGAAATGATGTTCATGAGAAGATGGTGGAGTGATGGGGCTGATAATATCCATTCCTCATGTCTCTAATGGCCAAGTGATCATAGCTAGTATAGGTGCTTTGGAGCCTGATGTATGTAGCTTACATGCACTTGGCAAGCATGTCATATTTTTGCATATGTCATGGCGTCTGCCATTATCGTTGACCAACAAAAACCCATTCGTTTTATCCAGTCCCCTTATTTCGGTCCCGACTGGTGAGCATTGTAAGCCCCATCATATACTTCTTTGAGCACTTCTTGTACTTCTTGTTATGATAAGCACAAAAAAAAACACTTCTCTTGCCATTTTCCGATATAAAGTGCCCAACTCGGCATAATAAAATTTTCCTGTCTCTTTCTTTATTTTGTCAGCTTCTTTGGGAACCTTTAGCAATATCCCATAGAGTGTGAAGTTGACAAAGATGAATCGCCAATCTCTGACCTCGAAGTTCATTCCTGATGCATGGGCTACATTTGCCTCAAGTATTTCTTTAGAGCAAGAAGCTTGCGACTTCCAATCATAATATGTTTGCTGGATTTAGCAGGAAGCATTAATGTGGCTGCAAGGGAAGTCAAGACATCAGCGTATATGTTTTCGTGCCATGACATATAATCAATTTAAAACTTCTTGAATGAGTTAGCAGTTTTAATTGCCGCCTAATAGTAAGGTAGGAGATTTTTATGCTTGACTTCATATTCTCTTCTTCCTTGTTTGCTGCGAGTTTGGAGTCCCCATAAGCTTCCAAATGCTAAATTTCTAGTTGTCGTGCGATATGAAGTCCCTTTAACAATACATTATACTCAAACGCATTGTTAGAGTAAGGCTGAGTGATCGTACTCCTAGAGAATTACATGGCTATGCAGGGATATTAGCGCTACCCCCACTTTGGCAAATGTTCTTTGAGTCGCTCCATCAAAGAATAGTAGCCAATCTAGTTCTTTGGAGGTCATGTTCATTTCCACCATTTCGTCTGAAATATCCTCATAAATTTTAGAGGATTCTGAGATAGGATATTCTTTTAGGAAATTAATGATAGCTTGTCCCTTGATCTGTTTTTTGCGGTATAAATTGCATATCATACTAACAATAAAAGAACTAACTAGTTGGCTATCCTGCAATTGAGTGACTCAGGTTTGGTTATAAGTAATCTCAGGAGATTTACCAAGAAATTACATGGATCATTTGGCCCACTAAGTAGTGTTGCATTTTCTGAACTGTGAACACTAGGGCCAAGCACTCTTTTCCTACCAGAGTATACTGGTATTCTGTGCCTATCATAGTTTCATTAAGGTAGTAAATGTTTTTCTTGTGTTTCAACTCATTAGTTTGAGCCAACAAAGCACCAAGTAAATGGTCCACTGCTTGAACATATGTCAAAAATGACTTTCTAATATAGGGGCTGCTAGCATTTGAGGTTTTATGAGGTACTTTTTGAGATCCTCAAAAGCCTATAGATAAGTTTCCTCCCAAACAAATGACACCCCCTTCTTCATTAATCTAGAGAAAGGTTGGTATCGCCCCAAAAGGTTAGTGATAAATCTCTGAATGTATTCTAGCCTCCCTTGTAACCCTCGAAGTGCTTGGAGGTTCCTCAATGGCTACATGTCTTGAATCACTTTTACCTTTCTGGGTCTAAGTGGATATCCTTGGATGTGACAACGAATCTAAAAAAATTACCACTAGAGACAGCTAGAAAAGACTTAGTCGGATTCATTTCTAGTTAGTGTTTTCTCATAAAGTCAAACACCATTTTCAGGTCTTGGTGTTGAACCTATTAATAGCAAGGTCGTCTAGGTAACACTACCATTTTACGGAGATGCTCGCAAAAAATTATGCGGATTGCACGTTGATATGTAGCATCTACATTCTTTAAACTGAATGGTATAACTGTATAGCAGTACACGCCTAATGGTATTCTGAAGGAGGTATGCTTCTCATTTTTAGAGTACATCTTGATTTGATTATACTCAGGGAATCCATCTATGAAGGGCATCCTTTCAAATCCAAAAGTATTGTCGATCATGACATCCTTTATTGGAAGTGCAAATACATCCTTGGGGCATGCCACATTTAAATCTTAAAAGTCAATGCAAATTTAGATCTTTCCACTCATCTTGGGAACCAAAATAATATTTGCTAACCAATCAGGGTGCTGCTCTTCTCAAATGAAACCAGATTGTATAAACTTCTTAACTTCATTTCTGATCGATTCATTAACTCCGAACGTAATTTCCTTTGATGTTGCTTCATTGCTTTTGCATTCGGCATAGTAAGCTAATGCATGGAAACTTAAGGATCTAATACTAGCATGTCTTCATAGTTCCAAGCAAAGATGTCGATATACTCTCAGATGAGAGTTATAAGGTCTTTTCTTTCATTAGAAGACAAACTCTCTGCTATGAATATGGGCATAGGATTAGCTTCATCATCCATATTCACTTGAACTACCTTGTCTTCGGTAGGCGGTTGCATTACTCAAAGCACATGTTTCATTAGGCGTAAAGATATTTAACTAACACTTCGTCTTGGTGAAGAGTCAGCTCATCATTTTCGTTTGGATTCTGGCTGGCAGATATCATGTTTGCAGCAACTCTTTAGATAGTACCCCTAGACTGATGTCTGACTTCCAATTAAAACTATCTGTATTTTGACAGATTAGATCATCTATATCCGAAGGATCGGGTGTTGTGACATATCCCAACACCCAGCCAATTTTGGGATAATAATCCTGTTTCTTTCCTTTAGACATGAACGAGCGTAGAAGATTTTGACGTCCTTTGCCGAAATAAAATCCTGGCCTTCGGATGAAGCCTTATCCCATTTTCTCAATCATCCGGATGATTTTGGACCATAATAGAACTGCAGTGCTCCTTGACTCTGGATTGCCTTATAGAGCTACTTTTGATTGGCATCATGTGCGCTTTAGTGCAATATCCACCACCATCGTATCTTTCCCTTTAGAACAGGAAGATTGGGGAGGAAGTATGTTTTATGAGTCTTTTCTTGTAGATCACCACTAGATGGAGTCCATTTTCCTCCATACTTGTCGAAACCTGATGACAATCACTAACTCTGGCTTTGTCTTTCTTGATTGATTGTTAATAATGAGCTTAGAGTCATTTAAGTTTCAAGGAATTTCACCTTCATTTTCTTTATGAGTTGGAATCAGCAGGAGAATCTTATACCCTGCTTCGTTCTTGGAATAAGATTCTATTACTGAAAAGGGTTGAAGAAGAAGATGATTTCAATGTGAGATGAATGGCCCCCACTCTAGGCAATTGGGACACCGATAGTTTCATCCTGGATATTGGTTGTGTTTCAATAATAGTTTGCTAGAATGATGTGAGCGTCATTCCCAGTAGGCACGACGGTCGTGAGCCTTATGTGAAGCTTCAGTTTTATAGTGGGCTTAAACCTGATGCCATCATCGTTGCATAACTTTTATTCTGAGAGAGCTTTAGAAAGGAAACCTCTTTCACGGTTGCCTTATAAACTACATGACCTTGAAATTAAGGCTTGTGCTTTCTGCCTTGGGTGCAAAATGGATGCAACCTTGAAAATGAGTCTATGTGATAATTAGAACACGTGAATGCCAATTTGAGCCTCCTCTGTGGACTGAGACACGTGAGTATCATGACAAACCTTGCATGCAACCTGAGACATGTGAGTGTCATGACAAGTCTCACACGGGAGCTAAGATATAGGACTGTCATTTTGAGCTCTGTGCGGACGCTGAGGAGCTCTATGTGAAACTTGAGTTGCTTGAGTTGCACATCTTCATCTTCTGGATGGATGGTAAAATTAGCATCTTGCTTGGTTGACTAAGAATATTTTCAACCGCAAAACCGGAAAGTCTTGACTAGCATTCAACTTAGTTGAACTTATGAGAAATCTATTGCCAAGATAGATATTTGTCTTGGGGTAGAGCTCTATTGGTTTGGTTGATTGCCATGCGGTAAGCCTCCTGAATTATATGAGAAAATGGGGAGCCTTAGGAACTTCACATATCTCATGCACGACCACTAGTAGAATCAATTCATGATGTAGAGGAAAGAGTCAATTCTTTGGTGATTTACTAAGCCTATATCAGGCTGAAGTGTCTTCAGAGACTGAAAGAGAGCTGGTGCAGACCGATAGTGAGAAGATGAAGTCTCATCTAGATGTTGGAGGAAATCATAGTTGAATGATATAACCACACCAAAAAATAAGTACATCTGACTTGACAAGGATATGAGTTAGCCATAGATATCTATCTTTTTCTTTTTTTAATGAATCATCCAGATATTGCTATAGTTGGTCATATTGGTTGTTGCTTTGATGATGGATATAGCCTCATTTGAAACAAAAGATTAGGTAGTAACTACCCCCAATACAGCGGGCTATACCATATGTATGTGCATCAAATCACATGGCAAAAGCAAATTTGATGTTGCTTTGGACAATTTTGTTCACCTTTCTGAGACATGAGAGCTTCTTTAGGGTTAGGAAAGAGAGCTCTTTTCTTGGTTTGGAAATTATTTTGTTTGGATAGGCCCTGATCAATCTTATTATATCAAGCCATGCAACAAGAATAAGTTATTTAATCCTCACTCTGCATGTGGATCAGCTGTCACTTTTGGTCTCTCTATATGATTGAGCTTCATTATGGTTGCATGTTGAAGCTGAGTCTGACCGAAAACTATAATTTTGATATGCACACTGGATTTGTAATAAGTAAGAGCCTTCGTGAAACACTGGCCCTATCCTCTGGGTGGGTCGTGCAAAAGTAGGAGCCTTCCTGAAACACTGGTCCTAACTTCCTAGGTGGGTCGTGCATGGTTTCTTGGATTGAACCATACGAGAATCATGTACTGAGTGATTTATGCAAAGTTGAGCCATATGTATGATTTGGTTCACATGAGGCTAAGACTCACATCTAACTTAGTCAAGATGGAGCTGAGCCTTATGTATGATTATATTCACACTAAGCTGAGCCTCTCATCGGATTACTTGAGCCTCATAACTAATGCGGGCTTCACAAGCTATGCGTCTTCTTTGAGGATCTTGAATCTGTTCTTGGATTCAACTTGAGCTTGGCTTAGTCCTTATCACATGGGCAGTGAGAGTTTCAACATGAACCATGAGCAACAAATTTTCACTAGAGAGAACTTGGTTGGGTTTATCATCAACTGATCTGTATTCTAGACATGTATTATGATCTCAAAGATAACTGTCTGTATCACCAATAGAAGAACCGATGCCTTCTTTCTCTTTGTTCTTCAGATCCATAGCTAATGTGATTAGCTTCATAAGGAAAAGAGGTGGTACTCTGGGGCATCAAGTTCTTCAAGGCTACGAATAAGCTCAGGCATGTCATACGAAAGAAATTACTCTTAAATTATGGTCACTACCCCCTCCTCAATCCTAAGAGTAGGTTGTACTTTGCAAGACGCTCAGATATGCATGGAGCTCATTTCTTGATTTGGCTTGTTGCCAAACCCACAGAGAGATCAGTAATGAAGGTATCCTCTGTTTCACTATTTCTGTGGCTTTCCAACACATTGCAACCAGCATGTTAGACATCTTCACAGCTTTAATACTTTCTGTGGCAAATCTAATTTGGTTCACCTTCAAAAGAAGAGCATTGTATGTCTTCTAATTATTTGCCTTGGAAACCCTAGTGGGGTTAGTGACAAAAAAACATCTCTGACAATTCAAATTGCTTCTTGTTCTCTAGAATGTTAGGAGCAAAACCACATGAATCCCCAACATCAGTAGCATTTTGCATGTACTTCTTGAATGTTCAAAAAATATTAGTTATCCAATATAGTTAAATATGCACCCCTCAAACAATGGCACGCGAGTTACATGGCGGCGCGCCCCTGCGGGGGGTGCAAGAGCAGAGCCCCCATGAGCGTTGGCTATTGACACACTTATATCCTTAAAAACAAGGTTGCATAGACCATGCACGCGGGGCATGGGGCACTTGTGCACCATGAATTTTACAGGTGCGCAACAACACATGCTTGAGGGCATGCTTTGCATGCGCTTACGGACACGCTCTCTGCATGCTTGCGGGTGTGTGCATGCATTCACATGACTCTTAGGGTGCATGCAGAACCGCACATTCCACGCACATGGAAGCATGCATTCTGCGTGTGAGTCTTCGAGCGTGCAGAACAGTGCACTCCGCGTGCTTGCCTTGAGCCACACGTGGAGTTTCATGCTCCACGTGCTCTTGGAGGCATGCAGAAAGTGCTCGCTCTATGCGCACTTGCAAAAGCAAGCATCCCAAGGGCAAGCACAGAGTTAGTGTTCTTTGTTCACAGGTGATAACACCTCATCTTTGTTAACAGGTAATAACACCTCATATTTGTCGACTGCCACCCAGCGATAACACCTTGTGGGTTTCGACCTGGAGGAACCAACAACAACATCAGATTTTGCCACCATTTTCTTTTAAGAGATGCTCGCACTGTGGTCACCATCTTTTGTATGCCCAAAATCAGAGTGTTCTTTTCCATTTGCGATTGTAAATTGATTATAACAAATAACAAACAAAAATTAAAATCCTTTATTTCGGATTACAAGGAAAGAGATCACTCTTTTCCTTTAGTTTTTGTTGGCTTTCTTGGATAGTGAGAGAAGATGGATCCTATCTTCTATGGATGATCCGAAAGCTCGTTGGTATCTGTCAATCCAAGCTCAAGACTTTGTTGGAAAAGAAAGCAGGAAGGTAGAATTCTTGCTTGTGGACTCTGTGGATATCTTCGCTTTTTTTATCCTCTGCTCTGTTGGATTTAGGAGTCCTCTCCTCCCATTCCTCAGTTTCTTCTTGTATCTAAAGAAAGCTATATTTAGCAATTAGAGAGCCAAATGCTCCCAAAATTTTAACTGTCATGATCGTGACTTAGGAGCATTGCAACATGTGCCTGCACCAAAACGTGCACGGCCAAAGGCATGCACATCAAGGCACGCATGTAGTTGGGCGCGCCGCCCCAAGGCGCGTGCATCGTTGGGCATGTGCTCACTGGCCGGGCATACCCCTAGGGTCGCGGTGCGTGTGAGTTGTTGGGCACATGCACTTGCGCGCACGTCGCTGGGCGTGTGCGTCCCTCTACAAGCATCAGGGCGCGTGCACCACTCTGCTCTGTGCATCGGGACATGCAATTTTCGTCGTGCTATCCCTACGCACACGCATGGTGATGGGCACGTGCCATGTGCGCGCATGCACAAAGGGCGTGACTCTGGGCGCATGTGTGATCCTAAGCGTGCTCAAGCTTGGTGTGCACGAGGCCTATGGTGCTATCACACACCCTCCTCAACCTGGCTGAGGCATCCGGCGAAGGGCACGGTTCTATAACATCCGCTTGATTGAGCACATGCATAGTTGTGGGCGCAATTCATGGCACACACCTGCTTGCATGCAGGGCTAGTTCAGTCCTGTATCGCTTCATCTTTGACTGCATTATTTATATTTTCATCGTCTACGGAACATACCTGGTAGGCGTAAGCTCCTAGGTGCAAGTGCCAGGGATGTGCATGCCTAGGAAGCATGTGCCTGGTGTTAGCGAAAATTCTGAAACAACGAAGATCTGCGAGTCTAAGATCTGGAGATCCGCAGTCCAATAATGACCAAATAAATCTGCAAACTTAAAGTTTCATTCAGAGCAGCCGCAAACCTAAGGCCCGAAGTCTGCGACCCAGGGAGGTCCGCGAATCTAAGCTTGAGATCCGCAACCCCGTTATGACAAAACAGATCCGCGAATCTAAGTTTAGATTCGCGATGCCAGTTATGACTTCTGGTGAATTTAAAACAAATTCACTAGATCCAAAGTAAGGAAGCTGCCACCTCAATCGTGGGGCTAACCGCTAGATGAATATGTCAACACTACTAAGATCGTGGGGATCAACTACCGGACGAGTGCAGATCATGGGAGCTAACCGTTGAGTGAATAAGTTGGTAAACTGTCTCAGAATCTCAATAAAAATAAAAGGGATAGTTAGAGAAGCGGGATCTTTTTCTTTTGGGATCTTCTTCTTCTTGGCTATTTTGGCTGTCAGAAGTTCAGAGCCTTTTGCTAATTGAAAGAGTTTGTGTGGAGTGTCAACGGAGAGCTGGATCATCCTTCACAGCTACCTCAGAACCCAGTCTTAAACAAGAAGGAATTTAATTTTTTTTCTTATTTTCTGTAAATGGGAAACCTTTGAAATTGTAATCTTTTATTTGGAGATTCAAATAAAAGACATTTACGATTTTATGGCGAACATAAAATTGGCGACTCCGCTGGGGACTGCAATCACCTCTGGTGACTTGGTAGTAGGTCAATCCAATAATATTCTGATTGGAAGTATGGTCGACTCACTCGTTATTGAGGTCGACCAGGAGAAATATGAAGAATTCCTTTCTTCTGGCTCCAAGAGCCCTAATTCCTTACGGAAATGCCGTAAAGTCTCCTATAATCCAACCTTCGAGGAGGTCTTAAAGATGGTGATCCAAGCAAAGGATTCTGCAGATCGATCTGGTCTGAAAAGAAGGTCCTCCCCTTCACCAACATTGGGTTCTGGGCAGCTCTGGCTGAGATTCTTGATCTCCTTAGCAAAATGGATCAGGATCCCCACAATAATAAGGGGAAACGACCATTGTCTGCTCCTCAGGAAGATGATGTGGGGAAGGAGGCTCCTCTCACTCATACAATGAGAAGGAACCTATGCTTCCAACTTTGCAGCCTGAATCTATGTTCTGAAGGCCAAATTTTCATTTATCTTCAAGTAATCGACTATACATTTGGGCCAAAGTTTATAGTCTTCTTCTTCTCCAAAATTTTCTTATTTGCTTCTGCAACTCTTGTCCTTCGCAAATAAGATAGGATAGAGGATTATACTCTCGGCCTCTTAAAAATTTTCTGCTTCCATGGTCCCATTCTGCAAAAAATAATCAAAAAATACAACTTAACAAAATATTATTATTTCTCCAAAACTTATGCATTAATTTAATACACATATTATATATATGATTACTCTATTTTTATTTAATTTCTTTCTCTTTTACCCTCCTTTTTTAATTAATTTTTATTACATAATTCCATACTTTCCCGATTCCTCTTTCAAAGATTATCAAACTTCACTTTAACTTTACTATTATTTCATGAATTTGATATATGATATTTATTCAAGCAACAAATGAAATATGATGCAAAAAGTTAAGATTTTTATTTCTTTTACCTTTGTTTTGTGCATGTAATTTCAATTATTCCATAAAATTCGTCAAAAATCTTCATAACTTTGCTAAACCAACCCAAATCTACTAAGAAGTAAAGATCTAACTACAATTTACTCAATTTAATCCATATAAATCATAGATATAGGTTTTTGAGACAAAAATTTACCTTTTACAACGAACAAATCAAAGAGAAATCAAAGAGAAAAGAACTTACTTGCTTGAAAATTGATGAAAATTTGAAAGAAATTTCATGGGGATGGTTTTGGCTATCGAAAGGAGAGATTTTTGAGTCTAGGGTGCTGTAAAAGAAGGTTAGGGTTTGGTTTTTAGAAAAAGAAACTCAAAGATCTATTTATAACTAGGGCTCTTTGTTGACGGCTATTAACAGCGGCCTCGACAGCTGCTCTCGAGCAAAATAAAACTTTCTTTTATAGGGCCCCACTGTCGATAGTAGCTTCGACAGCGGTTCTCTGTTGAGAACTATTGTCAAGCCAATTTTTTTTTTTTTTTTTTCTAATTGTTAGTTCCTCAACTAATGTTATTCCTAATATCTAGTTGTTAATTCCTAGTGCTAAAATTAATTCTAAACTAAAAGTTAGTTCCAAATTCAAAAGTTAATTACTATGAAATATTTTGTTTTTGAAAATTTGAAAATTTTGAAAATTTTTGAAGGAAAAGGAGAAAAAGGAAAAAATTTAAAACAAAATCATTGAAATCATCATGGGTATCAAAACTAAGTTATCCTTATAAGCAATCCCCCAAAAATTAAAATGTGCATTGTTTTAAGTAATTGATATATCTATTTACTAATCAAGAATAAGTAAAATTTAAGAGAGAGTGCTTAGAAATTACCTTGGTTTGGTACTCATGATGTAATAACTGCAGAGTAAAATTGTTAGTACATAGTATACAATAATATACATCGTGTCCTATTTAGCTTGAATTAATGAGATGTCGGAGGATGCACTAGATCGTGAGATTCCTCCAAGTGCTTTGGAAATTCCCAACAGTGCTTCAATTGTTTCCCATTTACTTTGAATGTATGACCATTTTTTAGACTATCAATATCGATTGCGCCATGCAGATACACAGTTTTAACTAAGAACAGTCATGTCCACCATGAACGCAATTTTTCTGGAAATAGATGAAGGCGTGAATCATATAAGAGCACTTTGTTAGAAGGATGAAAAATACGATGTGTAATATGGTGATCATACCATATTCTCATTTTCTACTTTGAAATGCATGAATTGCCATATGCATCACGTCTTATCTCTTCCAACTCGATTATTTATAGCTTTTGTAATGGGCTAGCTAAATTGAGATTTAGATTAACTGATTTGATTGCCTAACTTGCCTTATGTCTATCTCTACAGGAAAATTACAAATTTTTCCATAGACTATTCTATATGGAGGCATGCCTAAAGGTGTTTTATATACGATATGTAAGCCCATGAGGTATAAGTTAGTCTAAACGACCAATCTTTGCTAGATGGATTAACCATTTTCTCTAATATTTGCTTGATTTCCCTATTGGCTAGTTCGACTTGCCTATTTAACTGTGGGTGATAAGGGGTAGAAATTTTATTCATGATATGATACTTCTTCATTAAATTTTCAAAGGTTTTGTTACAGAAATAATAACCCCATTACTTATTTTAGTTTTACGAACTCCAAATCTGGACAATATATGTTCTTTAAAAATTTAATAGCAATTTATTGATTATTGTTTCTATATGCTGCAACTTCTACCCATTTAGAAATATAATTGACCTATACGAGGATATAAACATATCCGTTAGAAATAGAAAATGGTCCCATGAAGTCAATGCCCCAACAATCGAATATCTCAATCGTAAGTATGAGTATTAGAGGCATATCATTCTTTCTTGTTAATGCTCCTAGCTTCTAACACTATTGCATATTTGCAAAACTTGTGTGCTTCTCTAGACATAGTAGGCCAATAGAAACCATATTGGAGTATTTTAGCTATTGTCTTTTTGGATGAAAAGTGACCCCTGCATGCTTCTATATGACAGAAGCAACTATGCTTTGAATCTCATCATCAAGTACACAATGCCTAATAATTTGATCTGAGCAATATTTAAATAATCAAGGGTTGTCGAAAAAGAAACAGCATACCTTGTATAAGAATCATCGTTTGTCTTGCGCACTCCAGTGATTTGGCATTTCACCTGCAACAAGAAAATTATTAATGTCAACATTCCAGGGAGTTGTTTGGATTGAAAATAGCTGCTCATCAGGAAATGAGTCCCTAATTGGTAACTATCATTTTCAAAAGTTAGTTGAGATAGGTGGTCTGAAACCATATTCTCTACCCTCTTTTTATCTTTAATTTCAAGATTAAACTCTTGGAGCCGTAGTGTCCATCGAATTAGTTGTGGTTTTGTATCTTTCTTTGACAAAAGATATTTGAGTACTGAATGATTTGTAAAAACAACTACATGTGAGCTCAAAATATATGAATGAAATTTATCGAGAGAAAAAATTACAGCTAGAAGCTCCTTCTCTATTGTGGTATAATTCGTCTGAGCATCGTTGAAGTCTTGCTAGCATAATAGACCACGTAGGGCTTTTTATCTCTTCGTTCTCTTAGTACAACTCCAATTGTAGAATTGTTTGCATTGCACATGATCTTGAATGGAAGTGACCAATCTAGAAGTTGCATTATTGGTGCAGTGATAAGTATCTTCTTGTTTCGAAAGTTATTTGGCATGCCTACATCCGTTCAAATTACACATCTTGCATAAACAAGTGAGAAAGGGGTCTAGCAATAGTACTAAAATCCTTTATAAATCTTCTATAAAAACCTGTATATCCTCAGAATGAACGTATGTCTTTCACAGTTTTAGGTATTAGTATTTTGAAAATAGACTCCATCTTAGCCCTATCTACTTCTATCCCTTTAGATGAAACTATGTGGCCTAACATAATACCTTCTGTAAATATGAAGTGGTATTTTTTCCAATTTAGGATTAAATTTTTCTATTGACACCTTTCAAGCACAAATCTTAAATTAGTCAAATAAGATTCGAAACGATTTCCAAATATAGAGAAATCATCCATCAATACTTCTAGATAATTTTCAAACATATTGCTAAGAATACTTATCATACACCTTTAAAATGTTATGGGCGCGTTACATAATCCAAATGACATTTTATTAAAAGCAAAAGTACAAGGTAAAAATTATCTTTTTCTGGTCCTCTAAAGCAATTTCAATATGATAATAACTAAAATAACCATCAAGAAAATAATAAATCTCATGCCCAATAACTCTTTCAAGTACTTGGTCAAGAAATGGTAACAGAAAGTGATCTTTGCATGTTACTTGATTTAGTTTTCGATAATCAATGCACATACGCCAACTCGTAATAGTACGAATGGGTATCATCTCTCCATCCTCGTTTTTAATTACTATTACCCCACTCTTTTTAGAACAACTTGGCTTGAACTTACCCACTTACTATCAACAATTGATATATGATGGCAGCATTAAGTATTTTTAACAGTTCGGTTTTGACCACTTCTTTTATGGCAGAGTTAAGCCTTTATTGCATTTGCCTAATAGGCTTGGCTCAATCTTCCAAAATAATACGATATGTGCAAATAAGGGCACCATGCGTTTGCTGGCTAGCATATTCCTTCCAAGAGCTCCTTTATACTTTCGCAATGTCAATAGTAGTTGCTCTTCCTAACTCTAATCAAGATGTGCTGAGATGACTACTGGGAAAGTTTTTTCAGGCCCCAAAAATGCATACTTGAGATTTTCAGGTAACAATTTTAGCTTAAGTATCGGTATTTGGATGTCAGATGGTATCAATTTCTTTATAATTTGAGGTAACGCTTCATGCCCTTTATTTGTTGGGATCCATGTCGTGATATTTGAATATTGAGCATCAGTTAAATGTTTTATAATTTCAGTGATATGTTTGAATTTAAGATAATCAATGAGACCATCGTTCATTGTTAATGACATCTCCAAAGGATTAAACATGCATAATGATACGATATCTCCTTCATCACAGATTTGTTCAATTTAATTAATGTCTTGTAATCCATAATTATCTATATTCGGTTGTTTGGAAACATTAAAAATATTAAGTTCAAGAGTTATATTTCCAAATGAAAATTTCACCACACCATTCATTCAATTTATAACTGCATTAGCCAAAGCTAGGAATGGATCTCTGAGAATAACTGGAATATGAAGATGTAAATTCTTAACAAGTACATTGTCGATAACTATAAAATTCATAGAAAAATAAAAGTTTTCGATCGGCACTAGAACATCTTTCACAATGCCCTTAAGAATTTCTGACTTATCGACTAACTGTAGTGTTCTGATTTAGGTTTAAGTTCTCCTAGACCAAGGTGCTTGTAAACCGAAAATGGTAAGAGATTTACACTAGCCCCCATATTTAGTATAACTTTTTCTATAATATGTTGACCTATCACATAAGAAATAGTAGGACATTCAGAATCCTTGTATTTAAGAGGCATCTCTGAACAGAATAATGTACTTACTTGTTCTGTGAGAAATGCTTTTTTCTGTATATACGTCTTTTGATGGTGCACAAGTCCTTCAAGAATTTTGCATATGAGAAACTTGTTTAATTGCTTCTAGCAAAGATATATTGATCTGTACCTATTTGAGAATCTCCAAAATAATAGCATAATATGTATTATTATTTTTAGACTTTAATCTTTGAGGAAACGATACAACTGGTTTATAATATATGGAAGTGTGTTCTTTAAAATTATCATCTTTAGTTTGTTGCGCTAAATCATGGCCCTATTTCTCCTAAATATTTCCTTTTGAAATGGACTTATCAAGCACTTTACCACTTCTCAAATTTATTGTAGCAGTTATCTTAGGTATATCATTTTTAATGGAAGATGTAATAACATTTATACCTTCGACTTTACCTGAAGTACTGGTTTCTGGTTGAGGTGGCAACTTATCTTTTTTTCTTCATTTGCAATGTGAAATTGAGGTGGCTTATTTATGAGCGGATATCACCAAAAGCTATCGCATTTTAACTGTTGATTGTTTGCTGTGACTTAATAAACTATTGTTGCACTTGGATCATCTGATACATTCTCTGTTGTATCTGCAAAAATTTATCCTCAAATTTTCTCTTCAGCAGTGGTTGGTAAACCAAAGGTTGATTAGAAGGTTAGATGTATTGTTAAGGTGGATTAGTGGGTAGCTTGTTTTGATTATTAAATTGTTGTTAAGGATTCTGCTTTCATTGAATATTTGAATGATTCCTCCAAACATGATTATATGTTTGTAAATATGGATTATTTGTTTATTGAGGAGCAATGTTAAAGGTATTAACTTGTTCATTCAATTCTTCTTTAAAATCGGGAAGTGTTTGAAATTCATGGTTACTTGTCCTTATAATTCGTAAATATCACAAACTTTCGGAACTTCTTCTATTGCCTTAACTGTTCCAGTTTTCTTTGCAAATTTCTTAGTGATGGAAATTAATTGTACAGGTATATCTTCGATTTCTCGCATACATATTCAGTACATTTTATGGTTTGTTTTGTATGCAATAACATATCATCTCCCATATATTTGTTCCTAGCATTTTCTCATGCCAGTATTAAATTTTTTTGCACAAAAAATCACTTTCTCTTTCCATTTAGGAAAAAAGAATAAAATAAAATAAAAAATTTATCTTTTGTGTTTAAGCATGTCATTCAATATTTTGATATTATTCTCTTATCACTTTCATATATCATTAACTCTGTTGTTTAATTCATAATATCTCATTTTAATATTTTGTGCAAATTTATGCTTTGACACGTTTTGTAATATATTACATGTGCATTAATTTTTTCAACTCTGCATTACATGTTAGTATTATTTCTTTATATACTTAAAGCATAAACACAAAATAACGAGGTTAAAGTTGGAACTGGATGGAGAAACTTGAACACATTTTTTGAGATGATTATTTTTAAGGTTGCGCAAACAAATCTTAGGGACCTACTATGGAAGTTCTGGGTGATTATGGGATCATCGATATGTCATGTTATTGGGCTTCAAGTCCAGAGCGTATGTTCGTCCATCATTCGTGAGTACCTAACAGTACATTCTAGGGCAGTACCAGGAGTCATAGGGTCATAGTCCCGAGCATGTATGAGATTCTCCTAAAACATGTGACATTTCCTTTTGACAGTTCCAAAGTAATTCATAATAGATATCAACAATACATATTATGTTTTACCTGCGTGTTTAATTCCATTTTTGTATATCTGCTACAATATCATTCATCACATGTATATATATCTATACCTATTGAATATTATCATCTTCAAGACAACTGTAGTTAAATTTATGATTATTTACATGACATATTTTCTTGATGCTTTCAGATATTTGATATTTTATTATTTTTTGCACATTATATACCACATTATAAGTTCAATCAAGAGAAGATACTACACATAAATGATATTCTTCATGCTAGGCAACTTCTAAGTACAAATTTAGCAACTTGATTATTTTGATTGTAGATTAATGATTAAAAATGACTAACTAAAAATATGATGTGCAAAGAATATTACCACCCAAGCTTCAATTCCATCCATCTTTTTCTTCGATTGATGGGCAAACCAATGAAAGTTCTTCCCCGAACCACATCCTGACAAAGGTAATCATATGCTAAAAGTTGTGAATCTTCATCCAACGCTTCAACCTTTGAAACCTCCTCAAATATTTCTTCTTCCGTATACACACGAGGTGCACAGCTCACAATTGCGGAAGCAACTGAGTCCATTCCAGTTTTCAGCATATGAAAGTCTTCACTTATATTGTGATTTGAAACTCCACGCTTTCTTTTATATGTCACTTTAGATAAGCATGCCTTAGGAACTTGTTCTTGGTTACCTGAAGGTGCCATGGATTCTACATCATCTTCTTGACCGACCTCCTTATCACTCTCTTGCTCGGTGTTGATAGAATTCGATACTTCTTTCTCTTTTTCTAAGCGAATGCGTCTTTCTTTTGCAGTTTCAGCACCAAGGCCCGTAGCTCTATCCTTGCCATAAATTAGTTGTAAGTTCTCAAAACTTGGCACGACTTTGTATCGATATTGTGCTGCCCCTGCATGTGACTATTGTATACAAATAATAAATTAGATAAAAACTTGGCATATGAAAATTATCATGCCAAATTCAAGTCCATAACATGCACAACAAATAAAGATAAGACAACAAAAACATTTAACTCCCAACCATACTTGTCTTTCCTTGTTGAACATCCAGCCAAAATTATTTTCACCTAAATCAATTAGAAATTTAATAGAACATTCTATTTTCTTACAGAACAATTTGATACATATGATACTTACTGTCTCATTTTCACCAACAGAACAACTAAGATCTGTTGATATTCACTGAAAGTTATAGAGAATTCATCCCTTGGTCTTGCTTGCTAGTTGATGGTCAATGTTCTGTGTGATATGTGTCCAAATATCAAATGTACAAGATAAGAATGCATGACCAATGCCTAGAAAAAGTGAGAAATGTCTAGGGGAATGTCTCCAAATGTCCAATCAAGCACATTAAAAATAAATAAATAAAGTAGTTAATACAAGTACTATGCAATAGAGGGACTGAGAATTGAACTAGTACTAACTTGATGCAAGGATAGTGAATTCAATCAAATAATTGATGCAAGGATAGTGAATTCAATCAAATAACTCATCGAAGTATCCAATACCAACTTATATTATACTCAAATTTTTGAGATAATACTTGTGTGACTTCAAACTTTTACTGAAGTAATCTATAAAAAAACAAATCAACTGATGTGAGTCAGCTTCTAATTAAATTATGACACTATAAACTAATCAAGTAACCCTAAAATCCTAAAACTAAAATTAAAATCCCCACCAAAGCTCTAGAAAGACAATAATTATCTGAAACCTGTCGAGTCTGAAGACTCTGAACCACACAAGTAAGGGATCAAACTCTAAAACTATCCACATGGGTCCTCATAAAATCATAGATTTTATCTGCTTGTTGATGCTTCTGATGATCAAAATCATTACAGAACATAACAGAGATGCTTAACTTTTGCTGTGACATACTAAAAACAAAAAGAAATTGCAGAACAAATCAAGAAAATGATAAAAAAAAAAAGGAGATATATTATCTAATTCATTCTATTAAGAGATAGTAATGCCTTTGTAAATGTAATTTAGGCTCATTTAAAAAACAAACAACTATAACTTGAACTCAGAGATATGATAACATACCGCTAGATAGACTTCCCAAACTTTTGGTTCTGCATCTATTCTCTTAGTGACTTTATTAAATGCAAAACCGCTGCTAAAGTTCAGCATATCTTGAAATGCACCCAAATCCTTTTTAAGTGTCTTTATACGATTTTTCAAATGAGCTACACTAACTCTAATTCCACACTTCACAAACAATTCATCATATGCAGCTTGGTAAGCAATATTTGGAAAACTCCTATCAGGTTTTAGTCCGCGTTGCATCTGCTCAATTAATGCTTCAGTTAAGCAATTATCCATCTTAGTTGTCCATACTAAGTTCTTCTTCAAACTTGACTGAGTTTCTAATTGTGTATCCATCTCAGCACCCTGCAACAATATTCACAAGAATTAGATAAATTGTCCATCTTATACATCGTAGCGATAAAAGTTACAAGAACTAGCCAGACCGAGCAGATAAATGGCAATAAGTAAATTTGTTAAAACCATAAAAGAAAATTTAAAATAACAAAAACATGACTTCATTATTTAACATAAAGTAATTAAAAGATAAGATCTTAACTAAAATCTAATTGAACTTTATAGTTATTTCTATAGTTCCAACAAAAGAAAAGTAAAACAGTACAAGTCAATAATTTCTCCACATGTGATCGGCTATTTTTGTCTTAGAATTTCTCCTCGTCTAAACTCTTCGTCATCACTTAAAATCGGAGCTTCTTCCCCATCATCTCTCATTCGATACTGAACTTTTTTATTGACTTTTGCACTAAGTTCTTCATCTGGATCAACACCCATTAGGTAATTATGAAGGATGCTACAAGCATATATGATGTCCTTTTGTGTTTCTATTGGATAGTGTGGCTCTGTTCCGCTTCCTAAAATTGGAAATCGTTTCTTCAACACTCCAAAAGCACGCTCAATTGCATTCTGCAATGAGGAGTGGCGATGGTTGAACACCTCACGACTATTTTTAGGTTGCCGAATTGAATATTCCTTAAGATGATAACGTGTACTCTGATATGGAGTAAGAAATCCTGGCCTCAACATAAACCCTGCATCAACTAGATAATATTTTCCTAAAACAAACAAAGATAGGATAATTAGTATAACATCTATATAATTAAGGTGTTTAAATATTAATGAACTTGTTATATATATATATATATATATATATATATATATATATATATATATATATATATATATATATATATATATATATATATATATATATATATATATGTGTGTGTGTGTGTGTGTGTGTGTGTGTGTGTGTGTGTGTGTGTGTGTGTGTGGTTGTCACCTTGAGGAACAAATAGCTTGTCCTGTCTTGTCAAGGCATTGTTTAGCATCCGAGAGTCAGAAACCGATCCCTCTCAACCAACCAAGATATAGGTGAACTTTAAATCAAAAGTGCATGCCGCTAACACATTTTGAGTAGGAAAATCTTTCCGACCTCGATATCTTCTCGTATCTTCTTTTGCCACTTTCACACGAAAATGAGACCCATCGATTGCACCAACACAATTCTATAACAAAATCACAAAGTTTTATTAGCATTTAGCAACTGCTACAAGTAGTATATTGTATCGTAGCATTTGTTTTAGAATTTTACCTTAAAATAGGACTTAAATCTTGGATTATTCTGTATTTCTGACGGAACTTCAGAGCCATCAGGTTGCTTTAAAAATTGATCTTCAAGTGATATTATAGCTTTTAAAAACTTGTGAAAGTGGCGACTAACAGTCTCACCGGAACGCCTAAAGTAGAATTTGACCGATTTATTCTTCCAATTATGGGAAACAATTTGAAGGAACTTTGCAACTTGTTCCTCCACAGAACAACGCCTAGTGTCATGAAGACGTGAAGTTTCTCGAAGCAATTGACACAACTTAGCAAAAGCGTCAACCCCCATACGCAATTGTTCACGACAATCACTATCACTTTGTCATGTGAGTCTTTCCATGAGTAAATTTCTGTCTTTATCTCGTTGTGTCAAGATAGATCTATCTATATATTGAATTTCATGTAATGTTGTTGTTTTAGCAACTACATACGAGGTGTAAACAACCATACTTCCAACTGCACATTTTATCTTCATCATTTTCATTTCCCACCTATCTTCCTCCTTCATCTACAAATCAAGATAAAATATTATAATTCAAGAAATTATTATTTGCTAAGAAAGTCAAATTTCTACAAATTATGATACTTCACACTTGTCAGCAACAACCATTGTGAAGTAAAACTAAAAGACAATCTAATATTATAGAACGGAAGAACACACTATTCATGATCACTAACTAACTCGATAAGGATAGCTATAAGATATTTTAGGGACAAGTACTACAATATGTATGCATAAACTTAAAAAAGTTATATAAAACACAGAGGATTACCAACTCTTGCTACTTTTTCTTAGAAAAAAAGAAAAAAAAACCTACTCTTGCTACTACTTCCACTACTAAAAATTTGAATGAAGTCAGCTATATATAGTTTCCACCAGGCACCAACATCACTCTCAATGACTTTTCCTAATTTTAATTGGGTGAGTTATATCTGGCCAAATTCATTCAAGCTCCTCAACCCACATGTACTTAACCACGTCTGCTAGAATCTAACTCTAAATAATCTGCAAAAAAGAAAGATCCCTTTTGTACAGTTGTGCATAGTACTAATCATAGCTTTTTGGAATGAAGTAGGTGTTTTGCCCATCACAGTAGGATTTGTACTTATGCCACTAATTATTTGTTAATTAAGCTGATAATTGTGTGTTTGGATGTTTTCTTTGTCAAATTGCAGACATAACATAAGAGGACTCGTAATTCTTCATCTTCGATCTCTATAATTTATTTTATACCAAACCAAAAGCTCACCAACAGTAACATAGACAATTAAACAAAAATGATAGATGACTAATATAACATAGATAACAAACAAATTAAACATAGTAACAGATGCATATGCAAGCACAAACATAATTTTATAAGCACTCCTGAACTATTTATTATCTATTTGCTGTCTGCCAAAGTAATTTGAAAAATAATCAATTTGGATATTATAGATTCAAAAAAACTTATAAAAAACTTACATCCATTGCTAAATCAAACGATCTCTTTGATCCAGCCATCATATCAAAATCTTCTTCCTCAACAAGTGGGTGCTTAAAAAAAAAAAGAGAAAATGGGTCAGTAATTGCTGGAAAAATTTATAAATAAATAAAATGGAAAAAAAGTACATAGCAAAATCAAAAGAAATTTGTTGAAATCTAGCAATGGAAAAAAAGTACAGATTTAGAGTTAGGGTTTCATACCTTTTGCAATCGAGAGGGATCCAAGATTCGGATAAGGCTCAACCGATCAAAATTAGAGAGAGAGAGTGAAGGCGGGGGGAGAGAGAGAGAGAGAGAGAGAGAGAGAGAGAGAGAGGGCGGAGCAAGAGAGAGACAGAGAGAAGGCGAAGCGAGAGAGAGAGAGAGAGAGCGGCTCGGTGAAGGCGGAGAGAGAGAGAGAGAGAGAGAGAGAGAGAAGGCGAAGCGAGAGATATATATATATATAGAGAGAGAGAGAGAGAGAGAGAGAAAGCGAAGCGAGAGAGAGAGATAGGAGGCGAAGCGGAGAACCCAGGCGGAGAGAGAGCGAAGGCAGGGAGAGAGAGATCAAACCCGATTTTTTTTCTCCTCCTTTTTCCTTTTTCTCTCATTTTTTCTTTTCTCTCACTTTCTCTTAGTTTTGAGAAAAAAAATAAAAAAGAAAAAATTCTAATAAATTTTCTCTCACTTTCTTTCCTTTTTATTTTCTTTCTAATTTTCCCTCAAACCAAACAATACAATGGAAAACAAGTTTTCCTTTCTTTTTCTTTTCTTTTCCTTCATTTTCCCTCAATCCAAACAGACCCTCTGTGGGGATTTGTAATTTTTTTGCAAAAAACCCCAAATGCTAGTTTTATAGTCATTGGGGGCTTTCATAAAAGAATTTGCAAAACACCCCAATATCTGTATAACAGCTAGTTTTGAAACAAAAATAGTCATATGCCCATTCCATGCACGGCCCGTCCATCCCGGCTCGAGCACGGCCAGAGCCCGAGCGGCACATGCCTGACATGTGTCAGACCGGGCGTGCCCGACGGGCCGCCTAGCCCATTTGCCGCCTCTAGCAAATGATGTATTCAACTTATTTTTGTACTTTTATTTCCATCACTGGATAAATTAAACCCTTCTCTGTCTAGGTTTGGTATTATCTAAGCTGGCCTATATAATATAAGAATAAAAATGCATATCCAAGAAGGTGGGGATATAGCAGAACGCTTTACCAAACCTCAGGTTTACTTTTCTAGAGAGAGGGAAAGCGATTGACAGGGACTTCGCATTTTAACTGGAGTTGGATGGACGTTGTCACAAGTTAATTATAATATATTGCCAACATGTTCAAAGTAGTGTTAGGGTTGGCATCAAGTCACTGCAAGAAGATAAATTAAGCTATTATAGTATTACTTTTTTCTGTTTTGAAGAAGGTTTTAGTAAGCCTACCTTTTTTTTTTATGGAAATATCTCAACAACAAAAATTTTTAGTCTGATGATGCCACTATGAAATTCATATAATACTATTAGGTTTACCGAGGATCACTGGTTCACATATTGTCACTTCGAATACCCAATTACAGGGAGTGATCAGAAGATCACAATTCAGTAAACAGTATATTTTTGTAAAAAGTGTTTACGGGAAAGAAAATAAATTATTATTAATATTATTCTAACAGTAACTATTCTTTCCTTGACTTGCTTATCTGGCTTGAGTCTCACGCAATGATGAAAACCACATGGTATGGAGCTACATATACTTCAGTTATGCTAATAGTATACAAATGAACTTGAGATTTTCCTTCAAGAAAAGAAAAAAAAAAAAAAAAGAGAAAGAAAAAAGAAAATTAATTAAAAGAGTGTAAATAATAATTTCAATTCGTATTGCCGGTAGAAAGGTCCAAAGGAGCTCTTTGAAGGGGAAAAGTATAAGAAATAGCTAGACATAAAAGAAAATATTTCTTTATGTCCTTTTCATCTTTTTTCCAAAGTGAAATTATGATCATAGACAGAAGTCATGCTCAAGGATTAATATTGAAAATGATCGCCGTTCCATGGTCAAGTGAAAAAACGTGCATGTTGAATATAATAAAGAGGTTCAACTGTGTTAACATCTAGAAAAACCTTCTTAATTATCCATGCCCAATATGTAAGCAGGCAAGGACAAGAGACTTTGCGATAAGTTCATATGAATCATTCAATGGAGGGATTGGCTTATGGCTATCCTCTAAATAAATAGACGGTTAAGAAAACATCTGCCTTTCAAAATAATTGAGAGGACGCTTGACTGACTTGTGCAGTCCACTTAATAAATAGAAGGCTGAGAAAATATCTGCCTTCCAAAATATATAATTGAGAGTACGCTTGACTGACTTGTGCAGTCAATAGCCAATGCTAATGAACTCGTAGTTTTTCAAATTTTCTGGGATAATGACCTCCAAGTTGAGGAAAGGGTACTATTATAGAAAACAACTTATCCACGTGTTCTAGAGACATATATTGGACCCGAAAGATTAAATGCCCACCTAAAATCAGGGTGTTCCTCTGATTAGTCTACAAGAATGTCATTCTCACATGACCGGCATTACAAAAGAAGGGTTGGGCAAATTTGAATTTCTGTGTTTTATGCAGTAAAGATGAAAAATATATCTATCATCTAATGTTGAATTGTAATTTCACTAGAGGTCTCTAGGCTTTATGTGCAAAAAAACTCAGGATTGACATCAATATGAGGGATGATAGTAAAATCTGGAATAGATTATGTTCTAATGGTCGGAATTCTTGTTGCTCTAGGACACTTGTTGCGGCGATCTACTAGAATGTTTGGTAAACAATAGAATTTTTAATTCTACTGCTTATTCTCTTCATATTTGTACCCGGCTAATTTTACAGAACTTTATTTTTTGAACAGATATAGCTTCTGATGAGAAGCGTGTTCAGATTTCGGAAGGATCGTCAGAGGATGATCCAGACTCCCAACATGACTAGCAGCATTCTAGCTAGATTTGGAGTGAGAGAATGGCCACTACCACACTTGGAGATTGACTTGGGACACCTTTCTTTCTTTTCTCAAGGTGACCTATAAAGAGAGTTAACTAAAGCTTTAATTCTTAACCAGGCTGGTACGTCAATAAAAAGCTTTAGTTAACTCTCTTTTTATTGACCTACCAGCCTGCTTGTTTTGGACATCACGATCGCGTCGTCTGCAAAAAACGTCAAGGCAAATGACTTGTAACCCCACATATCTAGTTTATCTTCTGTAGACTATAGGAAGATCCCCTTGAGAATTATAGCAAGATTTAGCCATGAACACCTAGGGCTATTTTTCCCCTGACTCACTGATTTCTGGCGAAGTCAGAAGAAGTGACGAAATCCTTGTAAAAGGAAAAAGAAAAAGAAATGGAATCTACAAATTAAGTAGGTGAAGGAATGTACAAAATAGGTTGACTAAGAAGAAATGAGTTATTTGTTTCGATCCTTCGGCCTGATTTGGAGAAAATTAGGTGGAGTATAAGAAATATTATTTTGCTAAAAATAAGTAAAAGAAATCTTACCTCCTAATAAAAGGAGCCTTCGTGTAAAAGTGGGAGTATTTTCACCTCAACCGGTAGCACCACTTGGTTTAAAAGTTTTCCCCTCACAATGTGGGATTTTCAAGCAAATGCAGCCTCCCTTGGGCTGTATATGAAAGGGGGCAAATAAAGGAAATTGGTGATGACAGCGGGAGATTCAAGATCTCCAACTAAAATGAAGCAAACATAACAAGCATTTCGTTTGTTGGTTCATATATTAATCGAACCAAGCCCATGGCAAAGAAGTCCATATGTGACTCAAGAATCTTTTGTCACAAGGGTCCGAGGTGTAGAAACTGAGTTCAGTTATTACAAGTAAACTCTTCCTACGAGCCAACAAAATCCATCTCGTATCTATAATCCGTATTGGAATTTAACTACAACTCCACCAGTAAATAACTATAAATTCACCCCTCTATCATAAGAGAAGGGGACACATCTACATCTACAACTTCTACTACATCTCACAGTAAATATATGCCAAATGGTCATCCTCCACTAAGGATGTAAACTCGAGACCCTCTCGGTCAAACCTCGTTGTGTCACTGTGCACCAATCTATTTTGTGTGTTTTTCTTAATTACTTAATGATCTTATTGTTAGGGCTGGCAAATGGGCCGGGCGTGCGTGCCTGGCATGGCCCGGGTCTCCGGCTCGGGTCGTGCCTAAGTCAGGGTACCCGGGTTGCCAGCACGACTCGGCCCGGTCGAGCCGAGCTGTGCCTGGCACATACCGGGCACGGCCCGGCATGCTAGGTATTTTTTTTTTAAAAAAAAGTGGTTGTTTATAGTTGTTGGGTTTTTTTTTGCAAATTTTATTTGCACAAAATCCCCCAACGGCTATTCTTGCAAATTAAATTTGCAGATTTTTCCCCCCAACGGTCAAAATGGCCATTGGGGGGGTTTTCTTTGCAATTTCTTTGGCAAAAAAAAATCTTTTATTTCCCTATAAATAACCCACTCATTCTTCTATTTTCATACTTCCTGACAAATCACAATTCTCTCAAAACTCTTCTCAATTTTCAACTCTCTTAAAAATTTTCAAAATCAAAATTCTTCCAAATAAATTCTTCTATATTCCATCAAGTTTCAAGAAAGTATCAAGTGATCAAGAAGTCTCAAGCAAGCAAGCTCTTCTTCCGGTTTCCTCTCTCAATCTCTCATCTCTCTACTCTCATCTCTTAAGCGGTTTCAACTCTCAAGTCTCAACTCTCAAGTGGTTGAGCTATTTATAATTTGAATTTTTTTATTCGATTTTTTCGTAGTTTTTCGAAATAGATCCATACTCATCCAGTACTTCTTTCTCTCAAGCCGCAGGTACTTTTTTCCTTTTTTTTTTTTTATCACATTAAGAATATCAAAGTTTTTGCCAACCATTAGAACACCCTTCTCATATACCATTTGCATCACAATTATATGAAAATATAGAATCAACTAATATACCCGAATAAGAGCCCACCGAAGTAACCATACCTGAAATCCAAACAACCACCCCCGGTAGGACTTCAAGACTGGACATATAGAAGCATTTTGAAAAATTCATGGAAAATAGTGTTAGAAAAGTTAGGTGTAAGTTTTATCAAAAATCCTACTCTTTCCATTTAGGTAGTATAACGGACCATCTTAAAAGACACCTAGAAAAAGTACACCCACCAAATGAACCACAATGAAAACAATTAAACATATATGGTGGAACTTTAGAAATCTTTAAATATAATCATATAACCACAAGAGAAGAATTAACAATATATATAGTACAAGCCGAATAACCTTTTTCTATGGCCGAAGACCCAGAATTAGAAAAATTAAATTAAGCTAATTATTCTATTAAACTAACTTAATAATCAAATTATTATTTTTAAAAAATTTAAAAAAATATGACGGCATAGGCACGACACGTGCCCTGCAGGTCGAGCCCGGGCCAATGCCCAGGCGGACGTGCCGCACCTAGGGCACGACACATCACATCCTGAAAGCAAGACGTGTCATGCCAGGCACAGGCCGTGCCCGAGCTGGGCCGGGCACGGCCCATTTTCCTCCCCTACTTATTGTAGATAATCGGCAGAGGTCCCACATCTCTGCCATCTATTCACTCTACTTAATGCAGGCTTGAGCCAACCTTGGATCCCAACTCGGTTTGATGTTTAAAGTTGGCTAGGGGATTATAATCAACCAAATTTGGACTTGACAAAGTAGAAAAAGAACACTATCTATAAAACATATGTTCCAAAGGCCTATGAACAAGAATCTATCCAAGACAAGATGGGCGAAGTAGTGAATATCGGGCTAGGGCCAAATTCGTGATGCTTTGGTCAATCAAGCGTAACTCCAAGTTCTGACAAATCAGACACAGAGCTGGTCCGGCAATCCAAGAAACCCGGTGTGCTTGTGTAGAACCATCCCTTGGCAAAATCCCAAGAGTATGCCAAAGGAGAACAAGGCCAACTTCCCATTTCTCAATCTTGAGAGATCAAGTGGAAGTGCGACGACCATGGTGATGAAGCCTCTCCTTACCAGAATAATGCCAAACACCCTCATGGTGATAGGCTCATTGGCTATAACGAATCTCTCTGGCAAAATATCCTCCAAAACGAGTTTAAGTTCAAACTCTTCAACCTAGGCAAGAGTTATGACAGCTCCATGACTTTTGATTACATTACCAATTATAAAGATGCCATGCATCTTCAAGGGGCAAGAGACAAGACCATGTGCCATGTGATTACGAGTTAAATGTGTAGTAATTTTGTGCACTCATAATCCAAATTTTGGTAAATATTAAAAAAACTTAATAATTAATTATTTTTATTGATAAAACTCTCCACTTTAATATTTTTCTAGTATTTTATGATCTTTTTATATGGTTCTATTTGAAAGGAAATGGAAAAATCAAAGTATATCTCAAATAATAATCCAGATTGGCCAATTGACGGATTTAGTTGTTAACAGCCATCTCCTAGCTGTCAACAGCTAATGACTGTAACACGAAGTCGAGAACAGCTATTGATGTAGCTTTTGATACGGCTTTGGACGACCATGTCGGTTGAATATTTATCCAAGAATTTCTAATGCAAATAGAGTTTCCTTTTAAATTGAATTTTGTTAGGATTTTTGAGAGGTTATAAATACCCGATGTAATTCAAAGTTTCACAAAAGTAAGGAAAAAATAGAGTTGATAATATTTGTTTTTAATAAAGGGTTTTGAGAGTAGTTTTATATTCTTTCATAGTTATTAATAAAATAATCTACTTTATTCATATATTGATGGTTATGATGAGTATGAGTAGCTAAATCTCTGCGTTGGTTCAGATGAGATTACAACCCTAAAAAATTTACTGTATGTGTTTATTTGCTTATCATACTTAATTGTTTTACATAAAATTAATATTTTTGGTTCCCTAATATCTTATTAGGATTTAAATATGTTTTTGAGTCTTTCATGATGTGTAGTTTAATGATATATTCATTGCTTAATTTTTGATATACCATAGACTCTTTAGGCATATTATATATTTAGACTTTGAACATTTATTTTATTATTCATATGTCATACTTTGATTAACTCAAAGCACATATACGACTAAGTAGGAGAATTAGCCAAATTATCAAGTTTTCAATTTTATTTGATTTTGTGCTTCAAAGATATTCTCTAGTTGTATGAAGACCATATGATTTATACAATTAAGATAAACAAGTATAAGCCTATCCAGTAAATTATTCTATGGGAGACAAATTATCTGACCAATAATTTTGTCTAGAAAATTAATAATCTTTTAATTTTTTGTTTAGTAAATTAAAGATTCAATCTTTTTATTCCATAATCTATTTCTTTCATAAGTATCTACTACAATAAGAAGAACCCGTTGTTGGTGACAACTTTTGGTAGTCACGACGGTTGCTGATGGCAGTTGACGACACTCTAGCAGTTGGCGACAACTTTTGGTAGTCGCGACATAAGCTACTACTTCTAACCATAACTAGTTCTCTTCCTTGAAATCCATCAAGAGGTAGGATCCTTCTCTATTCCTTAATGAGTTTTGTCATATTAGATTTAGGCAGATACCCCTAATATGAACCTAATTAAAATCTATAACTATATCATTTGTCTATTCCAAACCCACTAGCCTTTTATGACTAAATAAAAATAAATATTTTATACTTTAAAAATTCAAGAGAATTTTCTTAAAATCACAATAAACTAGATTTAACTATTTTAGTACTTTTATAATGACTTGTAGATAGTGAATTTGATTGAAACTTGAGAGTGAATTTATTCGATGAATGTATTGCTAGACTAAGGTAAGTTCCTTCATAAACATACTTTATCATGCACTATTCCTATTAGATAGGAATAAATTATATTTCAGTTTTGTTAAATAGAGTTGTTTATATATGTTCATGCTATAAAGTGTTGTTTTCTTTAACAAGAACTATTTAAATAAAGTATGATTTTTTTTTTCAAAAATATCATACTCTTGTTATACATTACTCATTCGTACATGTGTTTATAATTAGTTGTTATTTAATTACATGAAATATGATAATCTCACATCAAATGAAACATAAATCATAAAATTGACTAATGAATAAATAAATAATAAATCAAAATGCTAATTGATGGTGATAATGATTGTAATATTATATGGTAATGGTGTATAGAAAAGAGTTTTAAAGGAAAGTGGTTATTTAATTAAGAAACGTGGTTGCACATAAAATCTCCTACTCATTATAATATGAAGTCAGAAAATCTCTGAAATTAGTTATTATAACATGTTAGAATTTAAAATATTACTTAATTATAATGAACTTGAACTGCACCTGAACTTGAACTTAATCAATATCGATTGACTAAAAATATACCGTACTAGACTTAATACGATTTTGATAACTATAAACAATATTGGGCTAGGAGAGATACTAATTGAATGTGAATATAGTGTTATGGCTGTACTATTAAGTTGTACAACTGATTTTGGCGCACACCATGGGTACATAGTGATTAGCTGGATTACATTATAATATTATTGTTGCTATTGTGCAGGTCTGATTAGCTCTGAATAATCATATAACTATTTTTCTGGGTCTGTACTGGAGACAATTGAAACACGGTTATAGAGCTTCATTTAGATTATGCAATAATATATTATATCTAAAATAAAAAAATACTTTATATGTAGACTAGAGAATAATTATAATTAGAATAAATATTATGAAGAACTTAGTTAATAAATTACTTCATAGTCTATATTTACATTCATATGCACTATTCTTATTAATATCAATTGTTCTTAATCTTTATCTTTTTCATAATAATATTACTTATTTTATTTAGTCGCGATTTGATAACCTGGGTGTGCATATCCAGATTTTGAGATAGATCCGTTAGTGCAAATTGAAAATCTGATATAGTAGCTGAAGCATCTATGCCGCGATTCTATTTTTTCATCCTGTACTTATTATTTAGGTTACTTCCACTTTAAAAATGTTATCTTTGTTTACTATTACTTCTCTATTCCTTATTTTCGTCATTACCTATTGTAATAAAATTTTGTCAATTGAATAAAATTTCAAATTTTGTATTAAGATATTGTTATAATATGTGGTAATGGCTAATATTGTATTGATGCTTAACGTATTTCACGAGTATACTGTCTAATGACTCGGCTATCTATCATTTAGGATGGCAGTGTGTTACAGGTTTGCTCTACTATTAATTTCGAAAATATTACTACAGAAAATTGAGAATAATTTGGAAAAAAAAGAAATTAGTAGAGAAGTATAAGAATAGAGGTGGACGTATTAAATTAGGAGTGGACTTATTAAATTGGGAGAATTCGAAGATATAGCTATAAGATTAGTTACAATCATAGAGAAATATGAAGATTTGATTACTAAAATAATAGAAACTATTAAGGTAGTAGAAGAAATCCCATATGTTTGGGACATTTGTGAATTATAAGGACATATAACTCGCAATTGTCCAACTCTTGCTACTTTTAAGGAAGTACATAAACAAGTTAATGCCTTAATGTTGTTGCTCAACCAGCAAAATCCCTTATTAACAAACTTATAATCTTGGTTGTGTTCGCCATAAAAATTGTAAATGATTCTTTATTGAATTTCTCAATAAAAGATTTCAATTTCAAATGGTTACCCATTTACAGAAGATGAGGAAAATTGAATTCCCTCTTTGATTAAGGCTGAGTTCTGTAGTAGTTATGGAGGACGATCCTGCTCTCCATTGACACTCTGCACGGATTTTTATAGTTGATAAGGGTTTTGAACTCTCGAAAGCAAGAGGACTCTCTATATCGTATTGATCTCCTGGTCTTCGATTTTCGGTCTTCGGTCCGTTTTTTTGCCTTAGTTCGAGCTTTTTATAGCGATTTGGAGACTCTTGAGTTGATGTAATCGTTCAACTGTTGGCCTCCATGATCTGAGTATTAATTTTCTGCCTTTTGATCTCGTAAATTTATATTAAATCTTCAGAATTTATAACCGGCGTCTTCAATGCTCTAGATCGTAACTGAAATGCGGGACGCGAATCTCAAACTTTTAGATTCTCGGCTCTTCTGATTATGTCCAGGGACTCGAATCTCAAACTTTAGATTCGTGGCTCCTTTGATTGTAGCTGGAACGCAGATCTCGAACTTTAGATTTGCGACTCCTTCGGACTATAACTGGGATGCGAATCTCAAATTTTAGATTTGCAGCTTTAGTAAAATTACAGCTGGAACACAGATCTTGAACTTTAGATTCGCGACTCTTTTGGACTGTAACTAGGATGCGAATCTCAAATTTTAGATTCGCGACTTTGTTGTGATGACATATTCGCTGTTGGCATAATATGCTTGGGCGCGATGATGAGACCCTGTAGGGCCCACTCTTGTTAGTCCAATTTGCGTGTTTCTGGCAAGATATCCATGTTTTGGCTATTTTGAGAGATAAAATGTGATTATGTGAGTGTCGCGTTTTAGCTTTTCTTTGCTTCAAAGGCACGGATCTCCCTCTTCATGACAGATGATCTCGCTAGCAGGCAATTTTGCTAACAAAACCTCCTCTAAAGTTTTCAAAACTCTATGGTTTTGGAGGTTTTTTGGAACACTTTGGATAATTTGGCACGACCATCATCTTTGTGGATTTCATATTTTGAGAACAAGTAGGACTCTGTGTTAGAATCTCGGACTTCTATGCCTTTGAAAATGATAAAACACTGTATTAGAGCTGCGGATTTCACGCTTTTGAGGAGAGTATGACTCTGTATTAGAATTGCGAATCTCACTCTTGAAAAGAACACGACTTAGTATTAGAATCGCGAGTTTTCATTTTTGAAGAGAGCATGACTTTGTATTAGAATCATGGGTTTCTCTTTTTGAAGAGAGCATGACTCTGTATTACAATCGTGGGTGTCTCTTTTTGCGGAAAATTCGGAAAATTATCACTTTTAGGCGTAGAGATCGAGACGTTTTCTGAGTCTCATTAAATGAAAAGATACTCACGAGATTTGGGCCAGAGATCACGTTTATCTGGAAATCTCATCCGTCAAATCATCTGCTATAAAATCCAGACCTCATGAGGTAAAGTATTTTTTTAACTTTTTTCCAAGAGATTTGAACTCTAGGCTTCTTTCCGAAGTTTTCAAAACTCTTCATCTTCAAGCTTCTTTGGTCTTCAATTTTCTTTAAATCAAAAATTTCTTGATCTTAATCTGAAGAAGATGACGAGAAAAGTTTCATCTTCTGGTACCTCTGCAAACGGTTCTCAAAACCCTCAAGCAACTTCCAGCTCTATTGTGGTTCATCAAGAACACTTGACTGGAAGTAATTTTCTTGTCTCATATTAGAAAACATCTTTTTCTTCATAACTTTGTTTTGATTAATTTTTCTTTTCATGTAGTCGATTATGCCTTAAACCTTTGGCCGAAAGACCACTATTTTGGCTATTTAGGTGGTTATGACGAGATGAAAGATTTCAGGTTCAACTAAGTTTATCCGGCTTGTGCAGCATCTAGTGGCCGAGAGAGGAAAAGTAGAGTTTTGAACTCTACTCACCCTACATTGCGAGAACTGATGACCACCGCTCATTTTGAAGGAAAAGATAGGCTTTGCTAAACAAACCTGCTTTCCTATTTGGCGATCATCTCTCCATCTCTGATGATTGTCTGGATAATGGAGTTTATAAGTGGCTCCGTCAAGTTAATAGTCATTACATGTTTCTTCCTGACATGGAGAGATATTATCCATTCTTGTATCTCCACTTTCTATTCCTAGAAGAATGGATTGGCACTTAAACAAGCCACAAGATGGTGTTTTGCTGGGTGGATTCAATGCATAAGGTGCTTTTTCTCGTTCCACTGGAAAATACTTTTGTGGGTTGTTCCCATAATCCTTTAAACAAGACATCCCCTTAGGTGAAACACCTGTGGTTGCCTAGACTTTCTTGCACCGGTTCGTTGATGTGCAAGGAGATTTCCCTTACAAAATTTTCGTCCTGCTGGATGGGTCCACTACTCTTCCAAAGGAGAGTGGGCAATTTTGACTGATTTCTTCTTAAGGACCTTCGGGGATCAACTACAGCATGTGAACCTCTACCATGCTATTAGAGCAGTTCAGTACGGTATCCCTCCCAGCTGATTCCACTTCTTTTCTTTATTGGAACTATACAATCCTGATACTTTATACTTTTTACTCTCCGTGGTGAATTGGAGTTTGCTCTGCATGAGATGCATGAAGTGTCATGATTACCTATGGGAGACATTCTTTATGAAGAGTACGTCCCCGCAGGCAAATTGCTTCATTCGCTAAAGACTCAGCATCCCATGATTTATGACACTTATTGGGAGTTGCTTCACCACTATTACATTTGCGCTCATATGTCCGGTGCCCGCAATGTAAAGCAAAAGAAGTGGTTGCAATACCTCCTTCCAAAATTCTCGAAAAATATCTTTGACTTCACCCATCTCCCTCTAGTTTCTGAATAGGAGGTCGAAAGAAGAATCATTAATTTCGAGATCGATGCATATGTCACCAAATCTGATAAGGATGTCTTCAAGGCCGGGACATCCTTTAAAAGTCTTCATTATCAAGCTTTTCAACCTTTGTCAGATCCCGCTTTATTGGCAGGTTTCTTGATGCTTTGGTTGAAGATGTGTAATCCCGTTGCAGGAGATTCTACCTATTAGAGTAGTATATCTGGCCGCTTTGCTAGCGTTCGGCCGACCACTCAGTCTTGTTCCTGCGATGGTGTGTGGGATTCAAAGTGGGTTGAGAAAATTGGTTGATAAATTCTGTAATATTAAGGAGCAGAATGATAAAGGAGAGTTGATTGTCAAGACTCCTAATCCGCGTGTAGAACTTCCCTACACCTATTTGATGGCTTAGTTGGTTCTACATTGTCCTTCTTTGATGAGCCCAATTGATTCGTAGATAGATTTAAGCTCCCCCAAAGTGCAACATTATGAAAGATTGCAATGGAAGGGAGGTTATATGGCCGCGATCCGCAAAACACTTCGTTATCTTGCGAATAATGAATTATTCAAGTGTTTCCCATACTTTCCAAATGCTGGATACGGGGATGAATTCGCGGATGTCGCTGGCACTGACAAGTTTACAACTTTGTCCCCTAGGTTTTTCTGGTGGTTAATAAACATTCACCCAGGGCATCTGGTTCTCTTCTTAGGGAACCATTGCTACATAGATCCCTATAACCCAAGTCGTTTTTCTCGATAGTTTGGGTATGATCAACTGTATGTTGGAAATCCAAATAGGAAGATGAGCTTTGTTGGAAACTTGTTCGAAGGGGCTAGAGCTTGGTTCCACTTCATCTCTAGTGGTACACAAGCCAAGTTCGATCTCCCACTCAAAACTTGAAACTCATACATGAGTTTTAGCTTATGCAAATAGTATATTGCTGCTAACTCTATGCCCCAGAATTTTAATGCAAATCTTACTTGTCTAAGAGACATTAGAGCATGGTATGCCCAAAAGAAGGAAGCTGGCAGCAAGAAGGTAGTTGGGATGGAGGATTTTGGAGAAGAATATTTTTCTGAAGAGTTAGAATTAAGAATAAAACAGAGAGAAGAAGAGAGCACTGCTATGTCCCATCAGATCAAACTGCTTCTCTTACTATACCAACTTCCTCTCTTCTTAAGACAAAATAAGTTTTTTCTCAGCCAAAGTCTCCTCCTAAGAAGCTTTTGTATAAACAGAAAAGATTGAGGCATCTTAGTAATTTGCCTATCATTCCGCAAACCATATTGGCTGAAGCCAGTGCAGTAGTGATTAGTTTGGCTTTTGAAACTATTGAAGAAGAACCGGAAGATGAAAATGACTTAAGTCTAATTCCTCGTTCTTCTAAGAAATGCCGAAGTCAAGGGCCCGTTTTCCCCAGTAATCTTGCCTTAGCAGCTAAGCCTTCCTCTACTACTCCATCTGCACAAGAGGATGAGGTGCAAATAATTGGGGAAGTTCGCGCATCAGGTTCTTCCTTGATGATAGCACCTCCTTCAGGAGATCCTGATGATGGGGAAGATGATGATGATGATGATGACAATGACAGTGATGATATTCGTTCTTCTACTCCTCCATCGGATCATGGCAAATACACCTTTTTGACGGAAGAAGAAAGAGCTGAAATATATGGGCCTGGAGAGTCTAGTGCTCAACCTCAAGGTTTATTCTTTAACTTTAATCATCTTGCATCATTTTTTTCATCATTTAACCATTTTATTTTCTTTTTTTAGCAACTTTTCTTTCTACTCCAACTTCAGAGTATGTATCCGTAGATAACGTTCTACTGGTTGATACTACCATGAACGTTACCTTTGAAGAAACCCATGGGGTGATTGAGATCGGGTTCTATTGTTGAGACTTCTGAAGTAGTGATTCCTCCAGTAGAAGCTGTTGAAACTGCTATCCCTACTGAGATTGCTACAATTGCTGCCTCTGTTGAGATTATTGAAATTGCTGCTCCTATTGAAGCTGCTGGAAATATTGCTCCTTTTGACACTGGCGTTGTTACTTTTTCTCACCAAAGCTTAGTATAGGTTACATCAACTCCAGCTGCTGCTGGTTCTTCATCAAGTCATACAGTGATTGATACTCTTGAAATTGACTTGTTGCAAGATACGGTGGAAACCTTTCTTCATTTTCTAGACCATTGCATTGATAAAATCTTGAAAGGGGTCACTTTTTCTTCTCTTGCCAATGTTCTCAACATTTACTTGGCTGGTATAGCTAGCAATAATGGAGAAAAGAAAGCCACTCCTTACAGACTCATGATAGCTCAACTCCAAAATCATGCTAAATCTTTGTCGAGATCTTGCAGCACAAATAAATCTGAGATAGTTGAAGCTACCTTCTAGAAATTGATGGAGGAACAACTCAAATTTCAGAAGGAGATTAAGGAAAAAGTTGATGCTTGTAAGGCCTGTATTGAAAAGAGCCAATTGGATAGTCAATCTCTATGTCTTCAGATAGAGAATGTTGCTTCAATTGTCAGAGACCATGACCAGGCCATTGCTAGAACTCAGGAATCCATTGCTAGAGTCTAAGCTCTCCTATCTAACATCACTAAAGAGTGCGAAGTGACAATGAAAAATCTCATCAGTTTGTCTAGGTAGTGTGACAATGTAACCAAAGATTTTCTGGCTGCACAAGCTGAATTGGAAACACTGGAGGCTACTTCAGCAAATAGTACAATTGCCAGTGAAGAAGAACTGCGCCGGCAAGCTACTGTTCAAGCTTATGAGATTATTCAACAGGAAATTAGTGATGCGGAGGAAAAGATAAAGGCTCTCCTGAATCATGGAATTGTAATGATTTTTTTTATCATTCAAGGAACTCATGTAATCTTTTCATTACTTTCTGATTTTGTCAATGAAAATTTTGAGACAATTCTTTTAGCTTTACTCTGTGTAGATCTTAGCATGTCTTAATCTCTGTGTATCAGACATGACTTTGTGCCTCAAAACTGCGAACTTGTATTTGTCTTCATGAGTTTGTATCAGGCACGCTACTTTACGTTTGGAGATCCGCGAGCTTGCATCTAACCCTTCTTTAGAATTCGCGGATTTATAAATGCAACTCCGCATAAAATCCATGAATCTATATACAGAATGACTTTCCATTCAATTAATTTGACCTTTTTGGTGCAAAGATCTAAGCGTTGCATGCCTTCATTAATGACAGGATTCTAATCAAAGATCTCAGCCGAAAATCTCATTTCCTTTGGCACCGATATCTAAGCGCCCCATGCAATAATAATAAATTTTTATTGAGATCTGGGTCAAAGATCTCAACCGAAGATTTCGCCTATAAATTCTCTTAATCGAAGATTTTGATCATAAAATTCTCTATATAAGGCGTTGAACTCCTCCCATAGAGAGCCATTCTGACTTGAGAATTCTTTCGATCTCTCTATCTTTTTAAAAGTTCTCTAAAATTGATCTTCTTCTTCTTCCCCGGTTGAGGTAATGGATTGGGGTTGGCATGTTACAAGGCCCCCAGATAGCATCAGCCTGTTTGAAAAGGAGTATTCCGTTGGAAGGATCTTTATGACCGTAATTATTTTCCTTAACTACGGTAAGTTTTTCTTATTATGAATATAAATCAAGTATTTTTTATGTTTCCTAATAAGATTTTGGATCCATCGCAGGATATAACCATAGTAATTTTCCTTAATAATGGCCCAGACCCGACTAGTTCTTAATTACTTCCAATATCTTTGGAGAATCAGAAGATCTCATGTATTATTCACGAAAGAAAAGATTTCGGGTCTGTGGCATTGTTTATTTCCTGCCTAACATCCTTAAAATAAGGATGCTAAATGGTTGTGGGCAGCACTCAATTTCAGCAATCTCTCAAGTTGTATGCTTGGGAATATGCATTTGGTACACCCAGTTTTGCACTAATCAAGTTAATGGTGACGTTGATCATGACTGAGCGAACCAACTTGGAGGTCCTTAACCATTGGCAGGAGGAGACTACAGAAGCAAGCATTTTTCCTTTAAGCCATCCTATAGATGTTGACGAAATTTTTTTAATGTTCTCTTGACTCAATGATTTGTATTCATTCTCATTGATTGTATGATGTTAAGGAACTCTTTGTAATTTTGATTTGATAATATTTTTTTTTAGAATTGTCATTGTCATTCCACCAAAGGTAATTGTTAACTTGATGAATGATTTTGATATTGATCATCAGAGGTAACTGTTAACTTGATTAGTATTGACTTCCGAGGATATTGTTCAGAGGTAACTGTTAACTTGACAATATTGAAGTCATTATTCAATCGCCCAAAAAATAAATTTTGCTGTGAATGAATAAATTTCTTAAGTCAAGATAGAAGTAGCTGTTAACTTTCCTGATCAAGTTAAAGTTTGCGCTGTTCAGTGACTTGTAGTATAACAATATTTGAATTACCAGAGATAATTTTTAACTTAGCAAATTTGAAAGAAAGGAAAATGTGATTCGCTAGAGGTATTTTTTAACATAGCAAATATAAAAGAAAGGAAAATTTGATTCACCTGAGGTATTTTTAACTTAGCAAATTTGGAAGAAAGGGAAATGTGATTCGCTAGAGATATTTTTAACTTAGCAAATTTGAAAGAAAGGAAAATTTGATTCGCTAAAGGTATTTTTAACTTAGCAAATTTGGAGGAAAGAAAATTTTGATTTGCTATATTATAAAAGTTCGCGACTCAAACTCTTTGGTCCTGAATCATGAATTTTCATTAGCAAACCCCTAATTACAAATGGGTTTGATTCGCTGTTTGCTTTGAGCTACCCATGCTAAATTACAAAGACATAAAATTCAACTAGTGCTCCGCAACTTTTGTTAAGAGTAATATTTCTTAAGAATTTTTTCATTGATTGGCATCATTATTTTGTCACAATTCTGTTTTGCCAACCGATATGCACCATTAGAGTAGACTGCATCAATGACAAAGGGTCCTTCCCATTTTGGCTGGAACTTTCGTTTGAATTTTTGATTAGTTATGATCGGTCTCTTTACTGAGAGGACCAGATCACCCTTTTTGAAAGTTCTCTACCTAACTTTTCAATTGAAGATTTTGCAAAATCCGCATCTGGTAAAGTTCGATGCTTTGTTGAGCCTCCAGCCGCTTATCATCCAAAGCTTCTTACTCTAGAAGTCTCTGTTGATTTCGTTTTTCTTGTGTCATTTTGGTTGCTAATGCAACTTTTAATGACAGAATTTGGATTTTCAATGGCATGACTGCTTCAGACCCATACACCAAAGAAAACGGTGTAGCATTAGTAGGAGTTCTAACAGTGGTGCGATATGCCCAAAGACATTCTCTAAGTTTTTCATCCCAATCTCTTTGGTTGGATAAAACAAATTTCTTGAGGAGCTTTACAATGGTTTTGTTGAAATCTTCTGCCAAACCATTGGCTGCAGAATAATATAGAAAAAAAGCCACGCTTTCAATCTATATTTATTGCAAAATCTGGATAATGACAAACTCTCGAACTGAGGTTCATTGTCATGAATAATTTTCCTAGGCACTCCGATATCGCACATGATGTTTAATGAATTTGATTATATCTGATAACTTCACTTTGGTTAGAGAAATAACTTCAGTCCACTTTGAGAAGTAATCTGTTATAGCTAGTATGAACTGATGTCCTCTTGTTGATGGTGGGAAAATTGATCCAATAATGTCCATTCTCCATTGTTTAAATGGCCATGATGTAGCCATCGGGTGGAGATATTCCAGAGCTTGATGTATGAAGTCTGCATGTATTTGGCAGGCTCTACACTTCTTAGCATAGATGACTGCATTTGTCATCATCTTGGGCCAATAATAACCCATTCTTCGGAGTTTGTTCCAAAATTTTGGTTCTGATTGATGTGCTCCGCAGATGCCGTTATGAGCTTCTTAAAGTGCTTCCTGAGGTTCTTTCTGAAAGGACAACGAAGTAAAATTCCATCACAGGATTTTCTAGATAATGTCTGAAGTTAGACATTATAATATAATCGAATAGCTTTTCTTTGAATTGCTCTTACTTCTTTAGAATTTTCTTGCAATATTACATAAAGAACGTAATCTATGTAAGGAAATCGGCAATCTCTTGGTTCGAGATTTGACTCAAGAGCATGTACTTCACTTTCCTTTTACTTTTTTAATTTTGCTTCGAGCTCATTCTTCGAACAGAACAATTCCTTACTTCCTACTGTTACTTGTTTCCTAGCGTTTTTGGGTAACGCTAAGGTAGCAGCTAAGAAAACCAGCGAATTCGTATAACTATTCTGATGGCGCTTTACATAACTGATATAGAAGCCATCAAAGCTATCAGCCATTTTGATTATTGCTTGATAATATGGCAGAAGATCTTTGTTTTTAACTTCATATTCCCCCTTAACTTGATTTATGACAAGTTGGGAATCTCCATATATTTCTAAATATTTTACCCCCAATTGTTTGGCTATTTTTAAACCAAACATTAGGGCATTATATTCAGCAATATTATTGGAACATGAACTTATCAATAAGTATGCTCGAGGAATGATATGGCTATAAGGAGAGACAAATACAACTCCCACTCCTGCTACCATCTTTCCGTTGGATCCCATCCTAGAGGCACCATCGAAGAAAAACTGCCATACATCCTCCGTAATAGCATTCACTTTAGCATCTTCTCGTGAAATGTCCTCTTTCGGAACTGAATTTCCTTCACCTAGTTCGTTAGGAATTTCTTCATACAATTTTGAAGATGCTAGAATTGGGTGTTCAGCTAGAAAATCAGCTATAGCTTGTCCCTTGATTCATTTTTGTGGAATAAAATGCATATTATATTGTGATAGAAAAATAGTCCAATTAGATAGTCTTGAATTTAATGATGCTAGTTTAGTAATTAGTATTCTTAAGGGGTCAATTCTCGATATAACATGGATAGTTTGCCCAACTAAATAGTATCGCATTTTCTGGATAGCAAATACTAAAGTTAAACATTCTTTTTCTACTGGGTTATATCGATGCTCAGCCCCAACCATCATTCTGCTGAGGTAAAATTTGTTCATAACCCAATTTATTCTTCTGTGCCAATAAAGCTCCTAAGGAATGATCCATAGCCCTCACATATAACAGGAAATGTATTCATGAGACTGGAGCTACGAGTACAGGAAGTTTGGTGAGATATTCCTTGATTTCATCGAAGGCCTTTTAACATGCGTCATCCCAAACAAATGACACCCCTTTCTTCATCAATCTTGGGAAAGGTTGGCGTCTTCCAGATAAGTTTGATATAAATTTGCGAATGTACGCCAATCTATCTTGTAGCCCTCTTAGTTCTTTGAGATTATTAGGAGGTGGCATGTCTTGAATTGCTTTAATTTTGTCTGGATCAAAATGAATTTCTCGGGAAGTAACTACAAAACTAAGGAATTTCTGCAAGAAACCCCCAGGAAAGGTTTAGTAGGATTCATCTTAAGCTGGTGTTTCCGCATGAGATCAAACACTGTTTTCAAGTCGCGAAGATGATCATTCTTGTTTTTGCTTTAAATTGCCAGATCATCTACATAGCATTCTACTGTCTTTCGCAGATATTCTTGGAATATCTGTTCATACCACATTGGTATGTGGTGCCAGCATTCTTTAAACCAAATGACATGATTAATAGTATACTCTAAGTGGTGTTCTAAAGGATGTATGCTTTTCATTATCAGGGTACATCTTGATTTGATTATATCCTAAAAATCCATCCATAAACGACATGCACTCATAGTCACAAGTGTTGTCTATCATAACATCTGTAATGGGTAATGGAAATTCATCCTTCGGGCATGTTTCATTCAAATCTCTGAAATTAATACAGATCCTAATCTTTCCATTCTTCTTGCTTACAGGAACTATATTTGCGACCCAGTCAGGATGTTGTTCTTCGCGAATAAAATCCAATTCGATTAACTTTTTAATTTCAACTTCGATTGCCTCCAAAATTTTTGCACAGAATCTTCGTTGTTATTGTTTCACTGGTTGCATCTAGTCGTATTCAATTTATGAACTGCGACTTTTGGGTCTAGTCCTGGCATGTCATCGTAATTCCAATCGAAAATATCAATATATTCTCGAATAAGGGATATCATCTCCTCTTTTTCTTTCGAAGATAAATTTTCGCTTATAAACATGGGTTTAGGATTAGTTTCATTGCCCATATTTATTTGGATCACTTTATCTTTAGTTGGAGGTTCCTGTTGTTCAAACTAAGTTTCCCACTTCATATAAAGATGTTTTCTCCAAGAATCATCCTTGATTAGTGGTATTTCATCAGTGTCTTTGTTTTCCTAGTCTGCAGAGACCATGTTAACAGAAACTTCGCGAATAATGATACTAACACTCACATCTGAATCCCAGCAAAATGATTTTGATGAATGATTTGATTGTTTCTCTTTAGATTTCTCATCTAAAAGATCTTCAGAAGTGGTAACATATCCCAACCCCCTGCCAGTTTTATGGTAGTAAACTAGCATTTATCCTTTCGGAACAAAGGGTTGAAGGATCGCTTTTCTTTCTTCTTTGAAATTCAACCCCCTGTCCTTGGCTATGTTGTATCCCATTTTTCTCATTAACTTATGGGAATTTTCACCATAATGGAAGAATTCGGGATTTTCCTGTTCTTCCTCAAAACCTAAATATTTTGCTTTACCTTTATCATTTGCTATTCCAAATATTATAGGTTTTTGAATTTCGCCCTTAGGAGGAACTTCAAAAATGGCTTCATTCACATCTCCATTGTGATCACTTTGTTCATAAAAGGATGATCGAATGGGTGCTTGAAAAGAAGCCAAAGAGTATATTTTATCTAAGTGATCACTGACCACATCAGTACCAAATTTTACAATTAATATTTAGGAATTTCCGTTATCCAAATTACAATATATATATATCAAAATTTTTGTTATCTAAACTGAAATAATAATAATAATTGCATGTAAACAAAGGATGTGAATCTGCATGAGCTTGAAATATTATTTATGTAGAAATGTAAATAAAAGGAAAGATGGATAGCTTTTCTTTCCTTCTGTTAAGTGAACAAAAAATTGTAAATTTGTGAATTTGCTTGGACTTGACATGTTATTTACAAATAAAAATAATAAACAAATATAAATAAAATAAAATAAAATAAATCATGTTGTGATGTTTATAAGTCATGTGCATAATATATTATGAACCTGGGATGGAAGAAACTATACGATGGATAACATGATGCGTAGCGTGTGATAATTGTTAATGATATAGTATATTATATGATTCTTGCATGAATGACATAGTTTATGTGATACATGAAATGTAATTCGTGGCACATATACTCTCGAATCCAATACATGACATGTTTGAATAAATTATTTAAATACTTGATACACAATGATCATGAGCATTCATGGGAATATAATAACAAGTTTCTTTTATCTTGATTAAATAACATGAAGTATCCTTGTGATATGTGTGTACATGATCTTGAAACTTTATTCCTGAATTCTTATTTCTCGTGATAAGGATATGTACATAGTTTAACTTGACAAGCCACGTGTTCCTATTAATTTATATATATCATGTATTATTGACATGGGGATTGGAAAAACTAAATGATAGATAAGAACTGTACTGTATAAGGAGTTTGTTGGCCAACTTCTTGATTGAGGCCAAGATTCTTTTACTGCAGCGGCCTGGGTGATTACTGGATCATTAATTGATAAATTATACCCAGAGTGGTATGTCCGTTACTGTAATACAGTACAAAAATTGGATTGTTATGCCTAGTGGCATGTCATGGTTCAGCGCCATGAATATTAAGATCGGGTCTTGATTATATACGGGCACTTGTACAATACGAAAAACTGTGCTCATCTTATCTAGAATTTAGTTTCAAATGCTAACATGATCTTAACCTAGACTTGTTATTTTTTTAAAAGGATATTTACTTGCTATTTGCAAACGACATGCAAAGTCCTACTTATTCTATTTTACATTATTCACGTGACACGTTTAACACTATCATAATTTAATTGCATTTTATTTGTTTATTAAAGGATATCCCCAATAAAAGCATTTTATTCATTTGCACACTTTTATCTTTAGTACTGTAATAGTACACATATCTTTTCCTTGTGTTACTTACTGGATTTAATCCCCTAGATTTCAAACCCTAGATTGCAGATAAAATGCAAACATAGGTAACTAGTCTACAAGTAGATAATGGGGTAGATGGGGTACTACGCCAGGAAGTGTGGCCAGGTTGAAGTCAGTACGATATATGTCTCATTGCCCAGCCCGATATGCCTCAAGATGTAGAGTCCGACCAAACCAATCTAGACATATGAAGATTAGTAGAGGCTATTCGCAATAGACACTCAGTTCACTTCATCCCACCTGTACCTTGGACGTTAGTCCTTGGTGGATCCAAGCGTTATGTTATCACTAGGCCTGGACCGGGTTCACATCAGCATTGATTCAGGCGGCCACCTATCATCCATGTCTACCGACGACGACGTCGATAAATTCGGCACCAAGCTCAGATTCTTCTTTTGTCTAATACATCTCCTTATGCCTATTATATAGACCTATGCTCTAGCCACCAGGCCATTTTTCTTTATTAGTAGGCCTTTATCGTAAAGGATAGATTACATCTTTGTCTGGACACTGCTTCTTTATTTTGTGTTCATATACAGAATAGTGTGCCATTTTATATAACTAACTCTTTGTATAAGTGAAAATCTTTCAGTTTCAGACGTGTTATTTATCAATCGGATTGTAGCAGTAGTTACGATTATTCCATGATCCTGTAACTGTGGAGTTGTCTAGTATAATATTATGTAGCGTCCTCCGTTTTGGGAAGCAGCTGAAAAACGAGGCCGTTACAGGGTGGTATCAGAGCCTAGGCTTAGGTGAAAGACCATAGGATTACTGTCACATAATAACATGTCTGTGACTTATTCTTGATAATTGTCCTTTATCTTTTGACATCTATCTAATCTAGTATCATGCCTGTCTTATCATTTCCTATTTGTTTAAGATATCTATCTTGAACTCCTTTTATTGATTTCTATATGGACTATCACAGAACGATATCGATCCACTTTTCCACCAATATGTCCCTTAATGATTAATGGTAGAGAATTTTTTACCAACTTGCTAATTATGAATAGAAGGGGATATGATATCATCCTAAGTATAGATTTTCATGTGGCGATAAATTGTAATAAAAAAAAGTAATATTTCATATTTGTGACTATCCAGAGTAGATTTTGTTGGTGGATGTTAATCCTTAGAACCGGTAAAATCTAAGGTATCCCAAAGGGAGGAGTTTTAGAAGCTACAGAAGTTGGGAAAAAAATAAAATAATCTCGACAGTATCAGAATTTTTAGATATATTTTCTAAGGAGATATTTGGACTATCACCAGTAAGGGAGTAGAATTTATTATTGATATGATCTCTCAAGTTGAACCAGTTTATAGGCCACCTTATCGAATGGGAGTTGTAAAACTAGAAGAAGTTAGGAGACAAGTAGATGAACTATTGAAGCTAAGTTCTGTAAGACCTAGTGTTTTTACCTTAGGGAGCTTCAGTATTATAAGTAGGAAAGAAGAATGAAGTCAAAGATTGTGTGTAGATTATAGAGGTTTGAATGCAGTAACAATCAAAAATAAACACCCATTAGCAAGGATAACTAATTTGTTTGATCAATTGAAGGAGCAAAAGTATTCTCGAGGATAGATCTTTGTTTGGGATTCTATCAAGTAGAGGTCCGAATATAAAATATTTCAAAAACTACATTTAGAACCAGGCATGGTCACAATAAATAATTGGTGATGCCGTTTTCAGTGACTAATTCCCCAATAGTATATATAAATTTGATGAACCATGATTTTGCTCAGTATCTAGATAAATTTGTGGTGGTATCTACTGAGGATGTATTAATTTACTCTATGAATAGAAAAAACATGCTGAGCATTTGAAGATAGTTTTGCAGACTTCTAGAGAGCAGGAGTTATATAAAAAATTGAACAAATGTGAAATTTCGTTGGATAACTTTGTTTTCTTGGTTATATAGTTCTGGAGATTGTGTATCAGCTGGCCCTAAAGAGATAGGAGTTATGATAGATTGGCATGTACCGAAGCTAGTGTGGAAGATTCAGAATTTTCTAGGATGGTTAGATATTATTGAATATTTATATCGGACCTTGCAAGACTGTATCACTTTAAATAAATAGAATAGAAAAAGAGTGGAATGTTTATGGAGGAAGAGGGTGGCAAGGTATTTGAAGAGTTGAAATGAAGGTTAACAACGTGATAAGTGTCATATATTGCATATTTATAGTCTCCATATTATCTATTTTTGTATATAAATAATACTACTCGGGTATTTTTAGTGTGTTTTCAGGTGAAACTTATTTCTACAAGAAGATAAAATAAACTCAGAGCCGGATTAGGAAACTAATGAGTGCATTATATATTGCATATTTATAGCCTTCATATTACCTATTTTTATATATAAATAATGCTACTCGGATATTTTTAGTGTGTTTTTTAGGAATTTTATTTGTACAAGGAGACGACATGAAATCGGAGTTGGAGTAGAAAATCAAAGACCGAAAAGTTTCTAAAATGAGCAAGACTACGAGACTACGATACTGAAGAGAGTCAAAGTGCAATACAGTCATCAAAATAAACTCAAGAGGAGAAAATACACAAGGGGAAGAAATTTAATAAATTAATTTATTAATTTGGCCTCTAATTGGTGGTTTTTGCTGCAAAATAGTGGCCCAAAGTGGGCCCCACAACCCGAGTTTTCTCCCGTGGCTTCGTTTTAATCTTGTAGTTTCACAATTGTATTAGAGTTGGGTTTAGTTTTCCGAAGCCTATATATTGACCATATCCTTATATTCTAAAGAGAATCCTATCAGTTTTTGTACTTGTTTTAAATTAATAAAATTAGGATTTTGTTGAAGGGGTGGCGGCCACAATACCGTGCTTCAGAGGTAAGCCATTGTTTTTAATTCTTTATTTGCTTTCTAGATAAAGTTAATTGTTTTCTAGTTGAGGTTTTATTCTAGATTAGATTTTATTGTGTTCATGAATAAAAATTTGATTTTGCTTATTAAGAATATGAGTAGCTGATTTTCTTTAGCCCTAGGATGTAGATGAAATTAGTTTAATAGATCTAACATTGATTTATCTCATCTTCTTCCTAAAAAGAAATAAAGTTATGATTTTTCTATAAATAAAAAAATAGAGTTCACAAATCATAATTCTTTGATATATTATGCTTAATTAATATTTTGAAAATCTATGCTTAGATGAAGTTTGGAATTCTTATTCTTTGTTTATTTTTAAATTATCAATAAAGATTTTCCTATAAACAAATTGAATTGGATAACTTGTAAATCTAATTTCATTGATAGGTTATATTTAAGTTCGGTGTTTTGATAGCCTATGCTTAGATTAGGGTTTAAAGTTTACTTCTTTTCTTTTATTTATAAGATTTTCTACTTGATATGATTTGTTTTTGAGAAAGGTGTTATCTTTGATGGTCTATACTTGCACATCACTTGATAGGTCGTACTCAGGGACACTTGATTAAAATCAAATTAAAAAGATCACCTTTTTAATATGTTACTTAACCGTACATAATTAAAAAGTTATGAAGAAAGAGATAATTCATTGTTAGGCTATTATTTTAATGGATTCGAGATCCTAGGCTAACCTCTAGAACTTAAAACTAATCTTCTCTCGATCTAAAAACTCATAGTTAGTCCATTAGACTAAGGAAAGAGTAAAGAACGCAGAAACACTTTAGATCCCTGTCAGACGACCTGTACAGCGCTACAACTGACACTGTGCGCTTGCAGTTAGATTTATCACATCAAGTTTTTAGCACTGTTGCCGAGGATCAACGGTATTTTTCTTGTTTTTTCTAACGTTTTATGGGTTAACAGTGTGTGTTGAGTGTTCAGGGAGCAGATATTGCAGATACAGGAAGACAAAAAGGATCGGAGAAGTCTTAGAACTATGCAACAGAAAAGTAGCGGGTCAAACCCTCTGGTTTGACAGCTATTTAGCGGTAAAACCCGCTAATTGGCGGCTATTAAGGTGTTTCCCAAACCCAAATTGTTTCCAGTTCTGTAATTTTGTTCCCTGGTTGTGTAAAAAAATATAAAAAAAACAAATTAGGAGCAGTAGGAATCACATTTTTATTTGATCATATCTATTCCACCGTTTTTATCTCCACCACACCCCACTTCTTACATTAGTTTAGGGAATTCACGCATACACTCACGGTCGCTAGTTCATGCCACATTGGACCCGTGATCAATTTGGTCGACTAGTGAAATCAGATTTGCTCATGGATGCCAAGATGGACCAACCGATCCCGATCCTTCAGGATCAATGTTACCCGTTGCGCACATCACTTCCATCATGCATAAAACTTCCACACGCAGCGGGTAATCACTATAAGTTGAAACCGCAGTACATCAGTATGCTTTCTAAATTCACTGGTTCTGATTCAGAGGATGCATATCTCTTTATCAGTGAATTTCAGGAAGTATGCGTGATGATAAAACTGTAACACTTATCATAGGATGCAATTAAGCTCCGCTTCATCCCGTTTGCACTCAAGGATAATGCCAAGAAGTGGTTGTACAGTATGCTTACTGATTCAATCACAACTTGGGATGAATTCGTTGCAGTATTTCTTAAGAAGTACTATCCCACGCATAAGACGGTAAGGATTCGAAATCAAATCAATCAATTCCGTCAAGTGCCGAAAGAACTCTTCTGGAAATACTTGGAATGGTTCAAGGACTTATTAGCTCAGTGCCCCCACCATGCGATAGAAAAGTGGCAATTGTGTCAAATCGTGTACAAATGACTCGATTACACATCTAAAACTCTTCTTGAGTCCATGTGTCAGAGGGTGTTTATGAGGAAAAACGAGGATAAAGCATGGGATTTTCTTGAGGACATATCGTGGAAGACTATGCAGTGGAAGAGTCCCGCTGAGAAGCCTAGTGCATCAACTTCTATGCATAAGGGTGGGATCCATAGCGTTGACAGCTCTGTAGCTGCCGAACCTAAGATTGCAGCTCTTATGAGAAGAATTGAGGCATTAGAGACCACTCGTGCTCCACAGGTAGGTCAAGTAAATCAAATTCAAGTTTCCACATGTTTTAATTGCGGAACTCCGAATCATGTTATGGAGGAGTGTCCATTATTAATGAATTCCATGGGTCCCATACTTGAGCAGGCTAACGCCTTATATCAATAACACATGAATAATCCTTACGCTCCTACGTACAATTCTGGCTGGAGAAATCATCCAAATCTATCATGGGGTCAAGGGAAATATCAGGGGACCCCCAACCCTAACATGCAATTTCCAGCCAATAGTCAGTTCCCAAGACCAAATGTGGGTGCTTATCAACACCTGAAGGCTTCAAATTATGGGAACAAGCAGAATAGACCACCTGCACAAAACAACTTACATCCACAACAGGAGTCTAATAATGAACAAGAAAAGCGACTTTAGTCACTTGAGAACCACGTTGAAAATCTTCTCAAGTCTCATTCCAACCTTGACACACACATGCAAAATCTTATGAAAGTGTCAACTAACTTTATTCAAAGTACAAGTCAGCAACTGCTCGTGAACTCTCAATCTATAAAGAATATAGAGCAGCAAGTTGGACAATTAGCGAGTCAGATGAGTGAACGTGGCCAGAGTACCTTTCCAAGTCAACTCATAACGAATCCTAATGCCAGTTCCTCAAACTCTAATCAGTCGTAAATCCACAAATGTAATACCATTCACATGCTTAGATTTGGCAAGCAAGTGGACACTAATGTAGCCATGCCCTCTGATCCCACTCCTACTATCTCGCAGGCTACATCATCTCTTCCACCCCTTTCTTCACGACCATCTCCATCACCTCCATCATCGTCACATGATCATTTGGAAGAACCTGTTCCTAAATCGAAAGCACCATATTCCAATCGGCTTGAGAAGCCTTCACCACAAGTAGAAAAATCCTTGAGACATTTCAGCAAGTGAAAGTTAATATTCCACTCCTTGATATTATACAACAGGTTCCTACTTATGCTCAGTTCCTCAAGGATTTGAGTACTAAAAAACGAGCAAGAAATGCTCCTGGAAAGTTTTTCTTGCTGCAAATATATTGCAAATCATCTCTAACTCCTTGCCTATCAAGTACAAAGATCCAGGTTCCCCTACAATCTCATGTACCATTGAGAACACTATATTTGATAGGGCGTTGCTTGATTTAGGGGCCAGTGTCAACTTGCTTTCTTACACTGTTATCAACAACTGGAGTTAGAAAAATTTCAACCTACCAAGGTCACATTGCAGTTAGCTGATCGTTCGATCATGAGACCACTTGGTATGGTTGAAGATGTGCTCATTAAGGTCGGCGAGTTTATTTTTCCTGTAGACTTCATTGTCTTAGAATCTGAGCCGATCTCCAATCCACGGAATCAAATTCCGTTATCTTAAGTAGACCATTCCTTGCAACATCGAATGCATTAATTGATTGTAGGAGTGGCCTCATAAAATTATCGTATGGGAATATGACTGTGGCATTGAATATATTTAATATGGATGAGCACGCAACGAGCTCCCTCATTGAGGTCAACATGATTCATAATTTTCACTCTCATTTGACCTCTTGCACTGATGATGAACCCTCATTTGAGCAAATATTCAAAGATGAGCTCATATTATTAGAAGAATTGGCACATACTGATTTTATATATGATGATACTAGTGCAAGTGTGCCATTGATTTATGAGCAAAATTTTGAAGAATTGTTTGCAGAGGAGCTCGCATTACTTCGTGAGTTAGAAGAGCCACCACCACGTTCACTTGATCATATAGAACTCTTCTCACCTCATGATATTTCTACATGTATGTTTGTTACTAACAATGATTGGCTGGTTTATAATGAAGAATTTTTTAACCCAATTATACATGTGGACAAAGAAAAAGTGAGGACGACATAAGAAGTAGACAGGTAATTTTGCGACTTGTAGGAGGTTGATAAGATATAATAATGCACCCACTTCACATTTAAAACGCACACACTATGAAAGTGGAAAATAATTGAGAGGTCGTAACCGCTTTCCATGTGTTAATAGGGTGATGATATTGAGATTGTAATTTTTATGACTCTCATTATTTGGATAGTATTTATATAATAGTTAACTTTTATTTATTTTACCACACTTGGTTTATGTATGAGGGCATACACGAGTTTAGGTGTGGGAGAGTGGGTTAGGATATTTTTTTTTTGTGTTTTTTTAAGATTATAGTTTTTTTAGAGTTTTTATTTTATTTTTGGGTTTCTTTATTTTACACTTTGGGTAGTTTTTAGGGTAACTAACTAAAAAAAAATTTAAAAACAAAACTAAAAAAAAACTAAAAAAAAAAATTTAACAAATTTATGTATTTTTATCAGTAGATCAACCTATTTACAGATAAAGAGACAAATTTAGATTTGAAATTGGATATGAGAGTAGATTAGATGATACACTTTGAATTTTATGAAAAAAATCAAAATTCGAAAAATAAATACCGCTAACAGTAGTTTCGAGGCAAGTATACATCTATTTTTCACTTCACAATAGTTTATTAGGTTAAGGATAAAAATGATAACGAATGAGTAAGTCTTTTCTCTCTAAAAAAGAAGCGAGAATAAAATAATGGGGTGAGTCTGGTATTAAGGCAATAGCCTTGAGAGTGATAAAATAATGGGGTGCGCCTCGTATTAAGGCAATAGGCTCAAGAGTGAAAAAGAGTATGATCCAAGTAATCAGGTACTTTGCACCTAAGTATGCGTAAATATTCGCATGAAAGGTGAAATATTCTAAAAAAAAAGAAGAAGAAAAAAAGAAAAGAGTATGAACCGAGTAATCAGGTACGTTGCGCCTAAGCAAGCGTGAATATTTGCATGAAAGGTGAAATATTCTTAAAAAAAAAAGAAAAAAAAGAAAAAAAATTGTTATGAGAGAGGAGATGAATCATGAGTTAGAGTTGGAGTCCAAAGTCGACGTAAACTATCACACATGCACGTAGTTATATAGGAGCCAATAAATTATTTGTTAGTGGGTATTGAAAGATAGGATTTAAATTTTTGATTAAAATGAAAAGCATATATGATATGACGCTCGATTTGAAAATTGATAATCTAAATGCATTCTTGAGTTTGTATATTAGTGAGATTAATTGATGAAAATATTATAAAAAAAGATTTTTCTTTCTTTCGTATAAAATTTTTATTTTTCTTAATTTTTTATTATCCTTATTTTTCTTTTCTTTATTCCTTAATCTATTTTCTTTATGAATTTTGTGGGTATATTCACTGCAAACCCTCATGAGACAATACTCGTCCACTAGGGTAACCTAGAGGTTTAAAGGCTTGTTGCACGTGCTAAGTACAATCGCAATTCCTGCGAAAGTGAGTTAGGATTTTTATTTTTCTTTTTAGGTTTAGATTTTGCTTGAGGACTAACAAAAAATAGTTGTGGGGGTGTGATGAAGGCATTATATATTGCATATTTATAGCCTTCATGTTACCTATTTTTGTATATAAATAATACTACTCGGGTATTTTTAGTGTGTTTTTCAGGAATTTTATTTGTACAAGGAGACGATATGAAATCAGAGTTAGAGTAGAAAATCAAAGTCCGAAAAGTTTCTAAAATGGGCAAGACTACGACACTACGATGCTACGAAGAGTCAAATTGCAATAGAGTCATCGAAATAAACTCAAGAGGATAAGATACGTGAGGGGAAGAAAGTTCATAAATTAATTTATTAATTTGACCGCTAATTGGCGGTTTGTACCGCAAAATATCGGCCAAAAGTGGGCCCCACAACCCGAGTTTTCTCCCGTGGCTTCGTTTTAATCTTGTAGTTTCACAATTGTATTAGAATTGGGTTTGGTTTTCCGAAACCTATATATTGGCCGTATGCTTGTATTCTAAAGAGAATCTTGTAAGTTTTTGTACTCGTTTTAAATTAATAAAATTAGGATTTTGCTGAAGGGGTGGCGACCACAATACCGTGCTCCAGAGGTAAGCCATTGTTTTTAATTCTTTATTTGCTTTCTAGATAGAGTTAATTGCTTTCTAGTTGAGATTTTATTGCTTTCTAAATTAGATTTTATTGTGTTCATGAATAAAAATTTGATTTTGCTTATTTGGAATATGAGTAGCTAATTTTCTTTAGCCCTAGGATGTAGATGAAATTAGTTTAATAGATCTAACATGAATTTATCTCATTTTCTTCCTAAAAAGAAATAAAGTTATGATTTTTTCTATAAATAAATTAAAGATAGAGTTCACAAATTATAATTCTTTGATATATTATGCTTAATTAATATTTTGATAATCTATGCTTAGATGAAGTTTGGAATTCTTATTCTTTGTTTATTTTTAGAATTATCAATAAAGATTTTCCTATAAATAAATTGAATTGGATAAACTTGTAAATCTAATTTCTTTGATAGGTTATACTTAAATTCGGTCTTTTGATAGCCTATGCTTAGATTAGGGTTTAAAGTTTACTTCTTTTCTTTTATTTATAAGATTTTCTACTTGATATGATTTGTTTTTGAGAAAGGTGTTATCTTTGATGATCTATACTTGCATATCACTTGATAGGTCATACTTAGGGGCACTTGATTAAAATCAAATTAAAAAAATCACTTTTTTAATATGTTACTTAACCGTGCATAATTAAAAAGTTAGGAAGAAAGAGATAATTCATTATTAGGCTATTATTCTAATGGATTTGAGATCCTAGTCTAACCTCTAAAACTTAAAACTAATATTCTCTCGATCTAGAAACTCATAATTAGTCCGTTAGACTAAGAAAAGAGTAAGAAATGCAGAAACACCTTAGATCCCTGTGGGACGACCTGTACAGCGCTACAATTGACACTGTGCGCTTGCAGTTAGATTTATCACATTAGAAACCAAGTCTTGAAAAGAGTTAAAAGTGAACAAAGTTACAAGAACATGAAATTACAGAGAGCCAAAGTCTAATACAATTACTCATATCAAAAGTAAAGGACCAAAACTTCATGAGAAGAAACGAGGAGCTAAGATACTACTGTTTTACTGCTATTTAGAGGAATTTGCCGCCATCTGGCGGTAGTAATGAGTCCAAACTGGATGAAATTTTTATGGGGTTTTCGATGTAATTTTATAGTTATTCAGTTTTACTAAAAATAGGGTTTGGTTCTCCAATGCCTATATATTAGTCATATCCTTGTAACCTAGGGCTTTTTATCATGTTATTTTGTATTCTTGATTAATTAATAAAATTAGGATTTTGCCGAAGGGGTAACGGCCGCCATACCGAACTCTAGAGGTACCCATTGCTGCTCATCATTATTTCTTAGGAAATATTCTTTTAATAGCTTTCTAGCTTAGATTAATCTTGCTTTCTAGATTAGATTTTCTTGCTTTCATAAATAAAAATAGAATTTTGTTAATTAGAATCATGGGTATCTAAATTAGTTTAGCTCTAGGATGTAGATAAAAGTAGAAATCAACCATGTAATTGCTTATTATCGTTTTCTTTCTAAAATAAAATAATAAAGATATGATTTTTCTATAACAAGATCAAAATACAACAACTCGTAGATTAATATTTTGATTGGTTATACTTGAGTTAAGTTTTTTGATAGCTTATACTTAGTTAGGGTTTAGCGTTATTGATTTCCATCTTTTTCATAGAATTATCTAATGATTAAGTTTGTTTTTATGCGAAGTAGTATCTTTGATGAGTTATACTTGCACACCACTTGATAGCTCATACTTAGAATACTTTAAATAAAAATTAAAACTAAAAGATCAATTTTTATGATAGGAAGAAAATAATAAAAGTAATACTTTGTTGTGAACTAGTGAATTCTATATCCTTGGCTAATTAGAATAACTCGAGTTCAACTTATAACTCTTAGTTAACTCGTTTGGACTAAAGAATTAGCAAGAATGTAAAAATACTCTAGATCTCTATGGGAACGATTTGTGTAGCACTACAATCAACACTGTACACTTACAGTAAATTTATCACATCAAGTTTTTTGCACCGTTGCTGGGGATCGATGGTCTTTTCTTATTTTTTTCTAACGTTTTACGGGATAACAGTGTGTGTTGAGTGCGCAGGGACCTGGAAGTTCACATACAAGAAGCAAAAAGAAAGAGAGAAGTCTCAGAAGTGCATTACAAAAGGCAGGGAGCCAAACTCCCTAATTTTGCCGCCAAATAGCTGGTAATTGCCGCCATTTGGTGGCAATTCTGGTGAAAATCTCCCCTTATTTATCTCCAGTTCTATGTTTTAGGTCTTTGGTTCTGTAAAAAATACAAAAAATTAAAAAAATTAGAAAATGTAGGATATCACATTTTTCTTTGATCATATTTCTTCCATTGTTTCATCTCACCGCTTCTCACTTCTTTCATTAGTTTAGGAAACCCATGCACCACTCACGATCGCTGGTTCATGACATATTAGACCCGTGATCAATTTGGTTGATTTGTGAGATCAAATGTTTCCATGGGAGATAAGATGGACTAACCGATCCCAATCCTTTAGGATTGATACTACCCGTTGCGCACATCATTACAGCCATGTATGAAACTTTCACACGCAGCGGGTAATCACTATGAACTAAAACCGCAATACATCAATCAGCATACTTTCTAAATTCACTGGTTCTGATTTTGAGGATGTATATACCTTTATCAATGAATTTCAAGAAGTGTGCGTGATGATAAAACTGCAATACTTATCGGAGGATGCAATTAAACTCCGCTTCATTCCATTCGCTCTCAAAGATAACTTCAAGAAGTGGTTGTACAGTGTGCCGACTGATTCAATCACTACTTGAAATGAATTTGTTATAGTTTTTCTTAAGAAGTATTATCCCATGCAAAAGATGGAAAAAATTCAAAATCAAATTAACCAATTCTGTCAAATATCTGGAGAATCCTTCTAGAAATACTTGGAATAGTTCAAAGATTTGTTAGCTCAGTGCCCCCACCATGTGATAAAAAAGTGGCGGTTGTGTCAAATCGTGTATGAAGGACTCGATACACATCAAAACTCTTCTTGAGTCCATGTGTCAGGAGAAGTTCATGACAAAGAATAAGAATGAAGCATGGGACTTTCTTGAGGACCTATCGTGAAAAATCATGTAGTGGGAGAGTCCCGTTGAGAAACCCAACGTATCAACTTCTGCGCATAAGGACGGGATCCATGGTGTCAATAGCTCTATAACTGCCGAAACTAAATTTGTAGCCTTTATAAGGAGAATTGAGGCATTGGAGACTCCTAGCGTTCCACCGATGGGTTAAATATATCAGATTCAAGTTCTCACATGCTTTAATTGAGGAACTCTAAATCATGTTATGAAGGAATGTCCATTATTAATGAATCCCATGGGTCCAACACTTAAGCGGGCTAATGCCTTATATCAACGACCTATGAACAATCCTTACTCTCATACATATAATCCGAATTGGAGGAATTGCCCAAATCTCTCATAGGGTCAAAGGCAATATCAGGGAGCCCCCAATCCTAACATGCAGCCTCCACCTAATAGTTAGTTCCCGAGACCTAACGTGGGTGTATATCAACATTAAGGGAACAACCAGAATAGACCACCTGTGCATAATCAATCATATCCTCAACAGTGGTCTAATAATGATTATGATAGACGGCTAATGATACTTGAAAGGAATGTGGAGAATCTTTTCAAGACAATGTCCAATTTAGACACACAAATTTAAAATTTAATGAAAGTGTCTACTGACTTTATACAGCGGACCGACCAACAACTTCTTCTAAGTTCTTAGTCGACCAAGAATATAGAGCAGCAGGTTGGACAGTTAGCCACATAGCTGAGTGAACGGGGGCCGGGTACCTTTCTAAGCCAACTAATAACGAACCCCAACTCTAACTCATCTCAGTCTGTTTCATCCCATGTTCACCAATGCAATGCCATTCACACGCTCAGATCTAGCAAGTAAGAGGACAATAATGCATTCATGCCCCCTGATCTCACTCCTACTGTTATGTCGGCTACACCATCTTTTCCATCTCTTTCTCCACATCCATCTCCATCACCTCCATTACCATCACATGCTCATTTGGAAGAACCTACTCCTAAGCTGAAAACACCATATCTCAATCGACGTAGGAAGCCTTCACCGCAAGTAGAGAAGATTCTTGAAACATTTTAGTAGGTGAAGATTAATATTCCACTCCTTAATATTATACAACAGGTTCTTACTTATGCCAAGTTTTTCAAGGATTTTTGTACCAAGAAACGAGCAAGAAATTTTCTTGAGAAAGTTTTTCTTACTGCAAATATATCGCAAATCTTCTCTAACTCCTTGTTTGTCAAATACAAAGATCCAGGTTCTCCTACAATCGCATATACCATTGGGAATCTACATTTGATAGGGCATTGCTTGATCTAGGGGCAAGTATCAACTTGCTTCCTTACACTGTTTATCAGTAAGTAGGGTTAGGAAAACTTCAACCTACCAAGGTTACATTATAGCTAGCTGATCATTCGATCAAGAAATCACTTGGTATAGTTGAAGATGTGCTTATTAAGATCGGCGAGTTCATCTTTTCTGTAGACTTCATTGTCTTAAAAACTTAGCCGATTTCCAATCCACGGAATCAAATTCTTGTTATCTTGGGTAGACAATTCCTTGCAACAGTAAATGCAGTAATTGATTGCAGGAGTGGCCTCGTGAAGCTATCATTTAGGAATATGACTGTGGCATTGAAAATATTGAATATGGATGAGCACACCATAAGCTCTCTCATTGAGGTAAACATGATTCATAGCTTGCACTCTCATTCTACCTCTTGCGCTGATGATGAACCCTCATTTAAGCAAATTTTTGAGAATGAGCTCATGCTATTCGATGAATTGGAATATACTAACACTACGTATGATGATACTTGTACAAGTGTGCTATTGATTTATGAGCAAATTTTTGAGGATTTGTTTGTAGAGAAGCTTTCATTACTTCGTGAGTTAGAAAAGCCATCACACTTCACAGTTGGTTCACTTGATCCTGTTGCATCCTTCACACTTCACGATATTCCTACATGTATATTTATTACTAATAATGATTGACAGGTTTATAATGAAAAATTCTTTAATCCAATTATTAATACTTACATGTGGACAAAAAAAAAACGAGGATGTTATAAGAAGAAAAAAGAAATTTCATAACTTATAGGAGAATGATGAGACACAACAATGCACCCACTTAACGTTTAAAATGAAGACACTATGAAAGTCGGAAGAGATCGAGAGGTTGTAATCGCTTTTCATGCGTTAATAGGGTGACGATATTGAGAGCATGACTTTTCACGACTCTCATTATTTGTATAATATTTGTATAATAGTTTTCATATTTATTTTACCACTCTTGGCTCGTATATGATGGCATATATGAGTTTAGGTGTCGGGGAGTGGGTTAGGGTATTTCTTCGTGTTTTTCTAGGATTTTTAGTTTTTCCTAGGATTTTTATTTAATTTCTAGATTTTTTTTCTTTGGATTTTTTTATTTTACACTTTGGGTAGCTTTTAGGGTAAAATTTTTTTTAAAAAATACAAAAAGTAAAAAAATCTGAAAAAGTAAAAAAATATAAAAAAATATTTTCTTCAACAAATCAACCTAATTACAAAAAAAAGAATAAATTTAGATTTGAAGTTTAATAGGAGAGTAGATTGGATAATATACTTAAAATTTTATAAAAAATAAAAATCCAAAAAATAAATACTACTAATAGTAATTTTGAGGTAATTATAAATCTATTTTTCACTTCACAATAGTTTATTAGGTTAAGGACATAGATGATAATGATTGAGTATTTTTCACTCTCTAAATATGGCAATAATCCTTTAAAAAGAGACAAAAAAGAGGATGAGTCTGGTATTAAGGCAATAATCCTTAAAAAAAGAAGAAAAAAAGGATGAGCTTGGTATTAAGGCAATAATCCTTAAAAAAAATAAGAGTTCGATCCAAGTAATTGGGTATTTGCGCCTAAGAAAGCCTGAATCTTCACAGGAAAGGTAAAAAATTCACAAAAAAGGAGAAAAAGAAAAAGAAAATTGTTTAGAAAGAAGAGATGAATCATCAGTTAGAGTTGGAGTCCAATGCCAGAGTAGACTATCACACGTGCATGTAGATATATAGGAGCCAATAAATTGTCTATTAGTGGGTATTGAAAGATAGGATTTGAATTTTTGATTAAAATGATATGTGTATTTGATATGATACTTGACTTGAAAACTGATAATCTAAATATGTATATTAGTCAGATTAATTGAAGAAAATATCAAAAAAAAAGAATTTTCTTTCTTTTATATAATTTTTTAATTTTTTGGTTATCTTTATTTTTTTTTTCTTATTTCTTTAATCTATCTTCTTCACAAATTTTGTGGGTTTATTCACTTCAAACTTTTATGAGACACAACTTGTCTACTAGGGTAACGTAAGAGTTTAATGATTTGTTGCAGTGCTAAGTACAACCGCGATTCCTGTGAAAATGTGTTAGAATTTTTCTTTTTCTTTTCAGGTCTAGATTTTAATTGAAAACTAGTAAAAGATAGGTGTGGGGGTGTGATGAGTGTCATATATTGAATATTTATAATAATACTACACGAGTATTTTTAGTGTGTTTCCAAGTGAACCTACAAGAAAATGGCATAAACTTAAAACCGGATTAGGAAACCAAGTCCAGAAAAGAGGTAAAAGTGAATAAAATTACAAGAATATGATATTACAGAGCGCCAAAATCCAATACACTAATTCATATAAAAATCAAAAGATCTGACATTCATATAGAAGAAACGAGAAGCCAAGATACTACTGTTTTGCCGCTATTTAGCGGCATTGGCTGCCATTTGGCGGCAGTAATGAGTCCAAACTGGATGAAATTTTTATGGGTTCTTCGATATAATTTTATAGTTATTAAGTTTTACTAAAAGTAGGGCTTGGTTCTTCGAGACCTATATATTGGCCGTATCCTTGTAACATATTACTTTTTATCATGTTATTTTGTACTCTTGATTAATTAATAAAATTATGGTTTTGCCGAAGGGGTGACGACCACAATACCGAACTCTAGAGCTACTCTTTGCTGCTCATCATTGTTTCTTAGGTAATCTTCTTTTAATTAGTTTCTACCTTAGATTAATATTCCGTTCTAGATTAGATTTTATTCCTTTCAAAAATAAAAATAGGATTTTGTTAATTAGAACCATGAGTAGCTATATTAGTTTAGTTTTAGAATGTAGATGAAGGTAGGAATCAACCATGTAATTGCTTATTATCATTTTCTTTCTAAAATAAAATAATAAAGATATGATTTTTCAATAAAAAAATTAAAATACAACAATTCTTAGATTAATACTTTGATAAGCTATACTTGAGTTAGTTAGCATTTGGAGTTGTTAATTTCCATCTTTTTCATAGAATTATCTATTGATTTAGTTTGTTTTTATGCAAAGTAGCATCTTTGATGAGTTATTCTTGCATACCACTTAATAGCTCATGCTTATAACACTTTAAATAAATATTTAAACTAAAAGATCAATTTTTATAATAGGAAGAAAATAATAAAAGTAATATTTGGTTGTGAACTAGTAGATTCTATATCTGTGGCTAATTAGAATAACTCGAATTCAACTTAGAACCCTTAGTTAACTCATTTGTACTAAAGAATTAGTAAGAACACAAAAATACTCTAAATCTCTGTGGGAACACCTGTAAAGCCTACAACCAATACTGTATGCTTGCAGTAAATTTATCACATCACAACAACACCCACATTATCCATTTCCGAACAACTCTGGAGGCACAAAGGTGTATAGTGATGTTTCAAGTCCGGAATTATAATGTGCATTGATATAGAATGGAAGTGTGATTGAATTTAGATCTTTTCCTTAAGTTTTCTGAGAGAAAAAATAATGTCATACTTGTATTTTTTTGAAGATTGGGGAGACTAAATATAGGATATATGGCCTTGAGTATGCACATTTTAAAAATAAAAGAAGAAGGAAGGGTTAAGACATAAATATTGATGAATTTCAATAATAGATACTTGTAGACTTGGTAAAGTAAGCATAGTTAGCGAGGTTAACTAGGCAAATGACTAGTAAATAAGGAACAAGCTGAGTGAAAGTGAGTGTAAAGGATCTAAAGTGGTCTTAGAAGGCTAAAGATTTTGTAAAACTAGTTAAGTTGAAAAATAGACAAGAAATTAATGACAAACTATATTAAAAGAAGATAAATTTCATCATGCTAGAACATGACATTATATCTTATTACTCAAATTTGGTTTTATTTTTCTAGATGATTTCCGTACTCTATTATTTTTATTGACTGTTCCCATCTGACATTTCATATTTCTCATCAAAAATTTTAACCTAAATGATTAATGTCTTGAACATTTATATCTCACAAGTTTTATTGAGTCGGTGAGGCAATTATAAAGATGTATTCTCTAGCGCCAGCAATTGTAGTCGCTTAATAAGATCATTTTATGTAATTCAAATTTGTAATTAGTCACGATTTTATTTCTTATCTTGTATTTCTACCATGAATAGTCTTGTTACATTGGTACCGTAATAGTTTAAATTTATTTTCTCTTTTAGAATCTATTACAACATGTAATAGAATCTTGGGAATGGACTCTATAAAAATATTTATCATTTGTATCTTTCCCATTACTTAGTCAGGATGGAGTGATACTCTGAATTAGTAGCAATAATTCCTGATTAAACTCTATGTTGCTTTGTGTTTCTTCACCAAAATAAAATTTCGAGGACAAATTAAAAATCTTGTATACCCATTATCATTCCTACTAAAGATAGTATTCGTTCATGATGTATTTCATATATCATAATTGAGAAAGTGCTTAGGTGAAAATACAGAGTAGTAGATCTATCAATAGTAGATTGGGATCTGGCCTAAAATATGAAAAGCAACATGTAAAATCATTAACTGCCGGGAAAAAGTCGAGAAACCAAGTAATAATATTGGTCTTGTTTCATAGGATGCATAGTCACCAAGAGGATCTATTTGAGAACTTGAGAATGACATCAAGATAAACTATCCATACCTTTTCTTAAGATCAGGTATGTCAATTAAATTTAATTTTATATTAGTACATACTCGTAGATACTGTCATATCTTCTATTTTGGAATTTTGAGGGCGAAATTCTTTTGTTAGGTGGGTAGGATGTAATATCTCAAAATTTCGTACTACCTGTATTCCTCTTTTTAGTCCAATCGTGCTAAGTAAAGCTACCGAAATAATTGTTGGTAGTTGTAACTTTAAATCCTCAAATCCAAATAATATTCGGTCTTCACAGTTATTAGTTTTATAATATTTAGGATTTTTGAAAATTTTCCTTGTGAGCCCGAAAAATACTTTCAAAATTGCTAATTAATAATATTAAAATTATCCTTCTAATTACTTCAGAATTTCGATTCATTTATTTTGGACATTGAAATGACAAACTAATAATTTTGTATTTTTCTCATTGAGCAGTATGCCCTGCATTAATTTTGTAACATTTGGAGAATGTTATACGGAGCCAAAATTATTAAATTATTAATAAATTAATAAATAATAGAAAATAAAATAAAATAAAAGAGGCGGTGAACAAACCTTTGTACTGTCAACTATCTGAAGGAGATGGCATAGAGTGTGATGTGGTGGCCAAGGGAAAGGTTAACTTCCTAGTGAAGTTCTGTAAAATCCCTAGTATTCCACCCTTAAAAAAAATAAACACCCTGTTTTCTTCCTCACTTCTCTGTCTCTTGGCCAGAACCAAGCAGCAGAGAAGGAAAAAAAGAGAGATAAAGAAAGAAAAAAGAAGAAAAAAAGAGAGGGTAAAAAGAAAGGAAAATAAATCGAATTTAGAATTCGAGAACAAGCCGAGACATGCAACATTGCTATTTTTCGTTCGTTTCTTTATTTAATTTATATTTGTGTACGTAATTTATTTTGCAAAAAAATTTGGTTCACATTTTGAACTATTGTTTGATATTGAGAACATATTTGTATGCGTAAATTATTTTGTAAATATGTTCGGTTCACTTTTGGGACATTGATTCATATTGAGAACTGAACCAGATTAGTGGGTCAATTTTGATATATATAAATATTGTGATAATTGCTTATTTTTTATTTTATGAAAAAAAAAAATTACATATGCAAAGCAAATTGTTACCCATGCAAAAATAATATGGTTGCATGCAAAAAAAAAAAAATGGGCTTCCTTTATTTTGCATGGGATAACAAGTACAAGATTAAGAGTTTATTGTATGACTCACAAGGCCTATACATGAAGATATTCCAAATAATGCAGTATTATTAGTGTTATCCCTAATACGTGAAAAATAAATTGTGATACTTATAAAGTCATGACTTTACAAGTGAGCAAGTACGGATTGAGAAGATACTGTACTTGCTGCTAATAATACTGAACCATATAATTTATAACAATTAACCCATATAGCAAAAATCATGTTTGCGCTTGACTGCAATATATATAAGCACATTTTTGCATCGACTTGGAATTTTGCATGGGTTTGGAATCAAAAGAGTTGTTGCAGTAAGTAATTTCGAAAGAATTAATTTGGAAAAAAAATGAAGAAAGAAGAAAACTAAAGAATGAACAATCAAATCAGGGAATCAAGTAGATGTAAGTAACAATATTATTCTTTGTTTGTTTCTTGAAAGATTTATCTAATTTATATTTGTGTAAGTAATTTATTTTATGAATATGCTCGGTTTACATTTTGAACTATTGATTAGTATTGAGATCTGAACCAGATTTTACTATTACTATTTAGAAATTCCCGTTATCCAAATCACGATATATATCAAAATTTTGCGTTATCTAAACTAAAATAATAATAATGACATGTAAACAAAGGATGTGAATCTGCATGGGCTTGAAATGTTTTTTATGTAGAAATGTAAATAAAAGGAAGAATGGATAGCATTTCTTTCTTCTGTTAAGTGAACAAAAATTTGTGAATTTGTGAATCTGTTTGGACTTGACATGTTATTTACAAATAAAATAAAATTAAAAAATAAAATAAATATAAAATAAATCTTGTTGTGATGTTTATAAGTCATGTGCATAATGTATTATGAACCTCGGGATGGAAGAAACTATACGATGGATAAATGCGTGGCATGTGATAATTGTTAATGATATAGTGTATTACATGATTCTTGTATGAATGACACAGTTTATGTGATACATAAAACGTAATTCGTAGTATATATACACTTGAATCTAATACATGATATGTTTGAATGAATTATTTAAATACTTGATACATGATGAGCATGACCATTTATGGGAACATGATAATAAGTTTCTTGTATCTTGATTCCATGATATGAAGTATCCTTATGATACGTGTGTACATGATCTTGAAGCTTGATTTCTGAATTCTTTTTTCTCATGATAAGAATATGTACACAGTTTGACTTGACGAGCCATGTGTTCCCATTAATTTATGTATATCGTGTATTATTTATATGAGAATTAAAAAAACTACATGATAGATAAGAACTATATTATATAAAAAACTTATTAGCCAACTTCTTGATTGAGACCGGGATTGTTTTACTGCAGCGGCCTTAGCGATTACTGAATCACAAATTGATAAATTATACCTAGAGTGGTATGTCTGTTACTGTAATACAGTACGAAAATTGGATTGTTATGCATAGCGGAATGTCATGGTTCAGCGCCATGAATATTGAGATTGGGTCCCGGGAATGTACGGGCACTTGTACAATACGAAAAACTGCACGCCATCTTATCCATCATTTAATTTTAAATATTAACAAGTTATTGACCTAGACTTATCATTTTTTAAAAGGATATTTACCTGCTATTTGCAAATAACATGCAAAGTCCTGCTTATTCTATTTTCCATTATTCACGTGACATATTTAATACTATCATGATTTAATTGCATTTTATTTGTTTATTAAAGGATATCCCCAATAAAAGCATTTTATTCATTTGCATACTTTTATCTTTAGTACTATAATAGTACACATACTTTTTCCTTGTGTTACTTGCTAGATTTAATTCCCTAAGTTTCAAGCACTTAATTGCATATAAAATGTAGACACAGGTAACTAGTCCAGAAGCAGATAAAGGGATAGATGGGATTCTATGTCAGGAGCGTGGCTAGGTTGAACATACATTTAGTCAGTATAATATATGTGTCATTGCCCAGCCCGATATGCCTCAGGAGGTAAAGTCCGACCAGACGGATCTAGATATGCGAAGATTAGTGTAGGCTATTCGCAGTAGACACCTGGTTCGCTTCAACCCACCTTTACCCTGGACGTTAGTCCTTGGTGGATCCAGGCGTTATGTTATCAGTAGGTCTGAACTAGGTTCACATCAGCATCGATTCGGGAGGCCACCTATCATCTCTGTCTACCGACGACGACATCGGTAGATTCGACACCAGACTCAGGTTCTACTTTTGTCTAATACATCTCCTTATGCCTATTATGTAGACCTATGCTGTAGCCACCAGGCCATTTTGTTTTATTAGTAAGCCTTTATCGTAAAGAATAGATTACATCTTTATTCGGACATTGCTTCTCTATTTTGTGTTCATATTCAAAGCAGTGTGCCATTTTATGTAACTAAATTTTGTATAAGTGAAAAATCTTTCAGTTTTAGACTTGTTATTTATCAATTTGATTGTGGCAGTAGTTACGGTTATTCCATGATCATGTAACTATGGGGTTGTCTAGTATAACTTTACGTAGCGTCCTCCGTTTTGCGAAGTAGCTGAAAAACGGTGGTGTTACAATATATATATATATATATATATATATATATATATATATGTGTGTGTGTGTGTGTGTGTGTGTGTGTGTGTGTGTGTGTGTGTGTGTGTGTGTGGGGATTACTGTAGGTGAGCCGTCAGTTTAGAAAAAGTTACATGAGTTAGCAGCAAAATTATAATGATCTAATGATTTTTCTTTAATTTTTTTATAATTACTATCTATACCTATTTAACTTGCTATGGATTAAATTTCATAAATTTTAGAGTTCATTTACTATTTCATCAAGTGCATACAAAATGTTGTATTTATTGAAAACCGTTAATTTTTTGTTAACTTGATGGAGCACCAAATCAAAACTAAAATCCATGAAATTGGGTATGAGTGAACCTTAAGGAGTGGAGATCATAATCAAGAAGAAATTTTTTTAAAAAAGATTATTGAAGATAGTGAAAATGAACTGCAGTTTAGGTAACTTGTGTGAGCTATTAGGTCATTTCCATTTTTCTCATATATATATATATATATATATATATATATATATATATATATATATATATATATATATATATATATATATATATATATATATATATATATATATATATATATATATATATATATATATATATATATATATATATATCGGTTTCATATAAATTTGATTGGAGTTTGAAACTTGACAAGACTCATATAAATGGTCACAAGAGTATATAAGAAAGGATAATTGAAAGTGAAATTATATTTATAATACAATTTAAATGATCATGATAAGTACATAAAAATATTAGATTATAAGTGATTTGTTAAGATTGATATGTTTGTAAATATCCATGTGCATATCTCTAATTGAGTTTAATATAGAAAAGAAATGAAAAGCAAAATTAAATAAATAAATATATAATAATAATAAAATAAAACATTCTTCTTTTTCTTTATTTTATATTTATCTTTATTTTTCAATTTGTTTATTTTCTTGAACCCAATATTTCTTGATATTTGTGGATAACATCATTGGAAATCATTACGAGATAATACTCGTCCACTAGGTTAACCTATAGGTTTAACGGCTTATTGAACATGCTAAGTACAATCATGACTCCTATGAAAGTGATTAGGATTTACTTTCTTTTAGTTATATTTATTTTATTTTCTTAATTTAAAAATTTTGCTTAGGGACTAACAAAACTCTAGTTGGGTGTGTGATTACATGTGAAAAGTATAGTAATTTTAGCTTATTTTGTACATTCGTAATTCAAATTTTGGTGATTAATACAATGAATTAAAGGTAAATTATTATTGTTGATCGAACTCTCCACTTTAATATTTTTTTTAGTGTTTTATGATTTTTTTGTATGATTCTATATGAAAGGAAATCGAAAAATCAAAGCGTATTTTAAGTATTATTTTAGACTGAGCAATTGAATGGTTTGGCTATCAACAACCATTTACTAGCTATCGACAGTAAATGACTGTAACAGAAATCCGAGAGTGGCTGTTGCTATAGCTTTTGATACGGCTTGGACAGCCATGGTGGCTGAAAATTTATTCAAGAATTTATAAGGTAAAGAGAGTTTCCTTTAAAATCGAATTCTAAGGTTTTTGAGAAGCTATAGATACCCAATGTAATTCAGAATTTGAAGAAATTAATGAAATAATAGAGTTGATAATATTTGTTTTTAAAAGAGAGATTTTGAGAATAGTTTTGTACTCTTTTATAGTTATTGAAAGGAATCTCCTTTATTCATATATCGATAGCCATGATGAGTATAAGCAGCTAAATCTCTGTGTTGATTCAGATGTAGCAATAAACCCTATAAAATTTACTGGTATGTGTTTATTTGCTAATCATATTTAATTGCTTTATATAAAGTTGATATTTTTTGTTTCCTATTATCTTGTTAGGATTTAAATATGTTTTTGAGATTTTGATAATGTATAGTTTGATGATTTTTTCGTTACTTAGTTTTTGATATACCAGACTCTTTAGGTACAATGTATGCTTAGACTTTGAATATAAATTTTTATTATTCATATGCATGCTTAAATTAACTCAAAACACATATAGGATTAATCGGAGGACTTATCCAAATTATCAAGTTTGCAACTTTATTTGATTTTGTGTTTCAAAGATATATTTTTCAGTTATAGGAAGACCACGTGATCTATAAAACTAAGGTAAATAAGTATAAGTATATCCAATAAATTATTATATGGGGAGAATTTATTTGACCAACAATTTTCTCTTGATATTTAATATTCTTTCAATCTTTAGTTTAGTAAATTAAAAATATAATCTTTTTATTCTGTAATCTATATTTTCCATAAGTGTCTACTAGAATAAGTAGAATGACTTTCGAGAGAACGATTTTGGGTAAGCACTCTTGTACTACTTCCCAATCTCATAAACTTGGGAGTGTATAATTTAGATCACAGATCACCGTGCATCCTCCATGATGCTCGAGAAAGGGCCGTGTACCTCGTACAACAACTTTCCTCCTGATTCAAATTGAAAAGCTTGATCAACTTCAATAGGCATTCACCCAATCATTTTTGGCAAATGGGAACACAAATAGAATTATGGCATCTCTTCTTAGTGTTGGTAACACTAGCCCGCGATGTTCGCCATTCTCACCTCTGACTTCCTATAAGTAAACACAAACCGGTCTTTCTAGTTGCGTTATTCGAGCACATTGATAGGTACATTACTAAGAAGAAAATCTAGATTGCCTTCAAAGATTTTCTCTTGAAGGGCCGGAGAACCCTCCTGACTACAAAGGAAAAGAGCAGGAAAGAAGATGGAGCAATCGGAGAGGCATCAAGACAATAACCAACAAATGGGCGAGTTTACCCTTCTCAACTCTTTCCAAACTCAAGTATTCAACTAGATATGGAAACATGATTGCCTTCCTCAGGCTTCGCATCCCTTTAGGATGATCATAAGTAAAAGAATCCCACAACAATTTTGCGAATTTCAATCACACGACTGAAGAATGTATCCATCTACAAGGCAATATTGTAAAGCTGATCTAGTAAGGACAGCTGAAGAAATTCCTCTAAAAACGAAGTGAGACCCAAGCATAATATCCTGATAACAATCAAGATGTGGATGATATCCCCAGTGGTGAAGTAACATTTGTGGTCTATTGATAAGTCATTTGTCCCATGCAACTAGATTCCCTTATCAGCTCTTTTAAAACTACAATAAATTTGACTTGGATATAATTTTAATGCAAAGCTTCTTGTAATAAGTTCTCTTTTTAGAACATCAAAGGGTACGTTCATTATTTGGCAATTCTTGCCATCAGCAATGTAGGACACACCATATTTGCACTCAATGACTCACATTAGCACTTGGCAAAGTGCCAAGTGCCAACCGGTCATCTCGTCATGCAGGTACCGGTCATGAGGAAACTTGTCTTTGGACATGAAAATTGAGTACAAGGAGTCTTATCTTTGGAAGTAGAGATAAGGGATCCAAAACACTACAAATAACTTGTTAGATCCCAAGGTCAGTGACCCAGCTGTTCTCAACATTATCCCCAACTCGGGGGGGTGGGGTGGGTGTGGGGGGTGTTTCTCTAGATAGTACTCAACAATTTTTTGCCCTTACGGTACTCAGCCAGAAAATTTCTAGCCTATGCAGGTAGTACTCGACAATTTTGTCTTTATGGTACTTGTCCAGGCTATATTTCACCCACTTAGGCAGTGTTCAATAGGTTTTGCCCCAATGATGCTTGCTCTGATGATATAAAACCTTCCATCCATGTAAGTAGTACTCGGCAGTTCTTAGTCTTCTCGAGTAGATTTACAGTGATTAAATTTTGAGGGACAATCGATAGTGGCTTTAACAACTGTTTCAATAGCCTTTAGTAGATTTGCTATCCAACTTTTCACAAATGCATGCACACTCATTTCATTCTCTTGTATCCGAAACCGTTCAAACATATTATAAAATGCTAGATTAAAACAATAAAACATTCAAGTAGAGAACTAGAGCAATGTGCATAATAAATCATTAATTTTTTATATAAATCATCAAAATTGAATTATGAGTGCATAAAATAACAACAAAAAAGAACACTTTTCATTCGTAATCAGTAATACATGAGGCTTGGCGTATTTTATGAGTATGTTATCGAATGACTTCGATATTTCGTGTTTCGGATATGGGCCGCTATAGATTGCATGCTTAAAATCTTTAAGGATGAGAATTTGAGTCTCCAATTCGGTAGTAGATAGAAGGAGAAAGGAAGGAGGGGTGGGGGTTGAGAAATAGAGGAGGGGGGGTAATATGGATATAATAGTTAAAAGGAGCCACATGTCATGACCCTGCTTTAAATGGAGTGTTAATGGCATGACCTGTCTGAAGTAAAACGCTTAAGCGAACTTAGTTGATGGGAGTTGTTCTTAGGACCGTCTGTAATACAGGGTGTTCTATATAGTTTACCTACATGAAAAGTAAGAAGATAAATATAAACTTCGAATTCCAACAGATTTGATACAAGCTGGTTGCTTTTCAATTATGATGATAGGTTGTAACACCCCATGTGAAAACTGTGTTGCGACAACATATTCTCATAGGAATATATTACCCACTCTAAAAATGCTTTATAGATTCATGAAAATCATTTTAAAATTAGATCTAGGACTTTTCGAGAAAAATGCATTATATTCTCCCTCACTTTTAGGATTGTAATGCGATCAACATATTCTCGTAAGAATATGTTTATAAGTCTCCAGTAGAATGACAAGTCTGACTTTGAAACTTATAATGCTCCCATCCAGAAATTGAAAGTGGATAGTGAAATGTCGTCAATATATTCCATAAGGAATATGATAGACCTCCGGTAAAATGATAAATATATACTTCGAATTCCAACAAATTTGATGCAACTAGTTATTGGAAACATTTTTTTATTGGGATATGTTAAGCATTAGGTAGATTAATAAGGATGTTTTATATGTTAGCCATAGATTGTTAAGACTAGTTACGATGTCATTTATGAATTCATGGTAACTATTATTATTACTATAAACAATTTGAGACTATTCAAGCTATGGGTATTGCCATAGATAGTATATTGTTCTCTTCAACTTGATCCTCATACTACAAGAAAATAGGGAATTCGTGACAACTATAAAAATTGTCACTAAAAAAAGGGTATTTTGTGACAATAAATAAAACTTGTCATGAAAAATGGATTTTTTGTGACGATAATAAATATTCATCACTCTTAATTTTTAGTAACAACGTATTAAATCTCGTCACTAAATATCTGTTTTTGGTGACGATAAATATTTGCTGTCACAAAAAAGATCTTTGTGACGATAGTAAGTATTGTCACTAAACTAGAATATTTTATAACAACAAATAAATTACGTCACTAAAATTTAGGATTTTTTGTGATGAAAATAATTATTCGTCACGTAATCCTAGTTTTTTAGTGACTACGTACTAAAACTTGTAACTAAATATTTGTTTTTAGTGATATTAGATTTTAGTTGTCACAAATTTGTGCTTCATTGGGGAATTTTTTGTGAGAAATGTAAAAATTGTCACTAAAAGAGAGTATTTTGCAACAACAAATAAACTGTGTCACTAAAAATTTCAAATTTTTTAGCTACGAAAAAAATAGTTGTCACAAAAATCAATTTATATTTTAATATTTGTGATAATTATCTATATAATTGTCATTAAAGGGTTTTTGTAATGATAAGAATGTAATATAATTTGGTTTATTTTTAAATTAAATATTGGATATCCTTTTGAGGGAAATTCTAAATGACGCACCATATATTTTACTTAGTAAGCACCACATCCTATAGTAAAGAGATTTACAACATAGGGGAAAATGGTGCTCACTAAGTCAAATGTGGTGCATATTTAGAATTTCCCCCCTTTTGATTTGTTTTCGCAACTTATATACACAATCTCAGGGAAAATATTATAGACGACTGTTCATCTCCCATACGAAGCATCCAGAGCGATCAAATGCAAATTTCTTCAACTCCGCCCACACCCTAACTCCTTTTCTGCCACCGCCGTGACCACAATTGTCATCCCCCACCACCACATCCGGCTGCCCCACGAGACCTGCCCTCGCAAGCTGATAGGAGAGATCCGCTCGCCCTCAAAAGTCTCCAGCAAGACCGCCCAAACTCCGACAGGATCCAGGCGAGATCTGCCCCTCACTCAAGCCACCAAGAGAGATCCGCTCGCCCTCGCAAGTTGTCGGCGAGACTATCCAACTCCAGCAGTGATCCAGGAAAGCTGCCAGGTGAGATCCGCCCCTCGCTCAAGCCACCAAGAGAGATCCACTCACCCTCACAAGTCACCAGTGAGACTATCCAACTCCAGCAGCGATCCAGGAAAGCTGCATACTTAAAGAACTGATTACCATGTATTCATATTTTATTTATGATTCCGACTATTTTTAACCCTCACCATGTTTATAATTTTTACGCTTCCGGAGATTGTGATTAAAATAGTCTTTAATTTTCATATATTATTTATCTATTATACACGCATTAAAACTAATAAATAGTACAGAAAAAATATTAGTGAATACACTTTTAGTGAACAACACAAAAAGAAAACTGAAAAACTATTTTTCACATTTTATTGTAATGTGTTAAGTTCGTCTCATATAAACACATACATTAGATGGAAAAAGAAATATGAATACTCTCCAAAATTGCACATATATAACCAAAATAATTGACTACAATTTCTGGAACACGATGCAAAATTTCGCTTTATGATCAAAACAAGTGCAATAGTAATTAGGATGAAATTATCCCTTTTATCGACAAATAGCTTGGTTCCACTCCCAAAATTCAGCAAAATACAAAAGTAAGAGGCAAGTAGTTACATCTTTTGATATGTAGTATTCTAATTTCACCAATAATAGTGGTTATAAACTGGTCCAATATAGTGTGATAAAAACACTGAGATTCAATTTTTCTCCCACACTATTGCATTGCTTGTGTGCATGTGCAAGCACTAAGATTTAGTTTTTCTCCCCCCACACTATTGCAATGCTTTTGTGGATGTGCATGCAAGCACGCACATCCACACAGACATACTCACTCAAAAAAATTAGTAGGCCAATTCAAGTTATAAATGTCTTCATAAGAACACATCATAAGAATCTTCAAGTAGAGAGTTATAAAGAATAGGATGAACATACCTAGTTTGAAAGGCAAAACCATAAATAGAATTGTCTTCTAATCTATTAATCCTTACTGTCAAGTCTTAAAAATTTCATACATAATCATAAATCATGAAGAAAGAATATTACAGGAGTTTAAGAAAGCAATATGCACATGTTATGCATTTCGTAGGCATGTTGGATATATTCATGTTGTAGGCATTATGGATACTGGGCATGTTGTGCTTTTTATTGTTTTACTATTTATTGTACTTGTGTGTGTTATGTTGTGTTTGTTATTTTTGTTTTGTGTTATATATGTTGTGATAAGAGGAAAAAAAAATCTAAAAATCTAAGGTTGTATCAATGTTGCACCTTTTAAGTACCTGTAGTGATCTACTGTGGGCTTGTTATATATAAGAAATCCAAATTGATGGGAGTTTTATTTATGTTCATGGCATGTACTTTAATTATTAAAAAATTAGACATGCACCTTTTAAATACCTATAGACTTTTATGTTCATGGCATGTATTTTAATTATTAAAAAATGGACATGACTGGTATGCAATATTACACTCCAAATGATAGGCGTTTTTTTATGATGGGAGTTTTTTTTTTTTTGTTGAGCATATGATATTATGTCTATATAGTTGTTGCATTCACTAAAATGGACATTATTTGATGAGCAAAGTTTCAACCCTATTCTTGAAAGTTAGTGCAATAAATATTGCTGATTTGTTTTCCGGCCATTATAGATACTATAATTGGTTCTATCTTAATTCAGGACAAACTACAATAACTTGTTATGCAGCAAACACAGGAGGGTTAACCACTAATAATGAGATTTTGATTTGTATCTTGGGAGAGAAATCAGGTTATGTCCGTAAAAAAGGAGCAGGAAAAAAACTCTCCAACTAAAAAGACAAGACAAGATGTGAAAGAGCAAGTACAAAGGGCTGTTACTGAAGTCAAAGATTCGATGAGGGAAGAATTTGAAGAAGTCAAGAATGCAATGAGGATGGAGTTTGAAGAAAAAATTAGAGAGGTACAAATTGAGGTTCGAGTTCAGAGACAAAATGAAATGAAGTTACATATTCGAGCTGAGCTGAGTTCGATTCAATACTTCAAGAACGTATGGCTGTTTTATTCAATTCTATGCAATCACTCAAATCTTAATTGTTTAATGGCTAATTAGTATTATTCAGTATTTGGACTAAACTATTTATTTTTTGCAATAGTGAACTTATTTCACATTGGGACAAAACTTTTGAATATCTGTAATGAACTTAAACATGTTATTTTATATGCATATTTCTATTATTAAACATGTTATTTTATATGCATATTTCTATTATTATTGGACTTGTTAATTCGTAATATGTTGTTAAATTATATGTGATTGTTATTAGATTAGCTTTGATTATATTTAATGTACTGTGATTATAGTAAATGTGCTGATATTTGTAATTTTAATATATATTGTCACAGAAGATGTATATTTGTGATATATGTCATGTGTTGTCATTGAAAAAAAAGTTTGTGACAAAATTATTGTCACTAAATCAGCTTTTACAAAATTTATTGTGAGTAAATCTCTTTTTTAATGATAATTTTCTATTATTATCACTAAAAAAATATATCGTAACGACAAAAATTGTCACTAAAATGAGTAGTTAGTGACAACAACGATTGTCACAAAATATGTTTTTAATAACAATATATATCACACGTCACTATTCATCTTTCATGGCAACAAAGTTTCTCACAGAAGAGGGTATTATGTAACAACATATATATTTTTGTGACAATAATAAATCATCACATAATGTATATGGTGACCACTATTGTTGTCACGAAAGGAAGCATTTTAGTGATAATGAATAATGTCACAGTAGACACTTTATAGTGACGATATTTACTTGTCACATATTATATATAGTGACAATTGTCATTGTGACAAAAGACAGACATTCAGTAACAACAAATATCATCGCAGTAAAACCTTTTGGTGACAATTAATTATCGTCACTAAAGAAAGATTTTTCGTGAAGAGATCATAAAGTCGTCACAGATGACATTCGTAACGGAGGTATATGTAACAATTAAAAGTCGTAATGAAAGTCGTCACTAAAGAGTTTTAGTGACAACAATCATGTATTTAGTGACGACTTTTTTAATCACGAATTTCCTATTTTCTTGTAGTTAGGGATGGTAATGAACGTACCCATGGGCCAAATTTTGGCTCTCTCTATACAAATTTTGGATTAGAAAAATAAAATTTTTATTTTTAATTCAAAATTTTGTATAGGACTGGCCAAAATTTGGCCCGTGGGCGCATCCATTACTATCCCTACTTGTAATTATATATGAAGATACCATGTAGAGACAATATATTATTGACATTTGATATTTATATATGAAGATACCTTATAGAGACAAGATACCTTATAGAGACAATATTCTATTGACATTTGATGGAGACCATATTTGAAAATAAAAATAGTATGTCAATATTTAGAAAATTTATAAGTATGTTATGTTAACATAAGAAAAAAATTGTCATGTGTATATTAAATTTAATACTTACATTGTGTTACTCACAAAATGAGTTTTTTATACTCTTACATATATTTATTTTGTGAATCTATAATACTACTTTATGCATTATTGCCACGTTATATGTAACTAGGGTAAGAAAGTTTTGAACAATGTTTTCAAGCTTAATAGATTAGGAATAAATTATATGCCCTTCAAATAGTGTCCGTAAAGTATCATCATTTCTTTTGAGTATTGTCTATCGTTTTTATTTCGTATAACTTCTCAAAAGTCTTCTCTATGACATTACGTATACTCCCTCTTTAATGGTATAGTTTCTCAAAAGTGTTATTATTTGTTTCCCTTTTATATTTCCATTTAGTTTATCATTAGTTTCTCTGACATATATGAAGGATATCATATATTATGTCTTTTAATATAGTGAATTTTCTTTATATGTTTAACAATAGTTTTTCTTTACGTTCTTTTCAGTGTCAGGATATTTTGCATCCCATGATAAGGGATGAGAATGGGCAAATCCATTAGCCAAGTATTGATTTGCTCCATTCAAAATTTTGAATTAGAAAAATAAAAAACTTATTTTCTAATTCAAAATTATGAATAGGGCGGGCAAAAAAGTGTCCCATAGACGTACCAATTCTCATCCCTACCCATGATCCTTTGAAATAACATATCTCGTAATTCGTTTCCTATGCCATACCCCATACGCTTATCTTGAACTGATAACTTAATTTATTCTAGCAGAGAGGATTTTGGCAACATGTTCTTCACTCGCTGCTCATGTAGCCCACGGCTATTCTTGTCTCCTATCTATGAACTCCGAACTAGGGATAATAATGGACGCGTCTACGGACCAAATTTTGGTTCTTTCTATATAAAATTTTGAATTAGAAAAATGAGATTTTTTATTTTTAATTCAAAATTTTGTATAGAATGGGCTAAAATTTGGCCCGTTGGCGCATCCGTTACATCCTTTCTCCGGACAATTATGTCATGTAACAGATCAGGTATTTCGATTTTTTCTTGTATGGTCCTAGACAAATAGTCAAAATGTTTAATCCCCATATAGCAATACAAAAGTAAAGAGGATTATTCGCAGCCACAAAAATTGCGTAAAAATTTAAATGTTTGATGAACCAGATCCTCACTCCTCTCTTCAATAGCTGAGTACATCGTAAAGTTTTTTTTTTGTTTTGGCCAAGATACCAGTTCATAGTCATCTTGTCACTATTTGATTTTTGCTTCTTGTTATTGTTGCATTCGGTTCCACTATCAATTAGATGTATACAATGCCACTTCCAGTCTGATTTGGAAGAATAGTTCACATGATATCTCCTCTGTTAAAATACAAAATAATTTTCCTCAAAATAATTTCCCTCAACTATGGGCTTTCAACATCATCAATAATATTAATAAATTTCCTCCTTGCTCCCAATCACGCTTCTCACAGTTTGTAAAATTCTTTCCTGCAAGAAACATCTAGCTATTATCTTCTTTCATGTCAAGCGAACAGATCCTCTTTTGTTATGGTTGACCATGTTATTTGTAAGACCCTGATCTCTCTCCGTCTCACAGGCTAGTCATTTCAGGCTGCCTGTTTACTACAAAAAAAAGAGGGCAAACCACCAAAAATTTTCACCTAATTAGGAGATCAATTCAATTATCTCATCCCTTAATTTCTCGTAAGAAAGACCTCACTGTTGCGGAGAGGGAGAAATTCTATTGTTCGAGTCAGTTATTAATTCCCAAGCTAAAATTATGTTGGTCGGATATTAATACCCGACCAAAGAATTGCTTGGTCGGGTATTAAAACCCGACCAGCAGCCGACGTCTCTCTCATAAAAGAATCATAAGTAATAATAAATTGCAAACAAATACACATAAAAAACTAAAAAAAAATTTAAATTATACTTTAGATTTGTCCTCCGATACCAATTGCATGTTGAATTTTTTATTTGAATAAAAGAAACTCAAACTAAAACTTCAAACCCTAATTTTATTTGTTATAAAGAATTCGAAGAATTTAAAATTTCTCCAGATCTTTTTAGGAACATGAATTTAAACAATTTAAGAGGTTAAGAAATCAAATCAATGGGTTTGTGGGAGATGTATTTATTTTTTAAATTTAAATTCCACTAAAAAATATTTTTAAAGGTTCTAGAGAAAAACAGAGGAGAAAGACGATAAGTTGTACTTCTAAATGTTAAAAAGTCTTAATTTTTTATTTAAAAGGGTAATTTAGTAAAAAAAATAAATAGTAAACTTATAATTATTTATAAGTTTTAAAACCGTGTATAAAGAGTAAATTTTCGTGTGTTAATAGAATTTTCCGGGGAGTGGGATTGTTATTCTCCGTCTGCCAACGTGAGAGCCAGGTCGACTCGACTCGACTCCACTCACAAAAATCGGTATCTGTTGATTGACCTAAATTCTCTTTCCCTTCCCACCTTACTGTCCATAGATCACTCCTCTTTTAACACCTCCACCGAAGACTTCTCTACTGGCAACTTGCGCACTTTATTTTTCAATTTAACCCCTCAAACCAGTACTCTAAATAAGAAAGCTCCTTCTATGACCGGACTCTCACTCTCTCTCTCTCTCTCTCTCTCTCTCTCAATGTGTTCCTTATGGGCGTCGGATGATTGTGTTCCTTGTCTGATCCTTATACTACTTCCGTCTCAACACTCTCTCTACTTCAGCTTCTTCTTCTTCTTCTTTTATTTGTTTATGAAATCTTCATGTTTCTTTACTCTTTGATCTATTCTCCTAATTCACGTCTCACTCAAATCCTATTTTCATTTGAGTGTTTTCTTTGGATATAGAAATCGGATACAAAATCAGTCTTATTATTTCACAGTTCTGGTTTTGTTCTTCTGACCGTATTCACTCTAAATCTCAATCTTCTCAACGAAACACTTTCCATCTTCTCCTTGTTCTGCACTTGTACAGTTCTATGAATGGCCGACTATATGCAGAAACAGCATAGTAGTAGAACGACAACAGGGCTGGAGGCAGCAGTTTGGGCTGGTAAGATGCTATTCCAGCTAATTGGCATTGCCTCCACCACCGTCCTAACCGCAAGGTTTGCTTTCCCATACTTGCTCAGCCTTGCATCTCTTTCTCTCCCAAAACTTGAGAATTCTGTAATCCCTTGGCTCGCCCCTCCATATCTCTTCATCACTGTCCATATCATCATCATGGTCATCTGGAAACTCCATGGTAAACAAGGCTCTGAAGATGCTGTGGTCGATGATGATGATAATTCTTCTGTCAGTGACTCTACTGTTGTTCCCGCAGATCTCTCTATCAAACCAGTATCAAATGATGCCCACGCTGAAATCATATCTACTGTCCATGTTACACCTTATGATCCAGATACATCCGTTGAAAACCCTTCAGAATTGGAACCTAAGTTTCCCCATTATACCCAAACCTTTACTACAGAAGACACCATCATTGACAACGCGAGAAGCACTGAACAGCGGCCATGGCCACTGCCACCCCAGCCGGTGACAGCACCAGAGGAGATGGAAGAAGATATGGACTACTTAGCATCAACCGACCCAGACAGCATAGATGCAACCTGGAAGGCTATCATGGATGGCAAGTTCTCTCCAGTCAGGACCCAACACAAGATGGGCGACACCTTGGAGAAGGCCTCTCATGCACAGGCCAAGCAGGCGACAGTCCCAGCGACACTCACGAGAGTAGTGGCAGTGGATGTCCGAGAATTCAAAAAATCAGATACATTCAGAGAGGCAGCATCAACAGTTAGTGTTGAAGAAGGTACCGCAGTCCTGAAGAAGGAGATGAGAAAGTCCAAAACGTTCAGGGAGTCGAAGGCAGCTGCTACAGCTACCATGGGGTGGAGAGGGAGAGATGTGCTGGTTGTGTGTCGCGACGAGTTGCTCCGGAAGGTGGAAGCATTTATAAAGATGAATTACGACCAGATGCGCCTGCAGAGGCAAGAATCAGAGCAGCGATGCGTGGAGATGGCTAATCTGCCCTCAAGATCTGTTATTGAAGGCTGATCCCTATAGATTATAACTGGCTAGGCTAGTTATCGATGCGGCCGGGGTTGCCGTTTTAGATGTAAATATGTACGTGCCGCCGGTTGTGGCTCTAGATCTGTTTTCTGTTTGACTTGATTTTTCCTGTTTCCTTGCTGTCGGAAAAGCAAAACGGGGGGACTAAGAGATACCTGACTCGCAGGTAAATAACCGTCTCAATCCCCGGCCCCCTCGCCCTCTCAGAACACTTTTTCTTGTTCGTTATTTTCCTCCTCTTTACTTCGGAAATAAAAAAATAAAAAAAAAAACGGTCGAATTTAAAGATTTTAAAAAACGTTATAACAGATTACAACAACTGGATGAGGCAGGCGGCCATTTTGTGGCTTCCTCGATCGTTTACTTTTTTGTATTCATTCCTTTGTTGGAGTGCTGTGTGATCTCGCTTTCTTTCTGCATCTTAACTGAAGAAAAAGCTTTTTCTAGTCTAACATTTCGACAATTTTATTCTTTTACTGATATTTCTTTCTTTGACAGGCTTCTCTTTTTTTGTGTAAATACTGGTGATGGGTGAACTGTAACTGATACTGCTACATATACGATCTTAGTCTGTGCAAGATGATGTTTATATATATATATATATATATATATATATATATATATATATATATATATATATATATATATATATAGACACACGAGAAAACCGGAGATTCACCGGCCTTCACCGCCACTTAGGAGGTCCAATATAATTATTACACGTGGTGCCACTCAAGATAACAAATAAAATAACTCTCTTAACCACCCTTTGAGTGGCGCTACATGTAATAATTATATTTGGCCACCTAAGCAGCGGTGAAGAAACTCTTTTCACAATTTTCCGTTTACAATGTGTGTGTGTTTTGGAGGGGGGGTATATAAAAAACGGAACATGTGATGTTTATGCTTTAACTGATTGATTTGTTGATGAAGTGTTTGTTTTGTATTTCTCACTGAACATGAGAGTTGTCCGATGTCACCTCACTCTCTCTTCTTGTTCATGGTTGCCAAGATTGATTGATATTATGGCTCATATGCCTCCCAACAAACAAACCTAGTGGTGGGTAAATGGGAATCTGCAACTTAAAAATGATACTAAATTATATGAATATGAAAAAAATACATTTAATTATTTTGAGATACATAAACAAATTTCTCTAGAGAAGAGGGTGTCACTTCAAAGATAACTAATCTAGTAAAGAACAAGAGAAAATATCATATATCATGTACATATCAAATACAGGATTTTCATTTCAGATAATGAGATATTGGATAATATATCTTGGATACATGGTCAATATCGGTTTTTTTTTTTTTTTTTTTAGATCGTAGTGATTGATACTTAGATTAGTGGTGAAGATGTTTCTAAAATGTAATGAAAATTTAATTCTTTTTAAAACATACGGCCACTTTGAAATTACATATACTTTCAAAAGACATGTTCATTTTGTTTAGAAAATAAGTAAGTATAGAATATCGATATGAAACTCTATAGTACAATTAAGCAAGCAGATAATATATAGATTTAAATAAATTTTAAATTTTTATTTGTTTAATATGAAGTTAGTATGACCTAGGGGTCGTTCAACATCAAGGAAGCTCAAAAACTATATTTGAGAGTGTATTCTTGTCACTTTTTTAGCCCAAAGGGAAAAGAATAGGAATCAATTTGATTAGCCTCCAAAAGTTGATAAATTATATTTGAATCAACTTCAAGATGAGAGGCAAGTACTACAGAAGATAGCCTTGGCTTGAACGAGAAGATTGGAGCATAATTGATGAGGGAAAGCTTAAGAATAATGCTCATTTAGTTTATAATTGATTTTTCAGAATTTTTTAGGCTAATTTATTGGCGATTTTTTTTGAAAAAAATGGAGAAGGAAATTGGTTGTGGTGTCCACAAACAAAATAAAGAGATTGAAGAGAAGAAGCTTTTCTAAAAATTTAAGCACTTTTGGAGTTATTTATGGGGTTAAATCTGCAATCAAATTTTGTTCTAATTATGAATTAGCTGCCCTCTAGCCTGCCAATTTTTACAAAATTGCTATTCGGATTGAATTATATCCCACAGTTAATGAAGGTTGTTGGGTTTAAAATAGAGATATGAAAAAAAAGTTAAAATTGGAATGTAGAATTAAATCGATTATTTTAATTGGTATTGGTCAAAATCGACCAATCCAGAATAATTCTAGGAAAATAAAGAAAATACAAAAAAAAAATGAGAAGAATGATTTCTCCCCTATGAAACTTTAGATTCGAATCTGAAATCATTAATAAACATTAGGTTACTCCAAGATTTATACGGACGATACAATATAATCCGATATAGGGATATGGTGTTAAGGATCGTTCCAGTAGTATTGATGCATTTGCTGAATCAAATTCCAATATCTGGATTGTAGGCTAAAATTGTCAAAACTGATCATTATTCTTTAGTATCATTATTATGTCTTGACATCAACTATATCAGATAACTCTTTAAACAATTACAATATATCTAATTAGTCAAAGCAGTAATAGCCTTCAAGTCAGAAATCCAAATCGAGATATGTAATGCAAGATAGAATCTATGTAACTCTATATTGGATTAATATTTTATCTGGACCCTAAGTCGATATGACCAATACAATATATATAGACATGGGACATGATTGGTCAGGGTAGTTAAAATCTTTCAGGTTGTGATTAATATCATATTTTACATTTTTTCTCCAATATTTTATCTATTTTTGCATGTAAATAATTGTTACTCAGATATATTTAGTGTGTTTTTATAGGTAACAAAGGATTCACAAGGAAAAGAAGAAGAAGATGCAAATTTGTCAAGAATATGAGCAAAAAAAGTTAAATAAGGTGAAGACAGAAACTCAAATGCAGCAGCAGAAACTTCAAGAGTATTTTCAACCAAGATAAACCTTGAACTGAAACAATTTATGTAGGATACATTTGTATATCTTGGAATTATTTTCAAAACGAGTCTAAGAACAGATCAATCCGAGTTCGTATGTAAAAGTTATGGTCATTTTAATGAAACACTGTAGAATGGAAAATCCGATCCAGCGGGCTACGGGTGTGTGAACTTAATTTCGAGTTTTGAACCCAAAAATTAGTATTTTATGCCATCTAATCTCAACCATTGGTTTCTAATACATATGGTTTAGATTAAAATTATATATCTTGAGATTAGTTTATATTGGATTAGGTTTATATATTTTGTATTGAGTTTGAGTATGAGCATGATTGTGTTTGAGTTATAAATATACCATGAATCCTTGTAATTAAGGAGAGCTTTTTAGATGTAATTTTATACTCATTTTAATTAAAAAAGATTAGGGTTTTGCCAAAGTGGTGACGGCTGCCATACTGCACTCCAGAGGTGATGCCATTATTTTCAAGTTTTTTCTAGTAAGTATAAATATTTTATTTTTTTTAGATGGATTTAATTGCTTTCTAGTTTAGATATTTAATAACTTTCATTGAAAAATAAGTTTTTTTTAATGCATTCTAATAATGAAAATCTAATCTTGTTAATTAGAATTATGAGTAGGTAATTTAGTTTAGCTCTAAGATGTAGATGAAAGTAGGAATCAACCATATAATTGCTTATTATTGTTTTATTTCTAAAATAAAATAATAAAGATATGATTTTTCTATGAAAAGATTAAAATATAACAACTCGTAGATTAATGCTTTGATAGTCTATACTTGAATTAGATTTCTGGATAGTTTATGCTTAATTAGGGTTTGGGGTTTTTTACTTTTCATCTTTGTCATAGAGTTATCTAATGATTTAATTTATTTTTATTAAAAGTTGTATCTTTGATGCGTTATACTTGCATACCACTTGATAACACATGCTTAGAATACTTAAAGTAAAGATTAAAATTAAAAGATAAGGTTTTTATGATAGGAAGAAGATAATACAAGTAATAATTGGTTGTGAACGAGTGGATTTTATATCCTTGGCTAATTAGAATAACTTGAATTCAACTTAATTAGAATCTTTTGTTAGTCCGTTAGAACAATAGGATTAGTAAGAATGCAAAACACCTTAAATTCTCGTGGAAACGACCTGTAAAGTGCTACAACCGACACTGTATGCTTAAAGTAGATTTATCACATCAAGTTTTTGGCGCCGTTACTGGAGATCGACGGTATTTTTTTACTTTTTCTAATGTTTTACAGGTTAACAGTGTATGTTAAGTATGCAGAGACCTGAAACTCCTAATCCAGTTAGCTAAAAGAGATCAAAGAAATATCTGCTAAACACTACAAAAAACAGGGAGTCAAACTCCCTGATTTTGCCGCTAAACAGCGACAATTGCCGCTATTTAGTGGAAAATATTTCAAGGATCTGCCCTATTTTTTTCTTGTTTTGTATTTTTGGTCTCTGGTTCTAAAAAAAATTTAAAAAAAACTTCTTGACCTTTTCTTTTTCTCTTCCATCTCTTTCCCTCACCACTTTTTCAAAAAAAAAAAAATCCAAAAAAAATGTTTCAAAATCAATTTTGTGTATCTGGATGCCATTATTATCGTGATCAATTTTATAATTATCATCAGTGTTCATGGATAGGAGATTTGTGTCATCAAGTATATACTCAGATCCATGATATCCAACATCAAATTTTACTCATAATCTCAAGATGCAATCATTTGAGGAAAACAAAGAAGATTACAATTATGAGACTAAGGAGCGAGCGCGTAGAATAGAGGAAGGTATGCAAACTTTGCTAAAATCATCCTCTCAAACTGCATCTTATATGAAAGATTCTCTCAAAATAATTTCTCATACTAAAATTTTTAAAAATCAACCATTTAATTGTTTGAACATATCTAACTCCAACGAGCAACCACTTCAGTCATCATTTGAAGTAGATATGATTCAAAATGAGTCAAATAAGTTTGTGCGTAATGAGTCCATACATCGATATTATGATCAAGCTACTTTAGACTATTATGAAAATAATGATGAAGAAACTTGTGATAAAGAGAAAATTTTGCTTGGTGATTTGCCTCATGATGAGCTTGCTCGTGACATATTATGTTTTACTTTTTTTGTTGAAAATTATGAAGAAATTTATGAAGAAGAATTTTTATTCCTTCATAATAACTTGACTAATGATTAGTCCATTATTATGACATTTTCTTTTGAGAATTTTGATGACACATTGGAAAAAAAATTAGCATGACGAGCCCAGAACGCTAGAAAAATGGAAAGAACTGCAAAAGAAAAAAGTCATAGTACCTAATGATTTGAAAGAGCGATCCAAAATTGAGCTTATAATTCTGCCACATCAAAATGAATATATTATTTTACATGTTGATAAGATAAAAATACTTACTGTCTTGAAAGATACTCGTGGGTCAAATATGGGCGATAAATGTATGATTTCTAACTTCAAAATTTTACTATTGAATAAAAGAAAAAATGGTAGGAATAAATTGAGAAAAACCAAAAATAAGATGGAGAGATTAAATGCAAAATTGACAAAAACACTAAGTTCAGCTATATCGAAACATAAAAGGACACACTGTACGCTTTCCATGCGTTAATAGGGTGACAATATTGAGATCTTGACTTTTCACGACTCTCATTATTTGTATATAGTATTTGTACAATAGTTTTTCATATTTATTTTACCACCCTTGGGTCGTGTATGAGGGCATATACGAGGTGAGGGAGTGAGTTACAAGGTTTTTGTGTTTTCCTAGATTGTTTAGTTTTTTTTATTTTGTTTAGTACTTTTTTTTAATTTTTAGATTTTTGGGTTTCTTTATTTTACATTTTGGGTAGTTTTTAGGGTAAAAAAATGTTCAAAAAATCTAAAAAAAAGAAGTAAAAAAATATGAAAAAAAATCTAAAAAAAGTTTTAAAAAATCTAAAAAAACGTAAAAAATTCCAAAAAATATTTTCTTCAATAAATCAACTTAATTATAAATAAAAGAATAAATTTAGATTTGAAGTGTAATAGGAGAGTAGATTGGATAATATATTTAGAATTTTATAAAAAAATAAAAATCTAAAAAATAAATACTGCTAATAGTAATTTTGAGATAAGTATATATCTAGTTTTTACTTCACAATAGTTTATTGATTAAGTACAAAGATGATAATGATTTAGTAGTCTTCTCTCTCAAGATAAAAAAAAGAATAAAAAAAGGATGAGCCTAGTATTTAAAGAAATAATCCTAAAAAAGAAAGAAAAAATGGATGAGCCTCGTATTTAAGGCAATAATTTTAAAAAAAAGAAAAAAGGAATGAGCCTGGTATTTATGACAATAATCCTAAAAAAATAGAAGGTAAGATCGTTTAGAAATGAAAAAAGGAAAAAAAAAAAAAGTATGATCTAAATAATAGGGTATTTTGCGCCTAAGAAAGCGTGAATATTCACATGAAAGGTGAAATATTCATCAAAAAAATTTGTTTAGAGAGAAGAGATGAATCATAAGTTAGAGTCTGAGTCCAAAACTGAAGTAGGCTATCACACGTGCACCTAGATGTATAGGAGCCAATGAATTATCTATTAGTGGGTATTGAAAGATAGGGTTTAAATCTTTGATTAAAATGATAAGTGTTTTGATATGATACTTGACTTGAAAATTGATAATCGAAATGCATTTTTGAGTTTGTATATTAGTGAGATTAATTGAAAAAAATATCACAAAAAAAAGATTTTTCTTTCATTTGTATAAAATTTTTATTTTTCTTAATTTTCGGTTATCCTTATTTTTTTTCTTTATTCTTTAATCTATCTTATTCACGAATTTTAGGTTTTGGACCCAAAAATTAGTATTTTCTGCCATCTAATCTCAACCATTGGTTTCTAATACCTATGAATTTGATTAAAATTATATATCTTGAGATTAGTTTGTATTGGATTAGAATTATATCTTTTGTATTGAGTTTGAGTAGGAGCAGAATTGTGTTTGGTTTATAAATATCCCATGAATCCGTGTAATTAGGGAGTGGTTTTTAGATGTAATTTTGTACTCTTTTTAGTTAATAAAGATTAGGATTTTGCCAAAAGGAGTGACGGCCGCAATATTGCACTCCAGAGGTGATGTCATTATTTTCAAGTTCTTTCTAGTAAGTTGAAATATTTTATTTGCTTTTTAGATAGATTTAATTATTTTCTAGTTTAGATATTTAATAGCTAAAAATAGAAAAATAGGTTTTTTTAATGCTTTCTAATAATAAAAATATAATTTTACTAATTAGAATTATAGGTAATTTAGTTTAGCTCTAGGATGTAGATGAAACTAGAAATCAACCATGTAATTGCTTATTATCGTTTTTTTCTAAAATAAATTAATAAAGATATGATTTTTCTATGAAAAGAATAAAAATAACAACTCGTAGATTAATGCTTTGATAGGTTATACTTGAATTAGATTTCTTGATAGTCTATACTTAGTTAGGGTTTGGGGTTGTTATTTTTCATCTTTATCATAAAGTTATCTAATAATTTAGTTTATTTTTAAGAAAAGTTGTATCTTTGATGCGTTATGCTTGCATGCCACTTGATAACACATGATTAGAACACTTAAAGTAAAGATTAAAAACTAATAGTTAATTTTTTTATGATAGGAAGAAGATAATAGAAATAATACTTGGTTGTGAACTAGTAGATTCTATATTCTAGCTTATTAGAATAACTTGAATTCAACTGAGAATCTTTTGTTATTCTATTAGAACAATAGGCTTAGTAAGAACACAAAATACCTTAGATTCTCATGAGAATGATTTGTAAAGTGCTACAACCAACACTGTACGTTTGCAATAGATTTATCACATCAATCATCTACCTTATGTTTTCATTTTCTAAGTATATTGGGATT